>OY776113.1:62984847-63584847 GCA_963675035.1 Allygus modestus
AGAACAACTGAGGAGGAGCATTAGGAGCAGCTCATTAAATAGCATTAGTCTACGCGCGGGAAACCACAGGAAGACAAACACTAGCCTCGGGGTGTAACGGAGAGGATGACGTCATGCGGAGGAAGGGTTTGTGTTATTTTTAATATACATTTTCTTTTTTCTTCATTTTTTACTTGTTTTTATTTTATTTCTATATTTATTTTATACTTATTTTTTAATTCTTAGTAATATCTTTAAATTACAAAAAAGGTTTTGTAACATGCTCTTCCCCGTATCTATTCCACTTATCCACCACTAACAGATACTGCTGTTCATACCGTATCCATTCACAGTACTCCTCCTCGAATGGAAGGTCTTTCGTGATGTACGTCCTGCCTTCCTCAACGACGTACATCTCGTACTCGTCACGCGGAAAGGTATGGATGTTCGCATACCGCTCCGCACTCCACAGCAGGTCTCTCTCGTACTGCTCCAAGTCATCGTGAATTCTTGGAACGCATTCCGCGGTGAACTTTTTATCAAGGCGCCGAACACGCCTCTTCCATTCATACTGGCAGTCTAGTTACCTCCATGCAGGTTTGACTCGCCTGATTTTCACCGTCTTTCCCTCCGCACCAACGCTCACCTCAACCCGCTCGGTATCGCTGCTGTCAGAGGACATGGTGCCACGACTCTTGACTGTTAACTAAACTGAAGGCAAGAGAGAAATCGGTGGGAGAAACCGAAGACGCCAGGAGTAAACAAGACGTAGCTCTAGTGCGCGCGGAAAAAACCAGTGAGAAACAAGGAAAGTAAACAACGGATGACGTAAACAATGGGGGATGACGTAAGGGGGGGTGAAGGTCAAAGGTCAAGGGGGGATGACGTCATGGGGGGGTGAAGGTCAAGGGTCAAGATCGGGAGGGCCTCCTCCTGCTCCTCACGCTACTTGCTGTGCAAGTACTGGCTATACACCCCTACTGAAGTTTCGCCCCTTAAATTTTGCCGCTCTAGGCTGCAGCCTTTTCAGCCTATTTAGAAATCTGGCCATGCCTGGGGGGAACGTATTCATGTTTTTTTTGTTCCTTTGTTCTTTTGATTTGAAAAGCCAATTTCAAACTGAAAATTTATTACCTAATGTGAATAGTTACAAATTTACCAGGATAAAAAACAATGATGAATGTTAAAATCGTTTAAAATTGAGAAACTATCATCCTTAGGTAATAATAGGTGGTGTGATGCATTGTTCACTAACCAACATGTTGATTGGTGCAGAGCTAAACAGAGCCGGTGGGTCCAGGGGTGGAGGGTGATAAAACCTTCCTCTCCCCCACTAATTAATTGCCCTATCGTAACCGTTTTTTGGTGGCCTACAACCATTGTTTCACAATACTTAAACGAAACCGGTCATTGATTTTGTAATTTACTGTTTATAAGTGGGTATTATTGCAATAACAGTAGTGATAAACCTTTTTTGAAATTGTATTTAGATAACAGGCAATATTTTCACAAATTTTTGTTAGTTAATGTTAGTTTGGTAAACTCATTACAGTTATTAGGTAAGAATTTTGACAAAATATTTATGATGACTTATCAACCCTGCTAGGGCGGGGACAGAGCTGTGAGGCATGTCTGCGATGTTGGGCAGGCAGTCTTATTTTATTTTACTTATTTTATTTTGTTCTCTCTCAACTTTCTCTCTCTCTTAAATTTCTCTCTTGGATTAAGCCAATTTACACTTTTTGAATGTTACTGTATGGTGCCTACCGAAAAGGTACCATATATATGGTATAGGTACCATATATACTAGGTGTACGCTCATACCTCGCGTATAAGGCTAATCGAAACACAATATCAAACTTAAATCGAGTCTCATACAAAATTCAAGATCTGATTTGAGTAACATCATCAGAATACATTTCGGTATCATTTAACTGCCGCCAGTATCCGGGTTTTACGTTTATATAGTTATAGTAATAGTCACTTCTCCCCGAAAAACCACTTATCACGGTAGCTCAATGGGTATCGCACTGGCTCTCAGAGAGAAAGGTCGCAGGGTTCGGGTCGCAGGCCTACCTTTAATCCATAGAAAAATATTCATACATTTATCACTTGTTTTTATCAAAGGAAATGTTGTATAAATCCGTAAATTTATTTATTTTTAAAATAAATTGTAGGTTTCAGGCATGGTATGTTGTTAGGATTGGTATGGATGCGTTATCGTAGTACAAACAGAGTATTTTGGGCTAGGCAGTGACTTTAGCGATTAATTTAACTTTTAAGAGAACAGCGAGTTTCATAAATGAACTAATGTTACAATTTCTATAGGCCTAGTCAAAATATCTTTAAGGATTAACAATAAGTCGTCAGGTCTAGTTATTTAGATGACAAAATGAGATTTAAATATATTGTTTCAAAAGCCTAGGCTATCATAAAATTAAATGTTATAAACATGGGTTGGTCCAAGACCGTACATGAAAATTCTAAAATGGCAAGTAGCCTACGTGTATAGGCCTACAGTTCATAGCCATAGGTCCAAGTTTATGATGAAAACAGCTCACTGTAATCTAAACCTAGAATATGTCAAATCATTTCAGATAACCTGTAAAAAAGGCTTAGGTTGGTTAGAATAGTTTAAAGCTTTTATTTTGGTACACTACAACATTTCTGGTAATGTTTTTAAAGTATTTTACAACAGTTGTATTACCAGTTTAATGTGGCTTACTCTTAATGTAATCCAACCCTAGGCTATCTCAAATCATTCAAGATAACCTTCCGAAAAAGGCTGTTTCATTAGAATAGTCTGGGCCTATAGCTTTTATTGTGGTTGGCTACAACATTACTGGTAATGTATTTTAGGTAATATAGAGAATTGTTATTATTAATTTAGAGAAAATATAACCTAGCAAATAATTGTCCAATAAAATAAATTTAAGGTTGGTCGCTTACTGTGACTAACTTGATCAAAGCTTTCTAGACAAATTGAGGTTTTGTACTTTTTACACATGGCAATCACAATATTACCAATTGTCTAAGACAATGTAATAAAACAAAATATTTTATAAGTTAATATCTCAGTATCTACAGTAATTATTTTGAAAAGTTATATTGAATTTTTCGATCTGCACACGCGTCTTCTGCCACTGTTACTCGTCGCCTCCAACGACTGACGATTTTTACACAGAGTAGGCATACCACGGGAATATTAACTGTATGGATATTTTTGTAATAACGTACACTTAATAATTGTATAAAATAAGAAATATGCTTACAACTTAAAAATATTCTTCGATTTATCTCTCTTGTGTGTGTTTTTTTTTTTTTGTGTGTGTGAAAAACCTTTTGTTATCCAATATAACAAAGTATACTCTAGTAAACTAACTATTGTTACTCTATTGTTGAAACATAGACGTCGACTAAATTTTAACGATTTAAGTACTACTAAAATGGCTTCCAATGTAATTCTTATGGAGAAAAAATAAATTTGGTTTTAAGATAATTTTATTGATACTGAACGAAATTATCTGAATAACGAACTCGACCGAGATTTTGTACTGTTAAGTTTATCTGGAAAATTTGAAATTTAACTGTGGAGGCGTTCTCGAGTTATTTTGGTCACAGACACGCCAGTTGAGTTGATTCTCTTACCAGTCTAAGAAGTAAAGATATGTATAAGGATAAACTTCACTTCGTTCGATTATCCAATTACATATGGCAAAAAATAAGTATTCATAATACATACATAGTAATAAATACGACAAAAAACTATGAAATATATAAAAACAATAAATAAATTTTTTCTAACTCGTGGCCCATAACTCCATATGTGGGTAATTCCGTTAAAACTAACCGTGTGAGTTTTTACAATAAGCTGCTTGAACCTCTTAGACATGCCCCATTACTAGATTTAAGGCTAATATTTATTCGTGGCTTGTATAAAATCCATTGTATTCACTTAACGAATTTTATTATTCAAACGTTAAAATTAAGTAATTTGTATAGTTAAGTTAAGTTCAGTTTGTATCTCAAATGTTGACATTGCCTATTTCGATGTTTAATCGATGGTTTAATGATTCTGATTTCTGACAACCTGCACAAAGGAGCATATTATGCCCCAAATTCATTAGATAGTAAATATAACTTATATCCTAAATATTAAAGATGGTAACCAGCACCTGTTAAAAAAAATTGTTTGGGAAATCAAATTGTTTTTCTGTTTAAAAAGAATCTCTGTAACAGGGTTTGTCTCAATAATGATCCATTTTTGGTAAGAAGAATTTCGATTATTTTAAAATTAAAAATCATTAATACTGTTGAAAAGTATTTATAGGCATATTCAATATCACACCGGTCACTAGTGAAAAACAATTTTAAAATTAAACTGTTATGGAAATAATTAAATCGAAAATAACTAAGCCAGTTTAATTGGTTTCGCCTGTTTGAAACAAAGTTTAACAAGACAGACGGGAATAGGGAAATTGAATTTCCTCTCCCACGCAAGCTACTACGGGGGACCGTAAATGTAATTAAACTTTTCTTTGAGGTGACGTGAATGAATCAGTGGGATGTTTTTAATGGTTGCCAACTATTGTTTTCTAAAGCACGATGTAATGGTTCTTTGTTAATTTAACGGATATTTTTTGACGTTCCAAACAATTAATGAAAGTAAACGTTCATGATTTTAAAGATAAACTAAGTTTAATGTTGATCTTTCATTATTAATGTCCATGTAGAAGTTATGTTTCTTTGTCAGTTATATTCATATTTTATATGTACTATTTCAATTAAACCAATTAAAAAACAATCCTATTGTTAGTTTGTAAGAGTCAATGCTCTCATGACCGTCATCAGGGTAGTTTTAGAGAATAAAATACTCATTAATAAACCCACTTGCTATCATTATAGTTGTAATATACTGTTTAGATAAATATTGTAAAGTATGAAGTATTATACGATTTAATACTTACAATAAATAATACAAAATCTCATCAACAACAATTAAAAACTCATTTTTTCTTCTATTTTAAGCTACTATTCATATAGTCGTCTTTAGCCTCACAGAAAATGATCTAGTAGGCTATAAACATTAGGCTACTATTGTTTTGTAAAGTACAACTTTTTTTAAATATATAATCGCACAAAACTAACCATTATACTTACGTAGAAAGTGTGAGCTCAAGTAGTAATGATTTAATCTCCAGTGCTGGAAACTTGAGATTATGACGGCTACTTTAACGGCTACGCGTGTCAGCCACAAGCGAGATATAACGGTTTTACCCTTGTTGAGGGAACGCTCCAGTTTTATGACTCGTAAACTGTAACCGAGATCCTCTCCGCCTCGCTTTCATCATCGTTTCAACATTTCAACTGGCGTTCTAGAAGTAGAAAGAAAACATTTAAAATCTATTCATCGTACATTTCTTAGAAAGCGATTAATTTTTGTTGTGAGGCTTTAATTTCCCAAACTCAAACTCATTTATTTTCCGAATTAGAACAGATACAACAATTAATTAACAGAGTAATTAATTAATTAATTTATTATTAATTAATTTATGTTAATTAATTATAACTGATTTTTACAGCAGATACTGTCTCAATGGCCAAACTTACAATAGAAGCTAACTATTTATCTAAAGAAGTCACATTACAATAGGCAGAATTAAAACAGTTCTGTTGCAAACGGAACGATTCAATTATCAAGGTTTTACACAAATGAAGACAAATTTAATAAAAACAAAAATGCTAAAATCATAAATTCTTAGACACAATCAAATTGCTTTTATATTAAAAGCTCCTTGGGCATTTGTTTAAACTTATCAAATGTACATATATATTTAATTATTTCCTTTGGCAATTTACTACAATATAAGACAAATACTATAGATACTACAGATATTAGATATACTACAGATATATTTTCTGTGGGTGCGAATGAGATTGCTCCCATACTCAGTCGGGTACCTATGCGGAGCCCCTACTATTTGCATTTCATTTTTATTGCTGTTACCGTCAAGATGTAATTGTTTCAAATATAATGTATGTACAATGATGGTTTTAAATCTGGAGATACCGAAAGAGTCCCCTACAAGATGTCAGTGGGGGAAATCCCATGATAATCCGCAAAGCCGCTTTCCGTTTCAGAAATGCCTCGGAAGAATGCGAACTGCTCGATTCTATGCCCATATTGAATGATGTGTATAACTTGTCGTTATCTGTTTTTGAATGGATATTTGGAAATATATGAAAATCATGAGGAGTTTCTCACTCTCTGCAGGGTACGTAAATACATCCTTACAGCCTGTGTCCTCATACAGTTGAATCATGGACATCGACATTATAATATATAACTAAACAATTGAGAGAGACTTAAACCTAGATTAAATGGTGTAACTAGGTTGTGTGTGATATGCGGTGCAGGAAAAACTGCACGAGAAAAATAAAATTGAATTCTATTTCCCACCGAGGATTCGTGTAAATGTGATTAAAGTATTCTTTCTAGTTAAGGGTTAAGCGTAATGCATCATTTATACTTCTCTCTTAGAAGTAATCAGTTTTAAAATAATCGTTTTTAAATAAAACGATCCCTAGAGCTCATTTATTTATTTTCTCTGTGATATTATTTTTGTCAAGTCCGTTGGAAATATTCTAATGAGGATGTTTATCAGAGAGTTCGCTTATTTTTTAAACATTTCGGGAAGAATATTTCATTTAAAACAAACGTAAAGTGTGATATTAAAATTCAATTCTTCAGGGCCGTACTCAGATTTCACAGGCCCCTGGGTAGGCCAGGTGGTGTGGGCCCTTGTTGACGTCGGATCCAAGTTGGTGACCTTTTTTAGACAACGGGATCCTAAATAAGACACCAGCCCGGCCTCCCGGGCCCCCTCCGACGAGCCCGGGCCCCCCCCCCCTGACGGGCCCGGGCCCCGGGGCAGTTGTCCCCCCTGATTCTTTTACTGTGATTTTTTAGCTTTAACCGTTTTTAGTCTGTAGGATGTATTAAGAGAAGGAGCAGGGGGGGGTATTGGAAAGGAATTTTAGAGAAGTAGTTTATCTTCCAGGTTATATTTTATTATTGTACTGTATTAATTAGGTAGCTATAATATCCAATTCATTTTAAGATTGGTACGAAGGGAAAGAGAATACAGATTAAATAATTGATTGGTGTGGGTTTATGGGTTATGTGAGCATCCGGATAGTGAAGCATCCTGATGGTCCTTAGTCCTTAGGTTAAATTAGGAGGCAGAACTGCTAATGTGTTAGGTATAATATTACAAACTTATCAAATGTAATTTCAATAGGAAGTTTAAAGTAGAAAGTATTAAGTAAAAAGAGCGTTTTTCAGGGGTGTATGTTTAGAGGTTTATTTACATTGGTCACCTCCAAGTATTAGATAATCAGTTTAGAAGAAATATAAAATATTTTTCAATTTATTGACAGCCCTTCTAATTCCCGACTTATGTAAATTGAAAATTAATTTCTAGCTTGCGTAGTAATTAAATGTACTATTAATAACTCAGAAATCATCTCGGAGTATCCCTATTACCTTTGGGATATAGTTTAAGCCCATTTTTGTAAACGTATAACTCTGAGGTTCTTGTTTGTTGAATTTGATTCTTTAGTGCATCGTAGAAGACGATAGGGTAGAATTATTTTACATTCCAGGGTGGCTGAAAGACAACTTTACTCCTGGTCAGTTTTGCAGATGTTGGAACCCAAATTTCAGCAATTAACTTCATTCAGCAATCTGTTTAGTGATAGATGCAGCATATATATCAAATATTTATTTTTTTTGAAATGTTGGAGTTGAAATAGGAAGGCATTACTAAAGGTGTTTTTCTTTTTTTTATAAAACTTTAACTGCCCGTCGCCATAGGCCAAGAGGCCTGTGCGGCGATCTAAAGACAGTAAGGTACCTTTAACGGCAATAGTTAGAAGGGCAAGCCGCTCGTGACCGTTCGTGAAAAATTATCACTGCTGTCAGCCCGGATCGAACCTACGCTTGACCACGGCTGACTTGCGAGACCAGCGCTCTACAGTATATAAATAAAGTATGTACAGTATGTAAATAAAGATTAAAAAAGATTGCCTCAATTTGGGTTCTAATAATTGGTTTAAAGGTTTATATAGCAATCGTTTTTATTTTAGGAGGTCCGATTTTAAATCTTCGCTGTAATTCTTCTTCCCTTAGGTACCAAGACCTTTAAAATGAGGTATTCAGGTCTGTATTTAGGTCCGCTCTGGGGCCCTGGGCGTGTACGAAAATGGCGCGCCCCCCTAACATAAATACAAGCATGTATGTACCATGTGAAAGTCATTTTTTATATTCGGTAATATAACATTATTATTTGTAATAGTCTAGTCTTTAATAAATTCACCAAATATACAAATAAGTAACAAATTGTTATTTATTATCAAAACTTCAAAACTAACAAAATAAAAATATGGTATTTTATTTTCCTCACAATATTTTTTTATGGTTTTAGCTCTCCTAAGCCTTTATCCAATAAGCTAATAATATATTCAGTTAAGTTACAATGAAAAACATTATGAATAGTTAAAGTAACAATACAAATTTATAAATAAATAAAATAATCTCGTGTAGATGCTGTACCACAAACAGTATTGTACGAAGATAATAAAAATAAATACCCCCGTAGCAGCAAACCTGCATACTCAGCGAATTTCTAATGCATATTAATTTATCTTAATGCACCATAAAGCAACATACCAAGTTTCATCAATATACATTCATAAATAAACGATTTATGACATTTTAAAACCCTAGCAGTGGCCTAATGTTGAAGTGGGAAATGGCCAAGCAGATTTGGCGATTTTGCAAACCTTTTTTTGAAAATTCGTATAAATTCAACCGTACAAGTAAACCTAGCCAACCTCATATTCATTTTGACTGGAAAGAACAGGAAAATCTAGAAATACTAAAATAATAAAGATTCAGGAAAATATTTTTTCGGTATAGTGAAAAAAATAAAAAAAATAAATATTTTTTGTATAAATTTCAAAAACAGCCTCGGTGAAATTTTTTCTACGGATTTTTTATGGAAAATTCATTATATACATTTGGTAGACAATCTAATTCCCTACATAGAAATATATAACATGTTGTCAAAAGAATTTGTTTTATAAGTATTAGGGGCATAATATAATAATAAACGGAAAAACGAAAAAAGCATAAACTGTACAGTGTTATATTGTGTTGTAAATAAGTCATGTAATATATGTATATACTAATATATATATATATATATACATATTCGTAAAGCTAATGAAGTAAGGAATCCAAAAAAGTCATATAGTTGATGGTAAAATATTATTATCACTTATAAATACATGCAAATAAAATAATGTTTCGCTATTTTTACGTTTTTTGTAAACAAATATTTCACAATATTTAGTATATAACTCTTTTACCACATTTTTTACCCCTAAACCATTATAAACATGTTATAGTACATTCAATTCCCTAAATATAAATGTATAATACCTAGGGTAAAGTATTATTTGTATATGTGTTATGTAGCAACAAACAAATAGTCGCGGACTTGGCAAATTTGTGAAAAGTAGTATTTTTCAATGAGATCTTTGTAATCTGTATAAACATAAATAATGTCATATTATATCTATTTATTATTATTACAGGTATTTATAAACAATCAAATATACCTATATATATATATTTACATATACATAAGGTAGTGGCGTGTTATATACGAGATAACGTGCGGTCAATAGGCCTATGTAGGGGTTTACGAAATAATTGTTCTAAATTATATTAGGCCTACCCAATAATGAAAAAGAGATTACTGTTATATACACACAAACACTAAAACTCCGAAATAATACCTAATTCATAAATGATTCGCAGATAAAAATCATCTAATGCTTAGAAATGCATATACCAATGCCGCAATGGTGAACAACTGATCAAAACATATGAGGAATTAATGAGTATCTGACAGGTGTTCTGCTAGGAGCAGTGCTGCCAACGGCAAAACTAAATTACTCTACATTTCTTCCTCTTCAAAATAACATATTATTTGACTAGTAACTATAACATACAATGCATATAAACGCGATTTTATAGTTCAACCAATTTGGTCGAATTGGCCATAATACAAAAAAAACAAAAACACCTGTTTTCAGAAAATCATATAACCTGTCCAATCGATATTTAATTCTAAAAATTAATACCAAAATAAAGCGCAACTCTTCAGCTGTGTATTGGTACCAACCGCATCTTCCTGCGAGAAAAATTACCCGATCTGGGTAATTTCAAAAGTATCGTGTTTTGCCATTGTCAGAGCGTCGGCTGCAGCAATTGCGTTGTGCCAAAACTTCATTCAATTTGTAACAGTCGTAACATTGTTATACAGCTGCTACACGGTTCATTTATGTAATAAAATGAAAGTTCAGAATGTGATCTTTTGAATGATATATGTATTGATGACTTTTGAGTTTATTATTATTGGTTTATTAACGTTACAAAATGTTCTGTAGAGTTCGACCAATTTGGTTGATGGCCACAACAGGCGACATAAAAGTTCGACCAAATTGGTCGAATGGCCATGGCTAGGGTTAATTATTCCCCATAAGAATAACATGGCGGATGAGTATGCAGGTTTGCTGAAATAAGGAACACTAAAAATGGGCTTTTATACAAATATCAATATAACTCAACTAGGTAAAGCCACATACCAAGTTCTATTAATTTATGTTCATAATTAAAGGAGATAACACGTTAATTATTCTCCATAAGAATAACAAGGGACTGAGTATGCAGGTTTGCTGCTACGGGGACTATCGGCCAAAAAATGGGTTTTTGTGCAAATATCAATATACCACAATGAAATGAAGCAATATACCAAGTTTCGTCAGGATAAGTTGATAAATAAGCGAGATATACAATTTTTCTTATCCTCCATAAGAATAACATTGGACAACGTCCTGTGTTTAGCACTTTCAATATCTCAGTAACCAATTGACGTAGAGCAATGATTAAAACATCAAATTGTGCGTCTTTTTAAGCTAATTCCAATGGGGAAAAATAAAATTTTACTTTTTCAAAAATTGTATGCAAAAACCCAAAAAACCCATTTTTGGGGTACAAAACCCCCCCAAAATACCCTTTCGGATAAGTCGATCTGTCTGGTTTTCGAACTTAAAGTCATAAATGCTGCTTTACACGTTTGTACCAAATTTCATCAAAATCGGACCTTTTTTACAAGAGTTATCGCACCCACGGACACACACATATATATATATATATATATATATATATATATATATATATACAGTTTCAAACGAATGGTGTTTTTGGGGTCTGGGGACCTCAAAACGAAAAGTTATCATGGTCCCGGGCCTAGGTCTTACCATGCCGACTACGGTAATAGCTTCTTCCCTATAGGGGAAATTCGCTAAAAATAAAAATGAACCTGCATATATGAAATAAATATTTGTAAATTCGGTACACATTGACTAGGAAATCTTTTAAAGTTTATTTGTCAACATACTGCTGGATAGAATCATAGATTAAGAATAACACAACAAGGATTATGTTTAATCTATGATAGAATTTAATAAATAGCATTTCATGCTGTATATACAGTAAAAACTCTTTCTATCTGCATTTAGGGGAAAGTGGAGGAACTGGGCGCACCTAAGCTAAATCCATTCTCACTCAGAGATTAGTATCCTTAAACTTCAAACGAAGACGTCTAACTTCTCCCTGTTTATTCTAGTTTTCAGGGGAAAATTCCAATTCATTTGATTCAACCATTATTAGTACAGAAATTAATATGTCAAGGTATGCAAAAGCGCCCAGTTTCCCGACTGCTGGGTAACTGTGCGCACCATAGCCTACTAGTAAGTGCAACGTTGGGTGAGCAATAAAAGGCTGTTACTATCAAAGTTAATATTATACAACACATATGGATAGGAATTATACATTTTGTAATGCAACAAACTTTTAAAGCTAAAAAGTCATCTTACGATTGTAAGTAATGAAATTATAAAGTTAAAACAAATTTTAAACTTAAATTTACAAAAAATACAAATGCAATTCTTTAGGAAGTGTCATCCTGTGCACTCGGCGTGGCTCCTTGTTCATTCCTCCTTGTTTCCCGCGGATTGAGCAAAGGTCAGATGACGTGTTATCAACTACATTTGGGTTCAAAATATAATTTATATCAAAGTCATATTGGTAATTATAATTATTGGTAAACATAATTTATATGTTTCCAGAGAATAAGCATGTTTTTTTCCGTCATCCTGACATCATTTCTAGGCATCTGGAATGAAGAATAGGAGAGAAAAGTTAAAACCAAATCCTTAGCATTGCATCATATGAGGGGGAAGCATGCGCTCAGCCGCGCCCAGTTACCCGAAAGTGTCGCAAGGTATACTCGTATTATTGGACATATCTAAAAAATACCGCTCGTTACTTAAGTTCTAAGACATATATATATTCTCAAAGACTCTTGGATTGCGAATATCAATAACTTAAACCTACTAAGTAAAAAAATAAAGGCATATCTTCTTATTTTATGAGCGGCAAAAATAAGATGATGACTCGTTCTAACCGCCTTTTTCAATCTACTGACCCTGCCCTGAACATTAAAATGGCGTCACCACAAGCAGGGATATTAGTTCACACTCCTTCCGCTAGGTTCCAGCACCAACTGGAGTGCTCTATGACTGTTCTAAATATGGAATATAATGGTGCTCCCAGTTACCCGTCGCGCACAGTTCCCCCACTCTCCCCTGTTGGCTGAAAAATCATTAATTATATGATCAAAGTCAAGGCAACGCAGAGTTTCATTTTATATCCTCAGTATGCTAAAGATTTTAATCACTCTGTTTTAATGCTTGCTAATTCAAAGGTAACTTTTCAAAAGTTCAAAAATCTTTTTGCGGACGTATTTGTGTTATCACACACAAAAATATTCTTAAAGAGATTTAAATATTTGGAAATGTAGTAAAAAGTCAGTTATATTGTAGACGATTCATTATTTTACATTGTACATTATTTTCATGTTAAATTTACGTGATGATGACACGATGAAATCCTCATCATTGGCTTCCGTCTCTTACGAAGTTATTTTAAACTGGGGGGTAATCGGAGAATTCAGTGTTGGCAACAATGATAAGTCTGTAACCGAGACAGTGCTCCAACGAGATAGAATAAATATAGAGCTCTCGTCTCGAGTTAAAAAGTGAAGCCTCACTGAAAGATATTTTTGTAAACAAAACATCTGGTTAAAGAGAATGAAAGACTAACATAACTTGTGAAGGGAGCATTTGATTGGTTGATTGGTTAACATATTTGTTGCCATGGAGACCGGAGTGTATAGAGGGTCAAAATGGCAGAGAGCATGTTGGCACAGTTTTTTACCCGAGACGAGACCTCTATAGATATATACCTCGGTGTTCTAATCGTATTGAAAATAAATTGATTAAAAAAGAACAACCTTCAAACTACCCCATCAGCACAAATCGTTGGGCCAACGTTGGAAAATGGTCGGCGGAAATGGTTGGCCAACGGTGGGCATGTCGCGAGACGCGAGGTTGGCCCATCGATGGATTAACCAACCATTATCCAACAATGCAAACCAATACCCAACCAAATGCCAACGGATTATAATTTTTTATTTAAATGCTTATTTTAATTTAAAAATTCATTATTTATCTAATTGAATTGCTTAGTAAACCAATTATAGAAATTTTAAAAAGGAATTAAGTTGCAAAAATATCGAGTCACGGTCGGGGTCTCGAACCTACAACCTTTGAATTACTGAACACTCGCATTAACCCTCACGGCCAATCTGGCTTTCGAGAATCGAAGGATGGACTGAGATATAGAAATTCCCAATAGTCTGTACCTGCACGACTTGTGCTAGTCTATATACTATTATATTTTATTCTTCTAAAATTGGATAGTACTAGTTTTATTCTTCTACGTGAATCTACTCGTTCAAAAATCACTATAATAAAAGTAGGAACAAGTTAATTTGATTTATGTATCTATGAAATATGAAAAACTTCGAGCAAATTAAAATATATTTAATATAATTATAATAATAAAAATATAATGTGAATTTATACCCCATCAGCACAAATCATTGGACCAACGTAGGAAAATGGTAGGCCAACGGTTGGTGCGAGGTTGGCCCATCAGTACAAATCGTTGGGCTAACGTTGGGCCATCGTCGGCATTGAAGGATACGGTAGGGAAATGGTCGGTTGGCATTAACGCGGTTGGGCCAACGAACCAATCGTTGGCTAGCCCACGTTGGCAAATCCAACCATAACTGATTGTGTATTCATATATATCAAATATATATAATTAATAATAATATAATGGGAGGATATTTGCCAACGTGGGCTAGCCAACGATTGGTTCGTTGACCCAACCGTATTAATGCCAACCGACGATTTCCCTACCATATCCTACAATGCCGACGATGGCCCAACGTTGGCCCAACGATTTGTGCTGCTGGGGTATTATTAAATCCAAAAATATAATTCGAAATATCTATGAAAACCTCAAACACTTAAGACAACTCAGTGTTCTAAACGTAAAATGACGTCCATAACAGAATAATTTTGACACTATTATTTGATTACTTTCTATTTGTCTATTTATTCCTAATATTTTTAAATATATATCGTATTGAGTTTTTTGCAACAAGAACAACAAACTTAACTTAAAACGGATTGAACGGAATCTGCAACTTTCATGTACGCCAAAGCATGCACAATTTAAAAAAAATTAGACAATTTATTTATGGGGTTAGGGGACATGCTCGAAAATTATAGCTCAAGATCAGGATCATCTATTGCAAATATACAATATCTACAACTTATAATCAGCAAAATAAGGTGCTCTACATTACCGTCAGTAGTTACATTTCAATTCTTATCTGGCCTACTCCTGTTACTGGATTAGGGCAAATTCATCAAATCCGCACACAGTATTCAAGAAGAAGATGAGGGAGGTCCTTTTTGACATAAAGGTTGCGACAGAGAGACAAAGGAACATGTCAAATACGGTTAAGAATAGTCAACCGTCCCCATCTCGGTTCAAAGGTACCTGGAATCTTCGCTGGACGTCATCGACTCCATGAGAAAGCTTTGGAGGGTGTCGCTCCAGAGATTCCAGAGAGACTGCGAGACGAAGCAGACATAGGCTCCGTCGCCGTCCATGCAACCGACAGATAAGCGTCCAGTGACGAGTCCTCCAGAGTCATAAAGACAGGAGAAACGGCAGAAGGATGCCGAAGAGCCTGTCCACTCAGTTCCGCAGCCTAACCCGGGTGAATGGGTGAAGGTGGTTAAAAAAAATAAAAGGCAGGAGAATCCCCCTTACCAGGCCAAAAGCCAGAAATCGGTGGAGCAAGCCACGAAGAAGCCCCAGAAGAATAGAGGCCCTAAACAGCGTCCCGACGCCCTTTTTATCAGGCCGTCGACTGGGAAATCCTACGCCAACGTGCTGGGTGAGATCCGTGAGAACGTGAAACCCAAGGAAAAGGGAGCTGTTATAAAAGCTCTCAGGAAAAATAGAGCCTCTTGGTTGAGCTCGGCCAATCCACAGGGAGCAAGTCCGACTAGCGGCGACCTTCAGACCATCCTTGGTACAAATGCCACTGTCCGCGTTCTTGAACCAAAGTCAACGCTGGAGGTGAGAGACCTGGACGAGCTCACGACCGAGCAGGAGGTTTCTGCCGCCGTTAAGTCTGTTCTCGGGGCATCTTCTGAGGTGAGAATATTCGTCTCCAAAGCAAACTCCCGGGGTCAGAAGATTGCAATTCTGACGTTAGGAGTTAAATATGCGGCGAAACTTCTGGCTGAGGGGCATTTGAAGGTCGGATGGGTGAGATGGAGGGTGCGCGAGAAGCTCGTGGCCTCCAGATGTTTTAAATGTTTGGGTTTCGGTCACATAGCGAATCACTTCAGCAGTCCTGACAGAAAAAAGATGTGCTTTAACTGCGGTGGCCAGGATCACAGGGCCAGTGTGTGCAATGGCGCGGAATCGTGTTTCCTGTGTACGGAGGCTGGCTTGAAGGATGATAACATCAGGCACACTGCTGGGTCGATCCGTTGCCCGGCTTTTAAGTAAGCCATTCAGAAGATATGTCATTCAGATGAGGTGTCATCAACATTACTGGTGGGGTCACTGTTTGTGGTGATTTAAACGTCAGAGCGATGGAATGGGGTTTACCCAACACTAACTGACGAGGACGGTATGTTCTAGAGATGGTGGCCAGGCTGGGCCTCCATATCCTTAACACGGGTGACGTCAACAGTGGCGTAACAAAAAAGGCCTAGCCCGAAGTAATGTGCTAATTAGTTCCAGGCTAGTGTCCTAGGAGATGAGGGTTTTTTTAGCCGGTAGTCCGGAGGACAACGAGCTTGCGGGAGTCCGGCACTACTGAGAGGACAACGAGCCTCTCAGTGTGCGTAAATGAATTTTACCCTCCTCCAACAAAAAAATAATAATTTTATTATTATTATTATTTTTTACGTAGGAGTAACGCTTTAAGCGTGAACCCAAAGGAACAGTGTGGGACTCCCTCTTACGAGGTATACCCACTAAACCTCCTATGGAGCCGTGGGTAAAAACCAGGCCGGAACCCTTATCGGACAACTTCGGCACTGGCCCGCGTGTCTTGCGTCCAGGCGGGTCACGTCACCGTTTCGGGAAACTTAGAGGTCACCTACTGAGCGAGGTCAATCTACTGAGCGACAGAACAACCCTCGTCGCCTTGTTGAAAACCGCCTGGATGTGCTCCCACCATGTGAGGCGGCGGTCGAGCACCACTCCCAGATACTTCGCCGCAGTCTTCGTCTAGACCTCCACGTCACCAACAGTCATATGGATTACTTTTTGGATTCTCCGTCGCATGAGCATGACGATCTCGGTCTTGGCGACCGCCAGCTCAAGTCCATGACCGCTCATCCATCTGTTGACACGAGACATCACCTGGTTGAGGCGAAGCTGGGCCACCTCCGGATTCCGAGCCGTGATGACTGCGGCTACATCGTATGCGTAGCCCACGAGATAAGCTTGTGGTGGCATCTCGAGGTGAAGCACTCCGTCAAATGCCACGTTCCAAAGGTTAGGGCCAAGGATCGACACTTGCACCGCGCCGGCGGTGACCACTTTGGAACGGACCCCTGCTTCTGTGCTATATAGGAGCCTGCGCTCCTTCAGGTAGTCCTGTACCACGACCAAGAGATAGTCGGGTACCCTGAAGACTCGCTGCAACGCCTCGAGCATGTCCACCCAATGGGCCGAGTTAAAAGCGTTTTTAACGTCCAGGGTGACCAGCAGCACGATCGGCCTGGCCTGATGGTAGGCCGTGTCAGCCCGCTGGACGGCGCCCAGGACTTCAGCCATGGCATTCAAGGTGGAGTGGCCCTTCCGAAAGCCGTGCTGCCGGGGGGAAAAGTCCCCAGCGGCTTCGATAGCCGACCTCAACCTGGGTTTCAGCAAGCTCTCAAAGAGTTTACCCGCCGTGTCCAACATACAGAGTGGTCTGTATGCCGACGGGGACTCGGGGTCACCTTTGCATTTGCTGATGATCGCCAGTCTAGCTGTAATCCAGCGTGACGGAAACACACCCGCCACCAAACACGCGTTGAACATGCGCAGTAGCAGATGTGGGTGACTTCCCGCCACAACCTTCAGAGCCTCAATCGGAATGCCATCAGGGCCTGGAGCTCTGTTGCTGTGCATGGCAGACGACGCTGCCACGAGCTCCTGTTCCGTGAACAAAGGAACATCAGGCACTGGCCCCGTTACTCTCTCCTCCCGCCTCACAGGGTGACTTGGGAAGAGAGCATCGACGATGGCCGTGACCTTGCCTGCAGGCATAGACATACTGCTGGCCCCCATTCCTCCGAGCTATCTCGTGACGAGCTTGTACCCTTTGCCCCATGGATCGGAGTCCACGTCCCGGCAAAGCTCCTTCCAACAGCGAGGCTTGCTCAGGCTAATTGCACCGGCAAGAGCTCTTTTCGCAGTCTTGTGCTCTGCCGACCTGTCCAAAGCCTCCGGTCGGTTTCGAGTTCTCTGCGCTCTTCTGCGAAGCATCAGTGCCGTTCTCCTGAGTTCCGCGATTTCGTCCGTCCACCAGTAGACGTGGCGAAGACCCCGGACAGGTTTTTTTCCGAGGCATCGACGAGTCGCATGCACGCTCGATCAGCTGCATTGTGGAACCCACGAGATCTTCGACCCAATCTCGGTCACCGGAGTCAAAGTCCTCCGTCAAACCGGCCTCGGGGCTACGACTGAGCCGCTCGACTAATTTTCCCCTGTCCAGTTTGGCCTGATTCCAGCCAATTGGGTTTCGGGTACTACATCGACGAGACAACCCGTTTTCTTCCAGATTGAAGGAGATGAAGTCGTCGTCACTGGCCGTGTACACGTCCATCACCACCCACCCCGCTACCAGAGGAAACAACCCTGTCGATACCAGCGTGACGTCTGGTATGGAGTCACCAAAACCAGGTCTTCGGTATGTCGGCGTGTCCCCTCTGTTCGCCACTTCCAGGTCGAGCCTCGAGACCATCTCCAAGATTCGTCTCCCCCGGGCGTTAGTGACTGCCATGCCCCACTCAACGGCACGCGCGTTGAAGTCCCCAGCCACTATTATGCCCCCCGAGACACCCTGAAGACTGTCGTCCAGCGCCTCCAGCCTCTCCCGGTACTCCTCGGCAGAATAGTTGGGAGAGAGGTAGACACTGTATACGTTGACTCGCCAAAGTCTCACCCAGACGTAACCGTCACCGGATCCGTGACCCAACACCTGGATCCCCCGACTCTCCGGAATCCAGAGAGCCGCGGTGCCAAGCCGGTCATAAAACCAAGATGGACTGGTTTTGATCCGGTAGGGCTCGCTGACGATCACGATCTGGGATTTGACCTCACGAGCAAGCAGCTCAAGAATGGTGTCAGCTGCTTGACTCCGCTGCAGGTTTGCCTGGACGAAACGGATCATTTCGCGGCAGATCGAGCCCTCTTAGCGTCTAGGGCTTTCCTGAAAGCCCTGCATGCCCCTGAGCCCAGAATGTGGTCCGTGGAAGCTCCGGGTGTACCGGTGCAAAGAACGCAGGAAGCGGCCGCAGTGCAAGCAGCGGCCTTATGTTCACCGCTACCACACTTCCAACAATTGTTGCCGCGGTCGGGACCTGAGCAACTCCGACGCGTGTGGCTGTACCCGAAGCACCGAAAACAGCGTTCCACCTCGAGGCGCTATCGAATCGGCAGACGACCCAGCTGATCTTGATCTTCCCAGACCGAAGAAGGAGAAGTCCCTCTTTCTCTTCCATCTCAATGACAGCCTTCCTCTTCTCCCGCTTGTTCGGTGAGAACAGGGTGACCTTAGGCACGCCGGAGATTGTCATAAGGTCTCTTGCGATAGCCGCAATGACATCGGCCTCCAATGCCAGCGCGTCTAGATCCAAGATCTCTACCCTCAGCTTCGGGATGATGGAGCGGACCTCGCCCTTGTCCCCTATCGCTCTCTGAAGTGCTTCCTGGAGTTTCCCCCGGTCGTCACACTTCGAGAGCTCAAGGAGAATCCCCCCCCGGCCTCCGCCTTCCGGATCTGCCAAACCACAGTTCCGGAGTCCTCTGGCGTCACCTCACTCTTCATCAATCCGAGGATCTCCAAGTAGGTCTTGCCGGTGGTCGGATTGATCAGGACAAACTGGTTCCTGGTCTTCCTAGGCCGCGTCTTCTTTGGCTTCTCCTTCTTTTGGCTGGGTGCCTGGGAAGGCGCGTTTTCCGCCTCTTCCCGCTTCTTCTGGGCTTTGACCTCTGCCCGAAGCTTCCTCCTCTGCTTTTTGGAGAGGACCTGATTAAAACCCTCCCTGTCCGCAGGTGCAGTGGTGGATTCTTCTCCGCTCCTCTCCAAGTGGACGGTCCTGTTCTTGACGTCCGGTCTCTTCTCTGTTTGCTGTTCCGCAGGAGGGCTAGTCGCCGATCTCTTGGCACCACCACCAGGTGCCCCAGACTCCGACGATGGAAGTGTAGCTTGCCTCTGCTTCTCCTCCAGAAGCCTGAGCCGCCTTAGCGATGCCTTCCAGAGACGGAGCATCGAGTCGAAGACATCAAGGGATGCATCCAGTGTTACTATCCCATTCTTGATGCCCATTGACACGTTCTTCTGCTTCGCGGCCGTGGCGAACATGTCGAAGAGAGTGTCCCGCATCCTCTGCAGTTCCTCCTTGACCTTTTCCTGAGCCATAGCCATGTTCCTTTCATCCGGCGAAACTACCGGAGATGGAGCTGGAACCGGGCTTGGCTTCGGGGTACTCCTCGATCTGGCTGAATCCGTGGAAGCCAGCGTGACCACAGGAGAAGAGGCCGGTGGTGGGGACCTCACTACCAAGCTACTCCTCCGAAAAATGGAGGCAGTACTGGCGCTAGGAGGAGGGATTTCTGGAAACTCCCTCATATCGTTGCCATGTTGATGTTGTCGTTGTTGTTAGGGGTTGCCATACTTTAGTTTAACTAGCGCATCGCACGACGAGGGTGAAACCGGAATTGGCCAGGTGAGGGTATACCCAGGGGGACGATGCCCCCACCCCAGTTCCCCGGGGATCCGACCTCCGTTTGCCGGCACCAGATTCCAGACTGCCGGGGTTCACCGTGGCAGTGCAGAGCCCGACCTCTGCACCCACGCCGCACTCGCTGACCAGGGCCCGAAGAGGCTGGCTTCTGACACCCAGTGAGGAGAACCCATCGGCAGTGCAAGCACACATCAGCCCCTGCGACACCAGGAACACTCCCAGGGACCCCCCAGTGGACACCAGTCGAAAGAAGGTGGAAAGACACCCATGATGCGGGGTCGAAAAAAGAGAAGATGAGCAAGGCTTGCTCAGGAAAGAAGAAGGTAGGCGAGCCAAGGCCCAAAAGGTGAAAATAAAGGCCTTGGCCCTGGAAGAAATTGTGAGAAGAAGAGTCTCACAGCCAAGTGGATTTTACCCGCGCTAGCCGTGACGCCACTGGCTTGTGACGCCCCGTTGCCCAGGGTGCCCGACAAGGACGCCGCAGGAGGGATCCACACCCTGCACCCCATTATTATTATTATTATTATTATTATTATTATTATTATTAATATTATTTCTATTATTATTATTATTATCAGTGTAATCCACGGTAGTATGATGATATTACACGTCCATGGTATCACAACCGCCATGTCACTAGACGTTATGTTGCAGGACATAGCAATTATCAATGTAATAGACGATAGTGTGATGATGATATTACAGGTCCATGGTATCACAACCGCCATGTCACTAGACGTAATTTTGCAGGACATAGCAATGATCAGTGTAATGCACGGTAGTGTGATGATGTTATCATAGGCCTATGGTACAACTGCCATGTAACTTGTTGTAAAATGTAGGATATTGCAATAAGTATTCTTTTTTGTAATGCACGGTAGTGTGATGATAATATCATAGGTCCATTGTATACCTAATCTGCCATGTCACTAGATGTAATGTTGCATGACATAGCAATGAGCACTCATCAGTGAATTTCACGGTAGTGTGATGATTTTATCACAGGTCTATGGTACAACCGCCAAGTCACTAGTTGTATGTAAATGTAGGACATGGCAATAAGCATTCATCAGTGTATTCCACGGTAGTGTGATGATGATATCACAGGTCAATGATACAACCGTTATTTCAATAGACGTAATGTTGCAGGACATAAGCACTCATCAGTATATTTCACGGTAGTGTGATGATGTTATCACAGGTCCGTGGTATACCTACACCACCATGTCACTAGACGTAATGTTGCAGGACATAGCAGTAAGTAATTATCAGTGTAAGGAACAATAGTGTGATGATGTTATGACAGGTCTATGGTACAACCGCCATGTCACTTGTATGTAAATGTAGTACATGACAATAAGCATTCATCAGTGTAATCCACGGTAGTGTGATGATGATATCACAGGTTCATGGTATCACAATCACCATGTTACTAGCCGTAATGTTGCATGACATAGCAATTATCAGTGTAATGCACGGTAGTGAGATGATATTATCACGGGTCTATGGTACAACCACCATGTCACTTGTTGTAAAATGTTAGACATTGCAATAAGCATTCTTTTTTGTAATGCACGATAGTGTGATGTTAATATCACGGGTCCATTGTATAACTAAACCGCCATGTCACCAGATGTAATGTTGCATGACATAGCAATGAGCACTCATCAGTGTAATGCACGGTAGTGTGTTGATGTTATCAAAGGTCTTTGGTACAACCGCCATGTGACTTGTTGTAAAATGTATGACATGGCAATAAGCATTCTTTTTTGAAATGCACGGTAGTGTGATGATGATATCACAGGTCCATGGTATCACAACCGCCATGCCACTAGACGTAATTTTGCAGGATATAACAATTATCAGTGTAATGCACGGCAGGTTGATGATGTTATCACAGGTCCGTGGTACAACCGTCATGTCACTCGAAGTAATATTGCAGGACATAGCAATGAGCATTCATCAATTGCAGGGTAGTGTGATGATGATGTCACTGGTTCATGGTATCACAATCGTTATTTCACGAGACGTAATGTAACAGGAAATAGCAATTACCAATGTAATGCAGGGTAGTGTTATGATTTTATCACAGGTCTATGGTACAACCACCATGTCACCTGTTTTAAAATGTTATACATGGCAATAAGCATTCTTTTCTGTTATGCACGGTAGTGTGATGATAATATCGCAGGTCCATTGTATACCTAATCCGCCATGTCACTAGATGTAATGTTGCATGACATAGCAATAAGCACTCATCAGTGAATTTCACAGTAGTGTGATGATGTTATCATGATCCATGGTATATCAAAACGACCATGTCACTAGATGTAATGTTGCATGACATGGGTATGAGCACTCATCAATGAATTTCGCAGTAGTGTGATGATGTAATCAAAGATCCATGGCACAAATGCCATGTCACTAGATGTAATGTTGCATGACATAGTGATAAGCACTCATCAGTGTATTTTACGGTGGTCTGGTGATGTTATCACAGGTCCATAGTATACCACAACCACCATATCACTAGATACATGTCACTTTACCACAGTTTAGACATATCATGGACCTGACTACCATGTCGCTAGATGTAATGTTGTATGACATAGCAATAAGCATTCATCAATGTATTGCACGGTAGTGTGATGATGATATCACAGGTCCATGATACAACCGTTATGTCACTAGACGTAATGCTACAGGACAAACTGACATAACCACCTCCACCACTTTCAGTAAACTCACTTACTGTGTGCTGCTACAAGACAAACTGACATAACCACCACCACCACCGCTCAGAAAACTCATTTACTGTGTGCTGCTACAGGACAAACTGACATCACCACCACCACCAGCGCTCAGTAAACTCACTTACTGTGTTCGCATGAGGTGACGTAGGGGGTGGTGACGTAGGTGGCGGTGACGTAGGGGGCGGTGACGTAGGGGATAGTTACGTAGGTGGCGGTAACGTAGGGGGCGGTGACGTAGGTGGCGGTGGTGACGTATGGGGGGTTCTGGGTGGGGAGGTCGAAAGTGTGGTGTGGGCCCCTAGGTAAAAGGTTCACAGACGAGATGTGCCGGTTGGGGGAAGTCGAAAGTGTGGTGCGGGCCCCTAGGCGAAAGTGTTGCAGACGAAAACTATCTAGGGGTGGGGGTGTCGGGGGGGGGGAGGATAATGTCACCATATCCGAAGGTGGCGAAAAAATTGCGGTAAAAAATGGTGGGGGGGCCAAAGCCACTTTGCCTAAGGCGCCAAAAAAATAAAAATCCTTGAGGTGGGGTCGATGTCACAGAAGCCTAAGGCGCCAAACAAAAATCGGGGGGGGGCACCACCACTTTCCTGTGCTCCTGCTGCTTTTGAACCCTCCAATGCACCCTACTCTCGTAAACCATAAATTGAATGGTCTACAATTAGCATTTAACAAGTTTGAAACACTCTGTGCGCTTCTAGAATATAACAAAGAGTTTTGTTAATGGAATAACGTTTAGGATTAAACAATAATTAATTAACTTATGAAAAGGTGTTTGAGTTTTTCCCTAATATTCGTGTAAAATTACTCAGAGATAAAAGAGTTATATTTACAAAATGTAAAAAGGAAGTAAACTGAAATATTTTCCCTATGGTGACGTTTTGTTATTTAACTTTCCCGCATCGTTTATTCTAGCCGTAAGAGCACCTTGGGGAGCCAACCACAAGTCCTGCTAAAAGCTTTTTACACACACGTCTTCCAAATGACTTCTATGTTCTGATATCAAATCTGCGGGTGATATAGAGTAATTTAGATGACTATATTCAACGTTTTCTAAAAATACTGAAATCCTTTTAAATAATGCGCTAAGGTAAATATTGTCAGAGGAACCCATCCGTAATATTTTAGTTAATTTTGGTGATTATGGTACACAACAGTTTTCCTGGTTCTACATCAAGCGTATCTATATTATTATTTTTTTATATATTCCAAGAAATTTAAGTTGTCCTTAAAGTTGTCATTATGTCGATAAGGTTAATGTGATAAATTTCATAAATTTTGTTCTTAAATTAAATTTATGCCTGATGATAAAACAATTAATTATTGATTAAAAAACTGTATTGTGAGCTATTTATTTTAAAAGGCACTGTAATGGCACCACAATCTTTACAATCCAGTAATATCAACCGTACATTTGTGTTTTTAACTGTACTATTAGGAAACCTAGAAATAACCTGGGGGCAGGGCCGGATTTAGGAGTATGCCGGTGTAAAATCCTCATACGGCAACGTTCTGTCTTAAGGCAATTAACATTTTCTTTAATAACTCGGTAAATACTTGTGCTAGAATGATGAAAGATCGCTTAAATGTTTTGCCTCATTAGTCTTCATCTTTTTCCATGCATTAGTTTTACATCCGGAGCTTTTCTGCCCAAAAACTCAAAATTCGAAAACTTACAATCCCCCAAAAGGGGGTATAGAGTTTTCCGATTGTTTTGCCCAACGTACTTGTCCAACTGATTATAAAAAGGAATGTCCCTACCAAATTTGAAGTAAATCGGACAAAGATTGCGACCGCTAGAGTGGGAACACATATATATAAAGTTTTTAGCGACTCCTCAAAACTTGTTCAGGGGGTCACATTAGAAACTTCTAGTCTTACCGTGCGGGGCATGCAATAGTTCACGTTTCCAAAGGAAATTCACTAACAAGAGAGGTTAGGAAGGTTTTTTGTGACAGCGTTGTAGTGTCACTGACTAGTGACTGGGCTTACAGTTTTGTCAGATCGAATCTCTATGCTTGGCCGCTGCAGTGTTGTCAAACTAAATTACACTACATGAAAAATGTGCTACAACATTATGTGGAGTGAATTCATATATGCTATGAAAAGAATAAACATATTTCCATTTCCGTAAATGAATACGCTACATACGTCTAAAAGGTTTCTGTTATTAAAATAATCGAAATGTATATTTTCAGTTTTTAGTAAATTTCCGAAGTGCCGCCCCTTAAATTTTGCCGCTGTAGGCTGCAGCCTTTTCAGCCTATTTAGAAATCTGGCCATGCCTAGGGGGAACGTATTCATGTTTTTTTTTGTTTCTTTGTTCTTTTGATTTGAAAATTCAATTTCACACTGAACATTTATTACCTAATGTAAATAGTTAAAAATCTACCAGGGTAAACAAACAATGATAAATGTTAAAATCGTTTAAATTGTGAAACTATCATCCTTAGGTAATAATAGGTGGTGTGATGCATTGTTCACTAACCAACATGTTGATTGGTGCAGAGCTAAACAGAGCCGGTGGGTCCAGGGGTGGAGGGTGATAAAAACTTCCTCTCCCCCATTAATTAATTGCCCTATCGTAACCGTTGTTTGGTGGCCTACAACCATTGTTTCAAAATACTTAAACGAATCCGGTCTTCGATTACTGTTTATGATTGGGTATTATTGCAATAACAGTAGTGATAAACCTTTATTGAATTTATATTTAGATAAATGACTGTTAGTTAATGTTAGTTAGGTATACTCATTATAGTTATTAGGTTAGAATTTTGACAAAATATTTATGATGACTTATCAACCCTGCTAGAGCGGGGACAGAGCTGTGAGGAATGTCTGCGATGTTGGGCAGGCAGTCTTATTATATTTTACTTATTTTATTTTGTTCTCACTCAACTTTCTCCCTCTCTTAACTTTTCTCTCTTGGCTTAAGCCAATTTACACTTTTTGGTACCGAAAAGGTACCATATAGTTACCATATATATGGTATAGGCACCACATATATTACATATGGCTAACAATAAGTATTCATGATACATACATAGTAATAAATACGACAAAAACTAAGAAATATAAAAAAACAATAAATAAATTGATTCTAACTCGTAGCCCATAACTCCATATGTGGGTAATTCCGATAAAACTAACCGTGTGAGTTTTTACAATAAGCTGCTTGAACCTCTTAGACATGCCCCATGACTAGATTTAAGGCTAATATTTACTCGTGGCTTGTATAAAATCCATTGTATTCACTTAACGAATTTTATTATTCAGCCGTTAAGATCAAGTAATTTGTATGGTTAAGTTCAGTTTGTATCTCAAATGTGGACATTGCCTATTTCAATGTTTAATCAATGGTAATCATGATTCTGATTTCTGACAACCTGCACAAAGGAGCATATTATGCCCCCAAATTCATTAGGTAGTTAATATAACTTATATCCTAAATATTAAGTATGGTAACCAACACCTGTTAACAAAATAAAATGATTAGTAAATCAAAATATTTTTCTGTTTAAAAAGAATCTCTGTTGTAGACAAATTATAACAAGGTTTGTCTTAATGATGATCCATATTGGGTAAGAAGAATTTTGATTATTTTAAAATTAAAAATCATTATTGCTGTTGAAAACTATTTATAGGCATATTCGATATCACACCGGTCACTAGTGAAAAACAATTTTAAAATTAAACTCTTATGGAAATAATGAAATCGAAAATAACTAAGCCAGTTTAATTGGTTTCGCCTGTTTGAAACAAAGTTTAACAAGATAGACGGGAATAGGGAAATTGAATTTCCTCTCCCACGCAAGCTACTACGGGGGACCGTAAATGTAATTAAACTTTTCTTTAAGGTGACGTGAATGAATCAGTGGGATGTTTTTAATGGTTGTCAACTATTGTTTTCTAAAGCACGATGTAATGGTTTTTTTTTTAATTTAACTGATATATTTTGACGTTCTAAACAATTAATGAAAGTAAACGTTCATGATTTTAAAGATAAACTAAGTTTAATGTTTCATTATTAATGTCCATGTAGAAGTTATGTTTCTTTGACAGTTATATTCATATTTTAAATGTACTATTTCAATTAAACCAATTAAAAAATAATGCTTTTGATAGTTTGTAAGAGTCAATGCTCTCATGACCGTCATCAGGGTAGTTTTAGAGAATAAAATACTCATTAATAAACCCACTTGCTATCATTATAGTTGTAATGCACTGTATAGATAAATATTGTAAAGTATGAAGTATTATACGATTTAATACTTACAATAAATAATACAAAATCTCATCAACAACAATTAAAAACTCATTTTTTCTTCTATTTTAAGCTACTATTCATATAGTCGTCTTTAGCCTCACAGAAAATGATCTAGTAGGCTATAAACATTAGGCTACTATTGTTTTGTAAAGTACAACTTTTTTAAATATATAATCGCACAAAACTAACCATTATACTTACGTAGAAAGTGTGAGCTCAAGTAGTAATGATTTAATCTCCAGTGCTGGAAACTTGAGATTATGACGGCTACTTTAACGGCTACGCGTGTCAGCCACAAGCGAGATATAACGGTTTTACCCTTGTTGAGGGAACGCTCCAGTTTTATGACTCGTAAACTGTAACCGAGATCCTCTCCGCTTCGCTTTCATCATCGTTTCAACATTTCAACTGGCGTTCTAGAAGTAGAAAGAAAACATTTAAAATCTATTCATCGTACATTTCTTAGAAAACGATTAAATTTTGTCGTGAGGCTTTAATTTCCCAAACTCAAACTCATTTATTTTCCGAATTAGAACAGATACAACAATTAATTAACAGAGTAATTAATTTATTTATTTATTATTAATTAATGTTAATTAATTATAACTGATTTTTTCAGCAGATACTGTCTCAATGGTGAAACTTACAATAGAAGCTAACTATTTATCTAAAGAAGTCACATTACAATAGGCAGACTTAAAACAGTGCTGTTGCAAACGGAACGATTCAATTATTAAGGTTTTACACAAGTGAAGACAAATTTAATAAAAACAAAAATGCTAAAATCATAAATTCTTAGACACAATCAAATTGCTTTTCTATTAAAAGCTCCTTGGGCATTTGTTTAAACTTATCAAATGTACATATATATTTAATTATTTCCTTTGGCAATTTACTACAATATAAGACAAATTTTCTGTAAGTGCGATTGCTCCCATGCTCAGTCGGGTACTTATGCTGCTTAGCCCCTACTGTTTGCATTTCATTTTTATTGCCGTTACCGTCAAGATGTAATTGTTTCAAATATCATGTATGTACAATAATGGATGGTAGCTCCAAAGAGGGCTTGGTGGGGCGCCAAAAGAGGTGATTAAATAAATGTTTAGATGTTAGTATATACAAAATTAAGTTTAATGTAAGTTTTCGCTTTGATAGTAAGTAATACTAGGAGTATAGTTGGCACACAGTTAAGTATTTACAAATGTAAATTCAATCTACATCCAAAACATGAACTGGCATCTATCTTGTTTCCGTGACGATCAACAGATTTCTTGTACAATACAATACAGTACAATACCCCTTCCCCCATCTTTTATTGATTATTAGGCGGAATTTAGCAGAAAACTAACTGTAATAATGGTTTTAAATTGGGAGTATAATTAGAATAGTTTATTTCATAACAAGAGTGGAAAGTGGCTATTTTCGGGCCGAGATCGAGTTTACGCGCGAGGCTTTAGCCGAGCGCGGAATTTCGATCAAGGCACGGAATAACACTTTCTACTCGAGTTATGAACGATATTTTTTATCACACTGTAGTTAATTAATAATAATAATGAATTAAATAATTTAAGTTTAAGAAATAACCTGTAGGTAGGGCCTACTCAATTGATTTCCGCAGTACAATGAAAACAGTGATACTGTTTACACAGTTGATTACGTTATTAAGAACAGCTGATTTATGATAGATATACTCTTAGCGCTACTAGCACTAATTGTGTCAGGAATCATAACTAAATACTAGTGTGGAAAACCAACAGCTGATTTTCCCACTCTAGAACGGGAAAACGTTATTTTCTGCACTCGCAGCTGATGTTGAAAACAGCTGTTTTCCGTACAGTGTGATGAAAATATTATTTTTTTTGCTTCCAACTGCTCATATCTTTCGATAAAACAGTCGGAAACGTTATTAAGAACAGCTGATTTATGATAGATATACTCTTAGCGCTACTAGCACTAATTGTGTCAGGAATCATAACTAAATACTAGTGTGGAAAACCAACAGCTGATTTTCCCACTCTAGAACGGGAAAACGTTATTTTCTGCACTCGCAGCTGATGTTGAAAACAGCTGTTTTCCGTACAGTGTGATGAAAATATTATTTTTTTTGCTTCCAACTGCTCATATCTTTCGATAAAACAGTCGGAAACGTTATTAAGAACAGCTGATTTATGATAGATATACTCTTAGCGCTACTAGCACTAATTGTGTCAGGAATCATAACTAAATACTAGTGTGGAAAACCAACAGCTGATTTTCCCACTCTAGAACGGGAAAACGTTATTTTCTGCACTCGCAGCTGATGTTGAAAACAGCTGTTTTCCGTACAGTGTGATGAAAATATTATTTTTTTTGCTTCCAACTGCTCATATCTTTCGATAAAACAGTCGGAAAAGATAAATTCTGAGAGTTCTAAAGATGATATTTTTAGGTATTTTAGCTTTTTAAAATAGTGCTTGGAACCATATGCTTTTTATGATATTGTTTTAAAAACAAAGATACAGACTTTTACTGAGAAATTGGAGTGACCCGGCATACCCGTAATCTGGATTTTTTAGAAGATGATACAAAACAAGTAACATTATGATATTTTGTAAACTAAACATATTCATGCAGACACAATATTTATTGAATTAAATAATATTAACGAATATTTGTGTTAAGGAGGTGTAAACTATTAGATTAGATACGATAGTTGAAAATGTATTAAATTATTCGGCAGATAAATCAGTTCTTAGAACAGCGAGATTTAGTTCTAAGAGCAGCGAGATTTGGGGGGGCGCGTTTTTCGGTTCCGGCACCCACACTGAGCGGACTCTGGGCACGCCTATGACTGTGTCCTCATACAGTTGTATCATGGACATCGACATTATAATATATAACTAAACAATTGAGAGAGACTTAAACCTAGATTAAATGGTGTAACTAGGTTGTGTGTGATATGTGGTGCAGGAAAAACTGCACGAGAAAAATAAAATTGAATTCTATTTCCCACCGGGGATTCGTGTAAATGTGATTAAAGTATTCTTTCTAGTTAAGGGTTAGCGGAATGCATCATTTATACTTCTCTCTTAGAAGTAATCAGTTTTAAAATAAATGTCATGTAAAACGATCCCTAGAGCTCATTTATTTATTTTCTCTGTGATATTATTTTTGTCAAGTCAATTATTGTCAAGTCAGTGATATTATTTAAAACAAACGTAAAGTATGAAATAAAAATTCAATTCTTCAGGGCCGTACTCAGATTTCACGGGCCCCTGGGCAGGCCTGGTGGTGTGGGCCCTTGTTGACGTCGGATCCAAGTTGGAGACCTTTTTTCTGATAACGGGATCCTAAATAAGACACCAGCCCGGCCTCCCGGGCCCCCTCCGACGAGCCCGGGCCCCCTCAGACGAGCCCAGCCCCCCCTGATGGGCCCGGGCCCCGGGGCAGTTGTCCCCCCTGAGTACTGCCCTGCAATTCTTTCTTTCTCTTACTGTGATTTGTTATCTTTAACCTTTTTTCGTATGTAGGATGTATTAAGAGAAGGGGGGGATTTGAAAGGAATTTTAGAGAATTAGTTTATCTTCCAGGTTATAGGTTATATTTTATTATTTTACTGTATTAATTAGGTAGCTATATTATCCAATTCATTTTAAGATTGGTACGAAGGGAAAGAGAATACAAATTAAATAACTGATTGGTGTGGGTTTATGGGTTATGTAAGCATCCGGATAGTGAAGCATCCTGATGGTCCTTAGTCCTTAGGTTAAATTAGGGGGCAGAACTGCTAAAGTGTTAGGTATAATATTACAAACGTATCAAATGTAATTTCAATAGGAAGTTTCAAGTAGACAGTATAAAGTGAAAAGAGCATTTTTCAGGGGCGTATGTTTAGAGGTTTATCTACATAGGTCACCTCCAAGTCTTACATAATCAGTTTAGAAGAAATATAAAATATTTTTCAAATTGTTGGCTTATAATTCCCAACTTATGTATATTGAAAGGTAATTTCTAGCTTGCGTAGTAATTTGAATGGGCGTTTGTTTTCAGTGCTTTTGACTGTGTGCTGAAACAAACACTATTCATAGTCAGCCACAGTCAATTTTTTTCCACTACGGCACGATTAACACCTTTCGCTTTCTTCGTGGGCAGCGGTGCATCAATTTCAGTAACATCTCCATTATCAATACTGCACGTCATTTCGCCATACACTAAGCAGTATAGCTTCGCAATCAGGCCTATGAATGTCCTAATGACCACCCCACCGGCTTCGTCCTTGAACTTCCCCAAGACCCTGTCATTATGATCTTATTCTGGGGATAGTTGCTGGTGTTAAATTCGTCCAGGTTCTGCAGCATGTCATGGTAGACGTCTCTGGTACGGATAGCGTAGATGATCCGATCAGTGTCCTTGTAGGCCATTCTAATCCTATCTAATCCGAATCGTTCTACCATGTCATAGTGGAAGCCATACATCCACCGTTTGCTGTGGTCCAAAATGCTCATAACTACATAAACTGGCTCGCTCAAGACCACCCGCACATTCGCCATCTGAAGTAGGGGCAAGTCCTCATTGTACCAGATGCAATCGCTGAAATTTTCCTTGGCCACGTACTTTGTGTAGATTTTGCGGGAGGTCGTCAGTTTAATATTAAGATGTTTTCGAGCATTTGGAGACTCGTACCGTAGACAGCAATGACCATTAGCTTGAACAGCTGCGCCTCAAACTTGATTCTGGCCTGCTGTCTCAGTTCGGTATTCATCGTCACGTATGGCTTCAACCATGTTGATTGCGTGAATTACATTACCCGGTGGATTCGTTAAGTATGTAATCCATTGGTCAACACTTGCTGTAGATAGCGATAGTGGATAACGTATGCTTCCTTATCCATCAGGGTGGCCATTAGTTTTTTTACTTTCCCGCACCGCTCATCAGAAGTTATTCTGGTGTGTATGGGAGTGGGTCTGCCGGCACTCTTCTAGCCACGAGACAAAACGGTAAGTCACGGTGTTTATCATGGAGCGTTGGATCTCTAGGGTACTCAAGATCCACCTCTAAAACATATCCGTACTCACCGTCCGCAGGCAGACTCTCTACGCTCAAGTCGTCGCATTCCGCCTGTGATAACTACACGAATCCCCCATAAGGGAGTGACTCGGATATTACCCAACCGTACAAATTATTGGCGTCATAATACATTAATATGTATCGTCATCATTCTCAACGCTATCTCTACTTGTAGATGCAACCTGACCGTTTCGATCGCCACATGTTCCTCTTGCATATTTGTTATTGGCAGCGACGTGTCGGGTTACACACTGGACTAGTCCACCTCGAATACCCTATGCGCCCCACTTTCCGTCATCCAGGGTATGGTGAAACGATCCCTGATATCTCCCTTGCTTTTGAAGGGATCGCCCAATAAACAACTGACTGGCGCGTCTCTGAGGACTACTCCGCTAGTGACCATCAGGCCATCCTTTTCAAGGTCCTTCCCAAGGGAATGCGTGCATATGCCAACCATGCCCTCTGCCTCATCAGTCTGGAACATCAGTCGTCTGGATCGCAACACATTTACAGAGCTTATCGCAGACAAAACGGTCATGAATCCTACAAGTTTCCACGTCCACGATGAGCCTTATTTCCACGGCGTGTGAGCAGCCAATGCCCGGAGTGTCATCAAACCACGGGAAGGAGCCAATCTAATGGTGGACTCCCGAAATCGCGGACCTCGGGAAGAGATGCCTTGGTCTCCGTCGAGCAGCTCAGCGAGCCAGAAATCGACCTAATGAAAATGCCATATCGGCAGAGCTAGGCGAGAACTCTGTGGTGCCATCAGCCGAAGTAAGGTCAGGTGTTGGAAACAATTGTGTCAGGATGTCGACAATGACCCCTGGGGGATGGGCTACAAGATCATTACCCAGAAGCTAGGGGCCCGATCACTACCTGCGATCATGGATCCACCTGCCATGTCTGCTGTCGTCGACACATTGTTTCCAAATAACCCAGTGCGACCAGTTAGGGAATGCGATGATGTGGGGGCGTTCCCAGCCTTTCGGGAAGAGGAACTTTCTGTCGCCATCCGATCCCTACGGGACAAAAGAGCACCCGGTCCTGATATTATTCCCGCGGAAGCACTCTAGCTCGTCGCTGAGATAAATCCAAGGCTTCTCTTGGACATGTTCAACGCTTGTTTGGTGGAAGGCGTTTTCTTTTCATCGTGGAAAGTGGTCCGCCTTGTTCTGATCACCAAGGCGAAGAGCACCAAAGGGACTCCTTCTTCTTTTCCTCCCCTGTGTATGCTCGACACCACGGGCAAAGTGCTCCAGAAACTCCTTCGTGTCAGACTGACCGAGGCGATCGTCAGTCGGGTATTATTATTACCCGTGCGGCTCCGGGGGTTAGAATAGACCGCAGTATTCCCTGCTTAACGTAAAAGGCAACTAAAAGGGGGGGCAAACCAGTTCTTTCTACGCCTCCTCTTCAAAACTCAATTTTCCGATAAGTTCCATAGCCCCGTTTTTGTTTTTTTTTTTCACAAATCGCACTGGTCTTTCTGCCGGTATGCCTAGGTGTCGTTGGCCCCCCACTGCGCGGGACGCATGGTCGGGCAGAGGGTACAGCTTAAAAACTGGGTTGCTCTTGCACTTCCCAGGCTGCCGGATAGTACAGGGGCCCGGCTCAGCTTAGCCAGCAAGGACCTGGCTGCCCTATCAGCCGGCGAAAATCTCCTTGTTCGTAGTAGTGCCGGTTGGTGACCGGATAGGGCCCTGCTGCGGTCTTGGGGGGCTCTGCCAAGGCCACTGCTCGGTAGTGCGGTTTTTGTTTTGTGGGGCGGAGGACGCGGAATGTAGTCATGCTTGTGGTTGTCCAGTGTGACTTTCTCATGAGGGTACAATCAAGGGGGGTAAACCAAAACCATAATAACAAGTCCAGCACAGAAAAACGTTTCAATAGTGCAAGAAAATCTTCGGGTTCCCTTACCCAAACCCCTGAAGTGGGTACGGATCCCTTCGCAAGGAGATTGCGCATTTCACACTCTCCGACCCAAGTAGTGACTCCCATATAGAAAGGCAGCTCTCAAGCGACTGCCCCTGCCTCAAGTCCGATGGAGACTGAAGCGCCAAATCAGGAAACACATAAGGCTCAATCTCAGCCTGCGCCAAAGGTGTCCCCTGACGATAAGAACATGTCGATCGCAAGAGAGACGGTCGACACGGAGCTGAAGAAGATGAGAGAGGTCCTTTTTGACATGAAGGTTGCGACGGAGAGACAAAGGAACATGTCAAAGACGGTTAAGAATGGTCTCTCGTGCCTGGAATCTTCGCTGGACGTCATCGACTCCATGAGAAAGCTTTGGAGGGTGTCGCTCCAGAGATTCCAGAGAGACTACGAGACAAAGCAGACGCAGGCTCCGTCACCGTCCATGCAACAGACGGATAAGCGTCCAGCGACGAGTCCTCCAGAGTAAGAAAGACAGGAGAAGTGGCAGAAGGATGCTGAAGAGCCTGCCTCTCAGTTCCGCAGCCTAACCCGGGTGAATGGGTGAAGGTGATTAAAAAATAAAAGGCAAAAGAATCCTCCTTATCAGGCTGAAAGCCAGAAATCGGTGGAGCACGCCACAAAGAAGCCCCAGAAGAAGAGAGGCCCTAAACAGCAGCCTGACGCCCTTCTTATCAGGCCGTCGACGAGGAAATCCTACGCCGACGTGCTGGGTGAGATCCGCGAGAAGGTGACACCTAAAGAAAAGGGAGCTGTTATAAAAGCACTCAGGAAAACTAAAGCCGGAGATCTCTTGGTTGAGCTCGGACCAGTACCGGCTCTAGGGCAGTGCGAGCCGTGCTCCAGCACGGGGCGTGCGGGGCGCGGCGCTTTTGAGTGGGCAGCGCTCGGTGCTCATAACGGATCGCGGAATGCGGCAGTGGCGTACTGTCGTAGTTGGGGGCCTGGGCGGCGGATTTATATGTAGGGGCCTATATATACATTAGGGGTTAAAGAGGAAGGCCTATTCATATATGTTTATACGATGTATTAGGGGCGTGCGAGTACTCAAAATTTGAGTACTGTATTTAAATAATCAAATGAACTCAAAGTTCGCTAACTCAAAGTATTTCCCGCCAATCTTCAGATGATCGTGACCTGCCAAATCACGTAGTAAACGGCCGCCAAAGACGATCGCACCACGTAAAATTGGCCGAAAATTACGAGACATAACATTATGTATTACACATAAATTGGACATAAAAACAACCTAAGTAAATGGCGACCGATCCACGTATTATCGGCCGTAATTGAAGACGGTACAGTTGATATATAATCTGGAATTAACGTCCTTGTCGTAATATCGGCTATAAACGACGACAGAAAGCAAAATACTGTCCAGAAATGGCGACTTTACTACGTAATAACGGCCGAAAGTACGACGCTAGATCGGTAGCGATTCTCCGGAAATCGGCGGGAAATACTCGCTCAGATCTTTTAACATTTTTCAAAATTTGGGGGCCTATGCCAAAGCGGGGCCTGGGTCGGACCGCCCCCCCCTCGGTACGCCACCTGGTGCGGGGTGGGGGGCATAGGCCGTAGCGCTAACATAAAGTATCTATTTATATATATATATATATATATATATATATATATATATATACAGTATATATAAAAAACAAAACTTATTTTAAAAATTGTTGTATATTAGTATTATATGTTGTTGAAAGACATTATTTGAAAGAAAGTTATGAGTATTCACCATGTTGCACCTTCATCATACATAAACATTAAATTTACAAATCAGATAATACAACTTCTGCTCCCTTTCAAAACGAGAAGTTGTTTTTACCTCTATCGGTTTGTGACAACTTCAGGGCATTCTGATTGGTATTGAGAGTTTGAATAAAACTCGAAATACGCTGCAAGAAATTTGCAATGTTAAATTATAAAGTAACACAATGCAACTAATTGTTTTAATCCGCCCACGACGATTGTTTTAAACTAGTTCCTATTGATGAGGAAAGATATGGTTTGGACACTGGAGAGTATTGAATAGGGATTTGATCTATTTGAGTTTAGTATTATATGAAATAAGGGGGAAATATGATGCAACCTCCTCAGATTTTGGCCCCCTTACATCGTTACTTGTAAGGTTCACTCGTTTAGCTTACTTTGAAAAATATAGTTTATCGTTCCGTCTGTTAGGAACCATTTCAACCAAGTTCTTATTTATTAACTGAGTCATTTCGGAGTATTGGAGATGGAGTGGGAAATGTTAAGAATTAAACATATACCTCTCCTCATTACATATTAAGATTATTTGAGCTCTGGTCGTGGTTAATTGACTAGTCATCTGTATTTCTTACAAATTGGCAATACTTTAAATAAGTTGCGACAGTATATAACAGTATAGCACTAACGAACAAAACATGTTTGCACCCATTTTGATTTTTTAGAGTCATTGGTATTAAACTTAATTGATCCAAACCCTTTTAGAAGGTAAGATTCAATATATCACAGAATACAACAAAAATTAAAAATAAGCTTTATAGCTACACAAAAAACTTAAAGATGAAATACTCGAAGATAGAGTCCGTATAACTGAAAAACGTGTTATACATTAGAATCAATAAATAAATATTATATTCAGAAAACATTAGTTGTTTTTTTCAAACAAACTTTGCTGTATCCATTGCAAACTTCAGCCTCACAGATTCCAGGAACCATCAGAATCGCGGTCGCTTTTGATCAGCGTTTTGATTATTGTTTTGGTTCCCCTGGACGAAATCTTTCCCACGCTCAGAACAGATGTACCGTTATCAGTATGCACTTCACCATTCCTACTCAGTTTTAAGGGTTTGTTTTCATTATTATTTTTTTTAAGAAACACAAAATTGTTTTATGATACACTGTGTGTTGTGATACGTTGACTACAAGTGTGCACATTTGTTGTTTTTAAAAATTTATATTTTTAATTATTTGAGGTTCTGAGTTTTATTGAAAAAGGTTTAGTGGCGCGGAAGATCGGAAACGGGATACATTTCCAGGACAATAATATAAGAAATCAAGATTTTTAACTACACAAGTTTCTTATCTGAATGCGTTCCATAGCTTGTCATTTCAGGTGATCATCATAGCACGGAATCAGAAACATCGTAAACGCAACAACAAGCGAGGGAGCGAGGCGCGCTCGCACGTGTCAGTCCATCTCAGAACTATGGTGTAGGAAGGAATTATGGGGTGGGGGGGCGGGGGGCGGCAAATTTGGTCTTTGCACGGGCGCTGAAAAACTGACGGGCCGTCCCTGGCTCGGACAGTCCACAGGGAGCAAGTCCGACTTTAGCGGCGACCTTCAGACCATCCTTGGGACAAACGCCACCATCCGCGTTCTTGAACCAAAGTTAACGCTGGAGGTGAGGGACCTAGACGAGCACACGACCGAGCAGGAGGTTTCTGCCGCCGTTAAGTCTGTTCTCGGGGCATCTTCTGAGGTGAGAATATTCGTCTCCAAAGCAAACTCCCGGGGTCAGAAGATTGCAATTCTGACGTTAGGAGTTAAATATGCGGCGAAACTTCTGGCTGAGGGGCATTTGAAGGTCAGATGGGTGAGATGGAGGGTGCGCGAGAAGCTCGTGGCCTCCAGATGTTTTAAATGTTTGGGTTTCGGTCACATAGCGAATCACTGCAGCGGCTCTGACAGAAGCAAGATGTGCTTTAAGTGTGGTAGCCAGGATCACAGGGCCAGTACGTGCAATGGCACGGAATCGTGTGTCCTGTGTACGGAGGCCGGCTTGAAGGATGATCACATCAGGCACGCTGCTGGGTCAAGCCGTTGCCCGGCCTTTAAGCAAGCCATTCAGAAGATTCGCTCATCCACCCGAAAATTATTTGTGTTCTCCAATTAAATATGCAGAGGAGCAAGACAGCTGACGACCTGATGTACCATTTCGCCACTGAAAAACGTGCTGACGTATTGTTGCTAAGTGAGCAGTACAGAGACCGACAGTTTCCGCAGTGGTTTTCAGACCCTTCTTGCACTGCGGCTGTCTGGGTCCTTGACCTCGGGAAGGTACCAATTTTGGATTCTGGCTCGGGTAATGTTTTTTTGTGGGAGAAGAGCAGATGTTTGACCTTCTTTTCCTGCTGCCTCACTCCAAACCAACCCACATTACTCCCTTAAAGATGACTCCCTTGAAGATGAGATCATCAACACTACTGGTGGGGTAATTGTTTGCGGTGATTTCAATGCCAGAGCGATGTGATGGGGTTTACCCAACACTAACTCACGAGGACGGTATGTTCTAGAGATGGCGGCCAGGCTGGGCCTCCATATCCTAAACACGGGCGACGCACGACGTCACCACTTTCCGTCGTCGGGGGTATGGTGAAACGATCCCTTATACCTCCCTTGTTTCTGAAGGGATCGCCCAAGGAACTGGCGCGTCTCTGAGGACTACTCCGCTAGTGACCATCAGGCCATAATTTTCAAGGTCCTTCCCGAGGGAATGCGTGCAAATGCCAACTATGCCCCTCTGCCTCGACGCTGGAACATCAGTCGTCTGGATCGCAACACATTTACAGAGCTTGTCGCAGACAAAACGGTCGTGAATCCTACAAGTGCCGCAAGATCTAGCCACGACCACCTTGAGCCTTATTTCCACAGCGTGTGAGCAGTCAATGCCCGGAGTGTCATCCCACCACGGGGAGAAGCCAGTCTACTGGTGGACTCCCAAAACCGCGGACCTCCGGAGGAGATGCCTTGGTCTCCGTCGAGCAGCTCAGCGAGCCAGAAATCGACCTAATGCAAATGCCATATCGGCAGAGCACAGGGCCGCTAGGCGAGAACTCCGCGGTGCCATCAGCCGAAGTAAGGTCAGGTGTTGGAAACAATTATGTCAGGACGTCGACAATGACCCCTGGGGGACAGGCTACAAGATTGTTACCCAGAAACTAGGCGCCCGATCACCACCTGCGATCATGGATCCACCTTCCATGTCTGCTGTCGTCGACACATTGTTTCCAAATCACCCAGTGCGACCAGTTAGGGAATTCGATGATGTGGGTGCGTTCCCAGCCTTTCGGGAAGAGGAACTTTCTGACGCCGTCCGATCCCTACGGAACAGAAGAGCAGCCGGTCCTGATGGTATTCCCGCAGAAGCACTCAAGCTCGTGGCTGAGATAAATCCAAGGCTTCTCTTGGATATGTTCAACGCTTGTTTGGTGGGATTCCTCTGATTTTTCCTGTGCAAATAGGCGATGCTCAACTCGAGACTAAGTCTGCTGCCAAGTACCTTGGTGTCATGGTCGACAGTAGGATGACTTTTGGGGAGCAGATTCAGCAAACAGCCGACAAAGCCGCTAAGGGAGTGGCTGCCCATTAGTAGGTTTATGCCCAATGTCGGTGGACCACTCGCCTGCAAACGCCGCCTGCTGATGTCTGCTGTCCAGTCAGTCCTGTATGGAGCTGAGATCTGGGCCCATGCTCTGGAGAAGCGAGTTTATCGAGACCGGCTATCTCGCGTCCAGCGTCAAGGTTCTTTGCGCGTCGCATCTGCTTACCGCACGGTTTCCGAATCGGCAGTGATGGTGATCGCCGGCGTCATCCCCATCTTCTATCTTTCGAGGGAGCGCCAGGGGATCTACTGGAGGAGGCCCGAGGTAGGCAGAGAGACCGCTGCCACTGAAGAGCGAGACTGCAGCTTCAACTGCTGGCAACGCGAATGGGAAGCCGAGTCTCGAGGACGATGGACCGTCAGGCTCAATCCGGGCATCCGACCATGGATTGAGCGGCAGCATGGCGAGGTCGATTACTTTGTGACCCAGCTTTTATTGGGTCACGGGTATCCGACCCTATTTGCACAGGATGGGGAAGGTTGCCAGTTCGGGCTGTCTGTATTGTCCCGGGATGACAGACACGGCCGAGCACACGTTCTTCCACTGTGATAGGTGGCACACCCGCCGAGTCTCTCTCTCGTCCGATACTGGCGTGGTAATCACTCCCGACAACATCGTTGGAGCTATGCTCCAGGGAGAGGACACCTGGAACTGTGTTAAGTGCTTTGCTTAGGGCTTACTTCGAGCAAAAAAGGTCGATCTGGATCGGCCTTAATTTCCAGAATACCCTCAGGAGGAAAGCCCTAGTGGCGTAACAAAAAAGGCCTAGCCCGAAATAATGTGCTAAACAGTTCCAGGCTAGTGTCCTAGGAGATGAGGGGTTTTTTTAGCCGGTAGTCCGCAGGACAACGAGCTTGCGGGAGTCCGGCACTACTGAGAGGACAACGAGCCTCTCTGTGTGCGTAAATGCATTTTAACCTCCTCCCCAAAAAAAATTATTCTTATTATTTTTATTTAAAAAATTATCATTTTTATTATTATTATTATCATTGTTATTATTATTATTATTAGCCTTCTGTTTTTAATCAAAATTGTAAGTCATTATATTTATTACTTTCCCAAATAGTTTGCATGCTAGGCTTCATAAAATGTGTAAAATTAAATTTATTTTCAAGAATCTAAATCCATACAAGAGTGTATAAAATTAAAACTATACTTATTAAAAATAATGTGAACGTATCTACTTAATACAACTCTAACACTGACTGATTGACTGACAGACAACGCATGAACTTAACCGGTCGGTCTAGAAGCATGAAATTTTGCATACAAATAATGTATATAACGTAGGTGAGCTTTTAAGAAAGGATTTTCCAATCTGATCTTAGGGCTCGTCGTCTGATCAACGGCATCGGGTAGTCAAAGTTCTAATGTTATTCTTACAGACATTAAATTTATTTGACTAAGCTAAATCATAAACAGATGTTACTTATTTGAAATAGTTCAAAATAACAGCAATAGAGTACAAAACACACGTGTTGTGTTCCCGGGTGAAAACAAGTATTATGGTAGCTAGTTATTTTACAATTGCATATCTTCATTAGCTTTGTAATGTCATAAAAAATTTTTCACTTATCAATACATTTATAAATAAATATTGTTCTTCGATTTTATCTATATCCACAGTAATAACCACAAACCAGAAGTTTCCAATAACATCAAATCTAGGTACTTTTTGAACCTTTTCTTTGAAAAATACTTCGTTAGAGAATACTACATCACTTAACCTTGTGTACTGTAGTCTAGACGGAATATGAAAAGGTGAAATACAGACGGTCATAACCGATTTAAAGCTATAAAAGGGGTTTTAAACTTAAGAAACTGTGACACTAGAAGAGTAAAACACCTATTTTGTTTCAATCAAATACTTGAACCTTTTCTTATACTAAAAAATCTCAAATCCTCAAACACCGTAAGAGGTACTGCAAGGTTTAACACCCTTTTGACTGTCACTCTGATTTACTGTGACTGACAAACATTTTGAATTTAAATTCATACATTTAGTAGTTTCTTCTTCTAAGACTAATATATGAGCATACATAAGTAATATACTATATCTATAAAAGTATCAATCAGCACTAGAATGCTGGTAAGAAGGGTCCATATTGTATAAGACTCATATCAATAACATACTCCTTAAATGATTATGATTCTCCCTTCAGATATACCCTGCAAAGGAATCGCACACCATTATTGTCCTCTACTTTTCCACAATAATGATATCGTAAAACTATGCTTATACTGAGCAATGATTTGTTTTAATTTAATAGGAAAATAATACGTATTCCTCTGTTTGTATTATATGCCCTTTAACAAATAAATAACATTACAAATAATAATTTGTGTGTGGATTTTATAACTGAACTACTCAGTTAGCTTTTGAATTGATTTTGAACGAACATACAGAATCAATAAATTACCCTTAAAATATTAAAACATTACATTTCTGTTATAAATTAATAAAACGTATCTACACGCAAGACCTTGTAAATTGAATCCAAATTTTCAAAACTCATGAGGCTCGGAGACGAAGCATTTATTTAGAAAAGCCTGAAGCATGTTGAATGTAGTGTTGAGTTGAATTGCAGTAATTTACATCCACCCACTTCTGTACGAACTGATTCAATGAAGAGCTTTTGAAGAGTGTTGCGTTTATATTCATAATACCAACCAAAAAAAATGTTGAATATGTATCATAATAAATTTGTGAATGTGTGTTATTGCATAATTCTATTATATAACATTTAACTAACAATTATGCCTAAAAGTGTATAGAATAAATTGTACAGTGGTTATTATTGTTTTACTCATAACTCCATTAATATATTTATGTTGTTTGAAGATAATTAAGGAAAACAAGCAGATTTTCAGCGGAATGTGCCTGCATGTTTGACAATGTGCAGTAACATAATACGAGCAGAATCAGATAGAAAATATTTTGAAGCTGCTGTAGAATTTGTAGTTAATATATTTCCTTGAAATGATATATAATTATTTTTTTATTAAAGACTTCACTTTTAATTATTTCAAAATATTTAAAGTAATTTAAGAAACATTTAAGAGGATTAAATTTATGAATCGAGCTTTGAGCGACGATATATGTATTTTGTTTACTTAGAAGCAAGGATTACCTTGATTTAATCAAAACAACCTCGCTCCTTCACATAACATTTTTACTAACGATCAACATACCGGTTGTTTTCGAATGCTCTGGAAACCTCAGAAAGTTATTCCTGGTGTCAAAAAAGTTAGAAATTCCATATAAACATATAATAAATCTTTGCTATTTTCTCTTTGCTCTATGTGTTTGTATGATTTTTTTAATAAATACATCATGTTTTACTAACCAATTTAAATATTAACTTGGAACATGTATTTATATTTAAATCTTATTTAGTATCAAATTAAATTGGCATCCAATAAAGTTTCATAACAATGACCATTTAAATATTTCAAAGCTCAATGTCTTGAAACTCATTTATAAATTTTATAAACTTGTCAAAAGATTCAGTAAAATGTAAAAAGTATTTAACAAGAATTAAATTTGTAAAACATAAGTTGGTAAAACCCAACAAATATTTAGTATTGTTTAAAACCTGAAATATTTGTAGTTGTATAATTAGGTATTACATTTGTCTTAATCCTTAATATCCCAATTTGAATATGTTATTGGCAAGTATGATACTCTCCCTTCCATTTTACAGATTATGTAGTGAAAGATACATTCCAATAACCCCCCTCCCCCCAGGGTACACTCCTGATAACATTTTGTACGTATTTAAGTAATTTAATGGTTCTCAACATGTTTGAGTAATTATGTTCACCTTAAGTAGTGGGGGTTTGTAGGTTTTGGGCCAAGTGATTGACAGCTTCCGGTCACGTGACCGGAAGCGCTGAGTCATTAAATACGTCATCTGAGGCTGAGCCAGTGACGTAGGCGGTTTTGTGACGTAATGAGGGAAAGTTTAAAGGTCAAGGTCACGGGGAGGGTATTTTAAAAAAGTACTACCTCGCACACGTAAAATTCGATTGTGATTGGATAGTTTAATCGATAAAAATATCGAATGAGAACAATCGAATGAAGCAATCGAATGATACGAGTGCGAGGTAGTACTATTACAAAAATTACTTTATTTTATTTACAATGTTTGTCCTTAATTACAATGCGAAGCTTCCGCCGTTGTTGGTTATAATCGAAGTTGATGATCCCGACGAGTCGCGGCCATCGTGTTTTTTCCTGATGAAAGAAGGTAGATACTTTGATTCCTGCGCAGAGTCCATGTTGTTTTTGTTGCGTAAAGTTCCAAAGATAAATCGTAACCGGACGCTATGAGAAGTCTTAACTCTTCACTAAAAACCTCGAGGTCTTGGAAAGTTGCCAGATGAATAGAGTCATAATGAATACACCTAATTTTAATGGACATTTCAATATAATGTTTTACGTTTGTGAAGAGCGCGGAGAGAGCGCTCGATGTTCACCGGTCGAGAGCCGGAGGTGTACTGACTATTCGCTAGCTAGCGTTTTGGTATCAAACAAAATGGTGGGGGTAAAAGTGTGGTAGGGCGGAGCAGATGGCGGACGGCAGATGGCAGGTGGCAGGTGGCAGGCGGCAGGTGGCAGGTGGCAGGTAGCAAGTGCGCGGCAGATGGCAGTCCCCCCACTACACCAGTCCCCCCACCAAGTTTTACATCGCACAATAACTAGTTTGCATGTGTTAGTTAGGGTTTAGCTCTTAGACTGTCAAGACCTTAGCTCCGTAACTGAAAACTTCAATAATGTTTGCTCAACGCTGTATAATTATAACAGGTACTATGATCTAAAGCGGTGCATGTATTCATATGGTGCTTTTTGCGTAGCAAACAACTAACTAAAAGTGTTTCAACCTCGATTATTCTTCGACAAAACCGCTCATTGTCCACTAAAAGCGTAGACCTTCTGTCTTCATTGTCAGAGAAGTAGAAGGTAGTGTCAAGTGAACTACTGAAGGTCACCATCCTCATGTTCCTGTAAAACTGTGACATCTTTCAGACCCTCTAGGTAGATGTTCATCCGTTAAGAGCTGGAAGTATAATGATGTGGCGTTATCGTGTATGATAGGCACCTACCCCCATCACAACGCTACCTTGTCCTTCAAAGAATTGTTTTTACGCTACGGATGCTATACTGTTGGTTAGATTTAAATTTCGATTGCACCTTCTTGTTCGTCTTGCTGAGCCGCGTCAGTAGAGTACTCACATGTTATACTTTAAACCAAAAACAAAGAAGTTATATAGGTTTGTCCTTGAAAATAGTTGTTTTTGGCTATTACTGCTATACCCTTGGTCGGATCTGAATTCTGATTGCACTTTCTTATTGGTCTTGCTGAACCGTGTCAGTAGAGTACCCACATGTTATACTTTAAACCAAAAATAAAGACGTTATATAGGTTTGTCCTTGAAAATAGTTTGTTAGCTGCAGCGTGTGTTAGACAAGACTGAGACTAATTTCAGTGCTCCCCCTCTTTTATACCTCTTCATAAGTTAACCCTGAATGAAATTTCAAGGTCATCCGTTTGAACTTTAAAAAAGCAACACAGCAGTATATAAAATAATATACCGCTGTGTTGTTGTTTTCTTTATTTTTTATAGTTTTTAATTTTCTTTATTAAACAAACATCTTACAATACAATAAGCTTAAGTCTAACATTGATGACTGGTTCTTCGAAAAGGAGTCTTCCCCTACGATTACATCGATGGACTGCATAAATTTAATGAAACATCACTTCCTCCACCAGAACAATTTAACAACAAACTTAATGATTCGGAAATTTCACTTGAAGACTATTAACATGCATGTCGAGTATGGAACGAGTTGGATATGAAGACTTTAGGAGAATACTCAGACTTTGATGTAAAACTTGACGTGACTCTTCTCTGCGATGTTATGGAAGAATTCCGAAGAACTTGTTTTGCAGCATACGGTTTGGACCCTCTACATTCGTATACTTCTCCAGGATTAGCTTGGCAAGCAATGCTGAAAGGAACAAAATGCAAACTCCAGCTGTTAACAGATATAGATATGGTTTTAATGGTTGAGTCGGGTTTTAGAGGTGGATTAACTCAAAGCGTGACGAGAAATGTTAAAGCCAACAACAAATAACTACCTGACCATGATCAAGAGAAACCTTCAACGTACTTGGGATATTTCGACGCAAATAATGTGTATGGATGGGCTATTGTAGATTATTCATCGGTGGCACCGACATGTTAGCTGCAGCGTGTGTTAGACAAGACTGAGACTTATTTCACTGCTCCCCCTCTTTTATACCTCTTCATAAGTTAACCCTGAATGAAAGTTCAAGGTCATCCGTTTGAATTTTTAAAAAATCAACACAGCAGTATATAAAATAATATACTGCTGTGTTTTTTTTATTTATTTTATTTTATTTATTTATTTTCTTTACTAAACAAACATTTTACAATACAATAAGCTTAAGTCTAACATTGATGACTAGAAATACAAATAGAGAAATACAAACAGAGAAATACAAATAGAGACATTATGTACAAAGATGCGTCATGTGCAGAGTGACGGAGTGTTCCGTCGAGTTGTTGCCACTTACGCCGTGTGATACCAAATACAACGTCCCCGGTTGAATATCTCGCAAGTCTTCATTTTGTAGCAGTTGAACAAATCGTTTTGGAAGAAATACTTGAAACTTCGGCTCATCTCCTGGAGTGAAAGGTCCTTCGCTCAATGATACTAGAATTGCTTCTCCATGTCTGGTTTCCACTTTCTTGATGTTATGAATAATGTAGTGTTTTTGTTCTTTTAGTTCTGAACATTTTTTAGTTAGCAGAAGGTCGGATTTTGAGTGAGTGTTGAATTGATCAACCAGTGTTTGTAGGAATTGTTGTGATGCCATCTTCGTCAGTGGTGGTGGTGTCTTCTGTGATGTTGCCTCTTCGGAGTCTCGAATAATACTCGTGCTGGAGCGGTGTTGTCTCCTCATATTTATAGGCCCCACTACCCCCACCACATTCCTGCGTTTGTTTCAAGTAAGCAGCCAAACGATATGCGTTGTACAATGCACAGTTTGTTTGACCGTGTTTAAGATCTTTTGCAACAACACAAATATTACCGAGATTAATGTTGAAGTCCTTACTGATAGTTATATCGAAAACATCACCTTGCGTGTACTTTTGTATCCAGTTCTTTTTTTCTAATCCTCTTGTGTATATATGCGAATATTGTTTGCAAAAGTTAAACATAATACTGTGCAGATTACTGTAGCTTATAAATCCTTCATACCATTGTATGTGATGAAAGTATTTTGTTATCCATTTGTTTGTACTTTTTGTTTTGGCGTTAAGTTTGTTAAAAGAAAAAGGAGCTTCAAACGTGAATGGGTAGGCTACAAATGTAAGCAAGTCTAAAATTACTAATTCCTTGATAATAAACCTATCATCATTATTTCGAAATGCTTGAAATTCTATTACACAAGGCTTTACATCCACTTCTTCATCTCCTCCGCTCATCATGGCACCTGACGATCAACTAAACTGTTTTCCACACCACGGTAGGTTAAATACCAGGCCGTACAGTTGCAGGCGCGTTGATGTATATTTAACGTGGGCACCGTCCCCAATAGGCCTACCCCACGTATGTTCTTCTTTATTAAGTCAAACTTTAGTCTTTTTTAACTTCTTCTTCTTCTTGTGTTTCGTTTTCTTCTTCTTCTTCCTGTGTTGTTTCTTCTGTAGCCTCTGTAGCGATTTCTACAAGTGGTTCAAAATCCTTTAACTTTCTCCACATGCAAACTTCATGAGGTATTCTATTAAAAATAGATGTATCCACAAGTCCGAACACGATGGTGCTATCAGGTTGTTTTTCCAAAGTATCGACCAAATATTCTTTAATAATAGTGCTTGCAAATACCAACTGTCTCATGTACCTTGTAATAGGTTCTGTTGCGTAGTTTAAAACGTAGAATTCTTCACGTGATAGTATAATCTTATTTTCATGTTGAGTCAAGTCTCTAATTCGCACTTGTAGTTGTCCGCGATGTTTAACAATATCGATTTCATTGTCACAATCCAAAAGTCGAATATGTGTTTTCCTTCCACACAAACTGTTAGTTAAATAACATTCTATTAAATGTACATGTTTCAAAAATGACTCCCAAGCATTTTGCGAAAATAAAACCTTTTTTGTTCCGTGGTGTAGTATTACTGTAGGGGAATAATCCAATGACTTTATCAATCTAACTGATACATTTTTACTGATGCATGCTGAGATGGGGTAAAAGATTTGCAAAAAAACTTCAGTTAAAATGTGAGGAGGAATATTTTCTTCAACTTTCTTCTTCCTCTTTGATACTACCTTTGATAGGTCTGCATTACTTTCCTCTCTCTTTCTCTTTTACCAAACTTTAAAAATGCAGTTATTTCCTTGATGATTTCTGCTTCACCGGTATTATCACGTTCCAATAACGGTTCTACCTCTGCATCACCTTGTACAACAGATGGAGAACTCATTTTTTAGATGTTACCCATGCGACGATAGGCAATCAACTGAAGACCTGCATTGTTGCTCCGCTATTTATAGGTTAGCGACAGTGGCGGTGCCGGTGGTGGTACAACGTATTACAATACTGTCTTTACAATACCGGTCAACGGTGTGTATGTAACAATTTTATCGTGCAAAATTAAACAATACGCAGATGTATTTGCAGGTACGTTTTCTTGAAATTCCATTTCTATTTTTATATCAACACTAGACGATTTTACAGATTCATTTTGTTTAGAGCAATCAATTACAACAATCGGAACTTTCGATTCAAACTGTACGGGAGATAGTAGAGGTGTGTTTGTTTTGCCGTAATATGAATTTTGGAACCTAGCGTACATATTGTATAACACACTGTATCTTTTTTTATCAAAAGAGATATTAAAGTTGTCGTAGGGAAATAATTGTGAATTCAGGAACACTTTACAGTTTGTTAATTTACAATGGTCAAATTCACCAGCATTTTCAGTTAATATACTTTTTTTCTTCGTTTGTAATCCAAAGATTACAAGTCTCGATTTTTCCAAATGAGTAGAAGTTTTTACAGTCCCTCTATGTCGTTTTGTTGTAGGTAAAACGAGGTATTCATGAAATTCTCAACTTCTGAATGGCATTACAATGTCTCGATCTGATTTTAACTTTCTTAATAATGTAATCCTATGTTCATCATTTAGTCGCACATGTGGTACTCTCCAAACAATTTTGTCTAATGTTAATTTCCAGTCTAAATTGGCATCAGTTGTTCCAGCAGCTGCTTTAATAATATCATTATTGTTTGATGATCTTAGTAAAACTAGTTCTTGTTTTACATTTATTATTATTCTTCTGTAGTCTTCAGCAAATTCTAGGAGTAATCTTAAAGGTATGTAGAAATCAAAGTTTCCCGAAGAGTCAGGAGTGATTGCACTTTTGTCTGGTGCAACCCATCCTGCAACAGCTAACAGATTCTTCTCATTTGGTGTTAAAGACGCTAATCCTTTCAATGTACTGGGAATTCCAACCTTTTTTGTTGAATCGACTGTAACTCCTGAAATTTCATATCTAATCTCGTCAAACGAAAATGCCATAGGATTATTTATGAACGGAACAGTGGTTCCAGCAGTACCATCAGCTTTTGTTACTTTCCCTTCAATATATAAATAACTTTCGCATGGAAGAGTATAAATGTCTTGTTGTTGTATAGGAATCCTAATTTCATCGTTATTGTTTAATTTGGACGAAGCGTAAGGGTTGTGCGTGTGATATTCCTTTTCCCATAAGGTTTCGTCGAATGTTGGACCCTGCGCTATATCCAGTATATCCATTGTTAATGACCTTCAATCCAATTTCTTCTAGAAAACGAATGTTGTCACTTGTTGATCCTTCTACAGCTGATGAGCTACTGACCTCTTTGCTGGTTGGCTCTCTCTTTTTAAATGATAACCCCATTGTCTAAGTGGATGATTTTATATGTATTCTTACAGTAATAGCTTCTCCACTAAAGTCAATAAGGTTTCCGTCTTGATCCACTATGTTCAGCACGATGTCTGAAATGAAACTGGTGTTAAACGGTAGGTACACAAGGTTTTGAGGCTTTTCTACTATCTTGAAATCCGGTGCAACTGATGGGTAGAATGTGTGTAATATATGACGATTCTCTCCATCTCTGTAGGATCCTTGTATAATGTTACATGTAATGTCTATGCTATTAACTTTGATGATCGTCACAGTTTTATTCCCAGAATGAGTTGTATTAGGTTCTAATACTTTTGTTTCCTTAGAAAAATCTAATAAACTACCAATTGAATGTTCTTGATTAACATCAATATAATACTTAGAAGTAATTTCGGCTTTCATTGTATTGTTATTGCCTTTTATCGTTATATTTTCTTTTCCCATATGTTTTTGTATAACATCATTTATATTGTCAATTTCATAAGCTCCTTTTGGTAAACTGAATTCTTCCAAAGCTGAATATTTTCCTTTATCATCTTTTGTTTTGTAATAATGTATTTTGTTATTCATTCCTTCACTAACGTTTGGAATAGAGTTATATGTTGTTAAATCCAATAATGCGGCTTCCCATAGTCTTCCTTTTTGCAAACGAAGCGCTGGAAATAAAATACTGCGCAAAGTACATGAGTTACCGGTTAATGACACTGTATACGAAGACATCTTAAAGTTGACTGACACTTTTAGCTAAAAAGTCTAAACCTAAATGACCGCAAATGGATGTATCATCAGGTTGTTTTCTTGTATGATTGTAAAAAACATTTTCTGCCGTACGAAAGTATTGTTGAAGTTCTTTCGGTGGTGGAAGGTCTCCAAAACTATCGAAATAATAAATGGTTTTACCAAGTTTCTTGTAACAAACCCAATGAGTGCCTAATCCTTCACTATTATCCAAATTTACAATACCAGTCTCATTTTCCCCATTTTAACCGGTAATTCATCTTTCATAAATACTCCTCTAAAAATGGGATTTTCAAACAAGAAGCATATGTATCCAGTTCTCCATTGGTTAATTCTTTGTTTTTAATTATTAATTGCTCTTTCTTATTTAATACACACGATACGGTCTTAGGTATAATCCTCCTCCCTTTTTTATCATTGGCCATATTGTTGGTTTCTTTTTACCTTTACCACTGGTAGATCGACGTTTTCTTCTGATGTTACCTAATTTATTCTTAGCGGATCTTTTCCCACGCCTTCTTCGCTTTCCTCCTGCAAACGTAGTTTTTGCTTTCATTGCTGCTGTTATTGCTAAAGACGCTGCTTTTTCACCAATACTCGCGTCACTAGATTTTACTCTTTGCCAAGCTTTCTCAGCAAGTGCTCTATCTGCTATTGATCTATTTTTAGTATCACCAAATTTGGAATACGCTATATCGTGCTGTTTACAAGCCTGATCGAGCTTATTTATTCCAGAATCTCTTCTAGCAAGACATTTCTCTAATTTGGTTCCAGGACCACAATATTGATATTCTCCAGGTAAATGTAATTCCACAGGTAATAAATCAATCGCCTTGTTAACTATAGCTCCAACCGGTTTACTCAATAGAGAAAATGCTGTTGATGCTATTCCCCTTCCTCTCTGTGATCTCTCTTGATTATGACTGATGTGTTTAACCCTCGACATGACTATTTATGGCAAAACTTACAATCAGTAGGTGCACTCTATAAATGTTTTACAATGAATGTAATATCAGTTTTGGTTTCTTGTAATATATACTGTTTAAAATCCATTTATTATATAGAAATGGATTGATTAATTAAATGTAGACATATTAAATAAAAGTAGTAAAAATAGAAATAAGGTGTAATTGAAGATGTTCCAGATGCTTCTTCGCTGGTGATGGTATCGTTGTCTTCGATAAAATGAATAATCTTTAAATAGTTGTCATGTTCCCTTAGAAACTTGCCACTTAATCGTTGGTAATTGAATAACACATCCCAGGCTAGTTTATCTTTAAAATTGTCAATGTAATTCTCAGAGAGATTTTAATATTTACTTATTACTTCCCAACAGTTATTAAAATTTGATGTCATCTCTACGAGGAAGTCTTCTGAAAACTGTTGTCTTTGTAAAATATGGATCCAGTTAACTCTGTGAAAATAAATTCTTAACATAGTCATTGTGAAGAGGTAGTGTATGGAAAGTTGTTCCCAATCCATATATCTATCAAACCGTTGAACAAAACCATCTGTCAACACTCCTTGGGGAAATCTCGGCTCTTGAGATATTAAACTCTACGCAGTAATATTGGATTCCATCATCCTCTCTGTATCGGCTCTCGAATGTGACTGATGTTTTATCCCTTATCATGGGTATTTAAATTCTTTTTTCTCTTATGTAATCTTCATTGTTTTCTGTTGGTTCATTAATTACATTCACTTAATCCCCCTTTCCTAATGTCTTGACTTTAGAAGGCTCAGACGGTTTATCTCGTTGATTAGGTTTCTCAGGATTGTGTATCTTTTTCCAGTCTAAATAATTGTGGCTGTCAACATCTGAAGCTGCAGCTCTTCCTGAAGCCTGATGGATATAATTAAATAGAGCTGCACCAAACCTTTCCAAATGTTTTTCATATTCTGTAGTCCATTTCTTGTGTACGATATCAAACATTTTCTTATTTACAGCGTCTCAATCCTGCTCACAATCACCTACATTTGATAATGTTAATTTTTTAACATCATAGCTTTTGTCAGTTACATTCCTTTTGTAAATCGTTAACAATTTTAGAGTAGCTAAATTTACTGCTTCACTATCGTAACGGGATTTTGTATATTGCTTAACCTTTTACCGGAAAACCCCCAATGATCTTCGTGTACAGTTGGGGTTCTTTTATCCATGTACTGTACCGTAACCGCATCAGAAGACAAAAGCGGGTCACCAACATTTTGAATTACCTTTCCTTCAAAATTATAGTTGCCATCAGGTGTTAACGGAAACCCAGCTCTTTTTTCACTATATCCAGATTTTACTCCAAACTCGGAATACCGTCCAAACTAGTCCACACTCATGATGTAACTGAATCGCTATCGTTTAGGTTCTCATTATATATACGTCTACTGAACAATTATTCCTCGTTTTCGCAGATCATCAACCAAAGCTACCCATTCGTTTTCTAAACCAGTGTTCCCGGCTTCCGTAGCTTCATGTAATAACCTCATTCGATCAACTAACTTATTTATATCGTTTTAATATATTATATTAGTTTTATACAAATTTTTCAATAATCCCCTTCCAGATGTGGTAGGATCAGTTGTTTTTCTATTTTTATGTAAAACATTTAATTCAGCAGAAGATAAAGCTCTTCTTTTAATTTGAGCTTTATTTGATTTCGAGGGGTAAAGACTAGATATAATACTTGTGTATTTTATTGACCTGTTTCTATGAATAGGTAGGTCTTTGGAATATTTTTTCTATGTGCATTTGTATACCCTAGTATATTTTTAAACAATTGTAAATCCTTTTTAGTATATCTACCAGGATTATTTTTAAAGATGAGTTCAAACAAACCATTTGTACCTTTATACTTTTTATCACCAATAAATATATCATCATTTTCGTTTATATCTAACTTGCTATCTCCAATAATAAATCCATTATCCTCAATTCTCGCTCCATATGTATGATAATTTCGATTAGCATGTGTGCCATGTAACATTTTTAATGTATATTTTCTTCCAAGTGTTCCTTTAAACATAATATCTGTGCCTAATTTGCTTAAGTTAGATGGGTTAATATCCTCTTCTTCTGCTCTTGTATCTTTTACACTTGTATCTTCTGTACTTGTATCTTCTGCAACGTCCTTTTCCCTTAAATCTTCTATAACTCCGCTTTCTTCATACTCGTCGCTTTCTTCAGATGTTTGTAACTGGCCAAAACTTTCATCATTCTGAAATTCTACTTCATATTTGGAAATTGGTAGCATTTTGTCTCCTTCGAAGCGAATTGAAGGTTTTTCCATATTTTGTGCTAATCGCTTTAAAGGTTCAGTAACAGGTTTGAATGTTGTTTCTAAAAATTGCTCTCTTTCATTTATACCTGATTTTAAAGCTCGGTTTTTTTGTCTAATAGAATCACTAAGTGATTTTATTTCCTTTAATAGCTTTTCCTCGTTAACCATCACACTTTGACGACTTGTACAGTAATACCGCTAATCAGTGTATTAAAACAAATTGATCAAAACCTATTCTATAACGGCCATATTTTATAGCTTGATCTTTCATAATAACCAGATATCCATACTTTTCCGCCCATGGTCTTCCGCAAAGCTCTTTAAACTTTTCAAATGGCATATCCGCATTCACATGATCGTTATATATATGTTTTAGGTTAGTATCATCTTGTTTAAATACAATTAGAATATTTGCATTATCTCTGATAAGTTGTTTTGGGATTTTGCTATAAGTTTGTCCTATATATATGCTGTCGATGTTATTATGTCTTCCCATGGCAAAGTAGTTTCTAATAGTATCCTGATTTTCACAAGATACATCGTCAAATATAAATACAGAATACGGTTTCGCTTCGTTTGGTTGCATAATGCTATCACTAGAGTTAAATTTGTAAAAATTAACATCAGATAGGATTTTATCCATCAATTGGTACTTTGGTTGTTGTAGAGACTTTGAAAAAATATATAGGTTATTAAACCTTAATCCCTGCGGATTAGTGATCAAATTAAAGACAACATTGGTCTTTCCACAGTTTAAGGGCCACTTACTATACATCGAATAGTGTTTTGAAGTAAACTACCGTGTTTACCATTGTTGATTTTAACGTTATCCACAGTTAAATCATCTATGTTATTAATATTGAATCGGTCTTTATGGTGAATAATCTCCATCCTTTTCAAATTTTAACGATGAAATGAGTTGCTTGCATTAAACCAAGTCCTTTATAGGTATCCATGAATCCTCAGTTTTGTTAAACCACAACCAACGCACTTTAACTGCGTCCTTTTTTCTTTGTAACACTTTTTCAACAAGATATTCATCACCTACTGTTGATTTTAACATTTCATGTCCATAAAATGCACCTTGCAACAAATTTCCTTTGTTATCTTTTAAAATATACGTCTCAGGTACAGTCGGTTGCACTTTATACACTTTAAAAACTTCATTTGTCCAATTGGGAAGGTATTTCTTGGTAAACACTCCCTTATATTTACTAATCCGTACTTTATCACTTACATTAAATTTTCTTGGTTGCATCTTTTCTACTTTAGGCTTTGTATTTTTCTTTATGCGTTTTAATACATCTTTCGCATTTATACTATTTACTTTGTTAGGTTTCATACCAATAGTTCTATGAAACCTGTTGTTATAATCATTTATTAATTGTGGTAAAACATCATACCATACGTAAGAACCTCTTTTTGAAAATTGTTTATACAGTGCTCCTTTTAAGGTTCTATTGAATCTTTCTACAATAGCTGTTTTTTTCTCTGAATTTGTAGAATAATGATTTATTTTATATTTCTTCATTAACTGTGCAAAGTTTGTATTAAAGTATTCTGTTCCATCATCAGTTTTTAAATGTTTAATTTTGTTTTTATCTCTTTTTATAGCTATTTCCATGGCTTGTGTTACGCTTTTACCAGTCTTGTCCTTTAGAGGCAAAGCGTCTGCAACTTTTGTAAAACAATTAATAATTGTCAGTATATATTTAAATCCTTTGTTTATTCTGCTATACGGTCGAATTTCAATTAAATCCGCTTGATATAGATCATTTATCCCTTTTATAACAGTATTTCTTCTTGGAAACTTTATTCTTGCAGGTTTGTGTAATTCATTAATAATCTTCTCCTTCAGGTCTGACATGATGGTTTCACGAAGACAGCTGATATGGTATTAAATATTCTTTTGTATAAATCTGCTTATACATAAATATAGTTCAAGGTCATTCAAAATGTGTGTAAAAAAGGGGAAACACAGCTTAACATTGCTGTGTTTCCCCTTTTTTACGGAAAGGAAAAGGATAAAGGATCTAGGACGATGAAAGGGTTACTCGTCAATAGGGTTGAGGGAATAGTGGCCGAATGGTAAAGTGTGGATGTTGTCTGGAAGAATGTACCGTTTATCATCATTGGAAGAAAGTGCTTTTTAACTTCTGTTAGGCTGTATATCTGATGGTTAAAACTTCTGATTGTATTGAATTTAGCTGTAATGACTTTATCTTCAAATAAACATTGCTTGTATTGATCAAAAATATTTTTTTTTCTAAATATAATTTCTTTACACCTTTGGCTTTCTTAATATAGCTATTCTTCTCGTCTTCTTTTTCATCATATAGTTTCAAGGAATACAGTTTTGACATAAGTGCAACAATCTTTTCAAGTAAAACTCCATTTGCTTCATCCTTAAATTTGCCCAGTACTTTTTTGTTTCTGTCTTGATCGTAGTTAGGATGGGTCTTTGGGTAGTCAGAAAAATCGAATTCGTTTTTGTGAACAAATGTACGAAGATCTTGATACATATCATTTGTAATAATCCAATCCACAAAAGCGTCTGTATCCATGTAGCTAATGCCGATGTTCTCTCTTCCATAGAAGGCAACCATTTTGTTATAATGAAAATCGTACATGTGTGTTTTTGAGATGTCTAAGATTGACATGTCTATATATAAAGGACGATCAATTTTCACACTCGTCTTCTTCATGGACACTGCTACAAGTCTTTCATTAATAATTATAGATGTTCCACAGTTTGGCTGCTGTACGAGTTTCTGTAGCTTTTTTGCGTCGGTAACAAGTTTAACATTTGTGTGTCTTCTTTTGTTTTCCAATGTTTTTCCAAATATCGCATTATTCATTAATGTAAAGAAATCTTTTTTAAATTCTGATGTAGCGGCTGCTCTTCTGGTGGTGTTTGAATCAATGTAGGGTTTTAACCAACATGACTGAGAAAATTCCAAAACTCTATTAATTTTTGTAATATGTAGTCCTAATACGATGGCCTGTTGGACTACCCAAAAGTGAGCCACGTAGCGCTGTTTATTATTTAGGGTCATCATTAATTTAGGGTGTTTTCCAGTTGGAGAAACTTCTGTTTAGCGAGGAGTGGGAGGTCGTAATGGAGATCATGTAAATGTTCCGGGTATTCAAAATCGCAATCCAAAATATATCCAGTGTCACCATGTTTTGGAATTTGTAAAATATTGCCAATTGATTCCGGATTAATCCATTTGAAGATATCATATGGAAGTGGGTTTGACATAGCCCATCCATATAAGTTATTTGCATCGAAATATCCCAAATAGGTTGTTGGTTTAGTTTCGTCGTAACTAGGAAGGTATTTGTTGTTGGCTTTAACATGTCTGGTAACACTTTGAACCAATCCACCTCTTACACCCGCTTCAATCATTAAAACGATGTCAATATCTGTTAAAAGTTGGAGTTTGCATTTTGTTTATTTTAACATGGCTTGCCAAGCTAATCCTGGAGAAGTATACGAATATAAATGATCCAATCCATATGCGGCAAAACAAGTGGTTCGAAATTCTTCAATCACATCACAAAGAAGGGTCACATCTAGTTTGACATAAAAGTCTGAATAATCCCGTAAGGTCTCCATATTCATCTCGTTCCATACTCGAAGTGCATGTTGATAATCTTCAGGTTTTATTTCTTCATCATTAAGTTTGTTTTTGAATTTATCTGGTGTAGGAAGTGATGTTTCATCAAATCTATGCAGTCCATCGATGTAATCATAGGGGAAGACCCCTTTTCGAAGAGCTAAATCCATTTTATCATTAGGCACAATTTTGCTTGTTTCAATCAAATCTTGCCTTCTTAAATTTTTAGTTAATTTTGCAAGGCTAAAAGGCATAAATCTGAATGAATCAACAAATCTTAGTTTTGTTTTACCAACTTTTTTAGAGAAGCTTATAAATTTCTCCATGGTTGTTGCCAAGACATCTATTTCTCCATTATCTCTGCCTAATTCTGGGATTATAAAGTGGGAGTCGTATCCACTAAGATTATGTAAAACAACGGAGATAAAATTTGGAAGTTTGTCGTTTAGATTGCAAGAGTTGCAGGCTGCACCTCTGTAAGCTCCTGTTAGATGGTCATGGTCTCCCACTTTACTGTTAGTCAGTATAAAGGTGTTAATACACAAATAACATGTTGTTGCTGAATCGTCTCGTTGAATTTCATCTTCAGTCATAGGAATCATCGGCACCACATTTCTGTACATTTCTTCAACTTTCCCAGCTATGTTATATAAGTCATTGACAAAGTTTCGAGCTGCTTCTTCACCGCGATATATCTTCGGTGTTGTTGTTAATTCATATCTTCGCAAATGTTCTTCAGATAGTGATGATTTTATCATTAAACAATAGCTGTTTGGTGTGTGCTGCTGGTATTTGTTTCTTCTTGTTACGTTTTCTTCTTGATGTTCGAGCGGAAGTAAAGACGCCTCAAAATCAGCATACACAACAACAGGTAAACGGTATTGTTGGATTACTTTGTCGAATTTTACCTGCGCTCTGCTAGGATGCGGCAATTTAATTCTTACTTCATAGTTTCCACTACATAACCTTTGATGTTCTACTAACCATTCTGAACCTCCTCTTCTTAATTCTTTGTTTAGATGACAAAAACATCTTTTACAAATTGTTTTCTTTTCTTCATGTTTAGATAATTGTTTAAAAACAAGAGCTCCAAACTTTTTAATGTAGACATAGTGGGATATGTCCCCTTTAGTGATCAATAGCAAATCCGTATGATCTCTGCGCTCAATAGGTGTTATGCGCAAGGGGTACGCATTGTTTGACGAATCTAAGCCGAAAATTTTGACAGAAGCTGAAGGATTTTGCTTTTCAAATTTTGATATATCGGTAATTGCAACAGGGTAAGTCATTCCCTGGAAATTATACTTATGTTGGACTTCTTCATATGCTTGATTCGGTCTTTCCGGATGGTTTTTTACATATTTGGCCAACATGACATATTTAAAAACATTCATTATTTTCATTTTGCACATTAATACAGGATAAGGTATTTCTAATCTTTGTTGGTAGGGGGATGTAGCTACTACCACGAATTCCATAACCGTGTTTGTGCACTCTTAAGTCTAACCCTGTGATGCTCAACAAACTCCATCCAGATCCTCTTCCTTCGTGTTCTTGTATCTTTGTCAAAACTTCCTCAAAACATTCTTTTACGATCTTTTCAATATCTGACGCAGCCATGATGGTTCGGTTTTTTGTCATGAATCCTCTCGGAGATGTTTCGTTTTGAATGTTAGTGAACATCTAGTAACAGTCCAAATTTAATAAAATTTAATCTTTTTTGCTCATTCTTTAGTGTTTTTATTACTAATCCTTTGGCGTTATTTAAAAAGTTTTCAAGTTGTAATTTTGCGTTTTCAATTTTAAAATGTGTTACTACTTTACCAGGTAGTGCTTGAGCGTGTAGCTCCACATCTACTGTTGATGTTGAAGGAGGATGATGTGTAGACAGAGCAGAGGTAGAAGACGATGCAGCTGTTGATGTTGACGGTGAAGTGTAGACAGAGCAGAGGTAGAAGTTAATGTTGATGTTGATTGTGCATATTGAATAACACTTGGTCTTAAATCTTGGTGTTGAGCTAACATTTGATCTATTTCTTCCAATTCTTCTTCTTCATTTTCTTCATCATGGTTTTGTTATGTTTTAGTTATTTATGAATCATTAAAATAAATTCATCCTTAAATGAAGATTTACAAATATCGCAGCGATGCATAATGTAGGTGTGATCTCCACAAGTGTCAACGCAGTAATGAGAAAACCACCGCAAATGCACCTCTATTTATACCCTAGCGAAAGTGGTGGGGGTGGAAATGAAGGTGTATTTTGTTTAAAATATATATATATCTTTCATTTTTTATAGTAACCGAAGTTTTCGAGAACTTTCTAAGTCCCCAAGGTCATCTGAACATGTTGCCAAAACGGGGAATAGAGCAGTAAGTGATTCACACTTGGACCACAAACTGCTCTATTCCCCGTTCTGTATTAGGAAAGTGAATTTTGAAGAAAGGTCACAGTTATAGGCAATAAACCTGATAATAGAACCTTTTATTAATTTACCCAAACAAGAGACGTTACAAATGGTTTGCAGGGAGTATTTGCAAAAGTTTCTCGAGGGTGAGATGGGTAATGTCAACCGGTTTGCGCGCCGTATTGACATAAGGTCAGTTTTCGCGCCATACCTTTTTTACAAAGACCAGCCAAGGTCGGTTTTACAGAGGTCAACAGTATCACTGAAATCCGGTGGGACTTAGATCCAAACACCCGACGAAACGAGAATTTTCTAAGTCCCCAAGGTCATCTGAACATGTTGCCAAAACGGGGAATAGAACAGTAAGTGATTCCCACTTGGACCACAAACTGCTCTATTCCCCGCTCTGTATTAGGGAAGTGAATTTTGAAGAAAGGTCACAGTTATAGGCAATAAACCTGATAACAGAACCTTTTATTAATTTACCCAAACAAATAGAAGTTACAAATGGTTTGCAGGGAGTATTTGCAAAAGTTTCTCGAGGGTAAGATGGGTAATGCCAATCGGTTTTCGTGCCATATTGACATAGGTCGGTTTTCGTGTCATACCTTTTTGTAAGGGGTTAGGAAAAGGATGAGAAACATACTGATCAGTTAAAGTTAATTTTACAAAGACCAACCAAGGTCGGTTTTACAAAGGTCAACAGCATCCTGAAACCCAGTCGGACGTTGGTCAGTAACGGGCGCCAGGCAACTGCGAACCAAAGTTTTGACCAAGGTCAGTTTTAAAGCGTGTAAGAAAAGTACATACCAACCAAGGTTGGTTTTACAAAGGTCAACAGCATCCTGAAGCCCAGTCGGACGTTGGTCAGTAACGGGCGCCAGGCAACTGCGAACCAAAGTTTTGACCAAGGTGAGTTTTAAAGCGTGAAAGAAAAGTATATATTTCATTAGTAAATAAAACACTTCAAAGACCAACACCACAAATAATTACAAACACCAACACTAACTACATTTTCTAGCAGCAAACTACAAGCTATAATCTAACAAACAAACTAACATGCATAACAAACTAACATGCTAAGGTAGAATCTTTAGTATACAGGGGTACCACCTCTATACTAAAGATGCTATTACAGACAGCTAAGGCGAACAGCTAGCTAGGCTGTTAGCCTGAGACTGTGAGACCTCTGCGGTCAGCCCCCGCTTTTATAGCCGACGATCCGTGGTGGGAAGTAAATGGGGGGGGCTTGTTACAATATTGTTTCGACGCTGTAAAGTGCATATTGATATATTCCAAGTTCGTTAACTGGATCAAGGTCAAGGTCACATAAAATGTTTCGTAAAATAGCAAAGGATTTACCTTTGCTATTTTACTTTTTAAGGAACGCAAGATAGCTCTAAGATCAAACAAGGGACATAGTTATCCGTTTTACACAAAATTCATTGTACAATGTTTTGATAAAATATAAAATTTCCATGTTGGAAGGTGATTGCCATATCATCAAAACACAATACACATCATTTCTGTGTAACGGCTTAAGCTCCATCTCTACTTTTAAGTTAATCCCTCGAAACTCAAAAGCAAGGATAGTCAGAAATGCTTCTGACAAAGCAAGCTCAGAAGGAACAAGCCAAGTGTTTTCACCTAAAGCTTCCATAGCGTTATGACAATATTTATTCCGTTGTAGCAGTATATAAAACATTTCCCCCTGCAGTTTTTTAATTTTTAATACAATATTTTTGTGCCTACATTGTCCGCATGGAATATCTCTAAGTCCACAACTAAAGAAGAGGGTGTTCTTTTAGCTTTCTAGCCATGTAAAATGTTTTCTAAGTCGTGAAGTGGGTCAAGGTCGTCAGAAGAAAGTGGCAAAACGGGGAACAGAGCAGTAAGTAATACTCACTTGAACCACAAACTACTCTGTTTCCCGCTCTGTATTAAACATCGATAATTGTAATTACTAAACATTAATCCCTCCCTGAAAAATCAATACATATCTTCCAGTATTTTAAGAAATGAGAATTTTCTAAGTCCCCAAGGTCATCTGAACATGTTGCCAAAACGGGGAATAGAGCAGTAAGTGATTCTCACTTGGACCACAAACTGCTCTATTCCCCGCTCTGTATTAGGAGAAGAGGACTAGTTTAAAGCTCGCAATTATAGGCAATAAACCTGATAACGGAACACTAACCTCTCCCCCGAAAAATTATTCACCCAACAAACAAGCAATATGGTCAGTTTACAACAGTCGCGCAGTCTGAAACCGCAAGGACGTTCATCACTGTGTAGGCGTCAGAGTACTACGAACCGAAGTACAATAATCACCTGACCATGATCCCCTTAAATTTAACCGAAAATAAGCAAACTGATTGAATCTGTTTCTCGTGAGTGGGGGCTAAGATAGGTAAAGTCATCCGGTTTGCGCGCCGTAATGACTTAAGGTCGGTTTTCGTGCCATACATTTTTGTAAGAGGTTAGGAAAGGGTTATATTTGAGAAACGTATTACATTTTCTTTGAAATAAAGATTTTACAAAGTCCAACCAAGGTCGGTTTTACAGAGGTTAACAGTAACACTGAAACCCGGTGGGACTTAGATCCAAACACCCGGCGTCAGGCTACTGCGAACTACATTTTTGACCAAGGTCAGTTTTAAAGCGTGTAAGAAAAGTACATACCAACCAAGGTCGGTTTTACAAAGGTCAACAGCGTCCTGAAACCCAATCGGACTTTGGACAGTAAAGGGCGCCAGGCAACTGCGAACCAAAGTTTTGACCGAGGTAAGTTTTAAAGCGTGAAAGAAAAGTAAATATTTCATTAGTAATTAAAACACTTCAAAAAAACCAACACCAAACATCACAATCAGTTAAACTAACTACATTTACTAGCAGCAAACTACAAGCGTTATTCTAACATGCTTAGTAATAAACAGACATGCCTTAAGCTAAGGTAGCATCTCTAATATACAGTGGTACCAACTCTATAATAGAGATACTATTGCGGAGAGCGCAGGCAAACAGCTAGCTAGGCTGTCGGCCTGCAATTGCAAACCCTCTACGGGCTGCTCCCGCTTTTATAGTCGGGACCTTGGCAGTTGACCTTCAGGGGGGGATGACCTTGAACATCACCCAAAAAGGGGGGTGACCTTGGGGGGGAGGTGACCTTGAACATGACCCAAAAAAGGGGGGGTGACCTTGTGGGAGGAGGGGTTACAAAGTTTGTGCAAGGTATGTCATGTGGGTACTCAAATTACGCGGATTGATCAGACGAACAATATGGCACAAAAAGAATTCAGATGCGACCAAGGGTATAGCAGTAATAGCCAAAAAAACTATTTTGAAGGTCAAGTCTAAAAATTCTTTATTTCTGGTTTAACATATGGCAAGTGGGTACTCAAATTACGCGGATTGATCAGACGAACAAGTTGGTACAAACAGAATTCAGATCCGATCAAGGGTATAGCAGTAATAACCAAAAACAACTATTTTGAAGGTCAAATCGAAATAATTTCTTTATTTCTGGTTTACCAAATGCCAACTGGGTACTCAAATTACGCGGAGTGATCAGGCGAACAAGTTGGTGCAAACAGAATTCAGATCCGACCAAGGGTACAGCAGTAATAGCCAAAAACAACTATTTTCAAGGACAAACCTATATAACTTCTTTGTTTTTGGTTTAAAGTATAACATGTGGGTACTCTACTGACGCGGCTCAGCAATACGAACAAGAAGGTGCAATTAGAATTCAGATCCGACCAAGGGTATAGCAGTAATAGCCAAAAACAACCTGGGGGGTGACCTTGGGGGGTGACCTTGAACATGACCCAAAAAAGGGGGGGTGACCTTGGGGGGGGTGACCTTGGGGGGGTGACCTTGGACATGACCCAACAAAGAGGGGGGACCATGGGGGGAGGGGATACAAAGTTTGTGCAATGTATGTCATGTGGGTACTCAAATTACGCGGATTGATCAGACAAACAAGATGGCGCAAACAGAATTCAGATCCGACCAAGGGTATAGCAGTAATATCAAAAACAACTATTTTCAAGGACAAATCTAAATAATTTCTTTATTTCTGGTTTAACATATGCTAAGTGGGTAGACAAACTACGCAGATTGATCAGACGAACAAGTTGGTGCAAACAGAATTCAGATCCGACCAAGGGTATAGCAGTAATAGCCAAAAACAACTATATTCAAGGACAAACCTATATAACTTCTTTGTTTTTGGTTTAAAGTATAACATGTGAGTACTCTACTGACGCGGCTCAGCAAGACGAACAAGAAGGTGCAATCGAAATTTAAATCTAACCAACAGTATAGCATCCGTAGCGTAAAAACAATTCTTTTAAGGGCAAGGTAGCGTTGTGATGGGGGGGTAGGTGCCTATCATACACGATAACGCTACATCATTATACTTCCAGCTCTTAAAGGATGAACATCTACCTAGAGGTTCTGAAAGATGTCACAGTTTTACAGGAACATGAGGAAGGTGACCTTCAGTAGTTCACTTGACACTACCTTCTACTTCTCTGACAATGAAGACAGAAGGTCTACGCTTTTAGTGGACAATGAGCGGTTTCGTCGAAGAATAATCGAGGTTGAAACACTTTTAGTCAGTTGTTTGCTACGCAAAAAGCACCATATGAATACATGCACCGCTTTAGATCATAGTACCTGTTATAATTATACAGCGTTGAGCAAACATTATTGAAGTTTTCAGTTACGGAGCTAAGGTCTTGACAGTCTAAGAGCTAAACCCTAACTAACACATGTAAACTAGTTATTGTGCGATGTAAAACTTGGTGGAAGGACTGGTGTAGTGGGGGGACTGCCATCTGCCACGCACTTGCCACCTGCCGCCTGCCATCTGCCGCCTGCCATCTGCCGTCCGCCATCTGCTCCGCCCACCACACTTTTACCCCCACCATTTTGTTTGATACCAAAACGCTAGCTAGCGAATAGTCAGTACACCTCCGGCTCTCGACCGGTGAACATCGAGCGCTCTCTCCGCGCTCTTCACAAACGTAAAACATTATATTGAAATGTCCATTAAAATTAGGTGTATTCATTATGACTCTATTCATCTGGCGACTTTCCAAGACCTCGAGGTTTTTAGTGAAGAGTTAAGACTTCTCATAGCGTCCGGTTACGATTTATCTTTGGAACTTTACGCAACAAAAAACAACATGGACTCTGCGCAGGAATCAAAGTATCTACCTTCTTTCATCAGGAAAAAACACGATGGCCGCGACTCGTCGGGATCATCAACTTCGATTATAACCAACAACGGCGGAAGCTTCGCATTGTAATTAAGGACAAACATTGTAAATAAAATAAAGTAATTTTTGTAATAGTACTACCTCGCACTCGTATCATTCGATTGCTTCATTCGATTGTTCTCATTCGATATTTTTATCGATTAAACTATCGAATCACAATCGAATTTTACGCGTGCGAGGTAGTACTTTTTTAAAATACCCTCCCCGTGACCTTGACCCTTAAACTTTCCCTCATTACGTCACAAAACCGCCTACGTCACTGGCTCAGCCTCAGATGACGTATTTAATGACTCAGCGCTTCCGGTCACGTGACCGGAAGCTGTCAATCACTTGGCCCAAAACTTACAAACCCTTACTATCTTAACATCCCATATTGTATTACTAATTTTATTGGCATTATTTTGTTGAGTTTAAAAGTTAATTTCATATATTAAAATTAAATTCGTAAAACTTCACCTAGAATCTTTAAAAAATGTAAGCTATCAAAATTTTCATCCATAATAAGTTTTGCTTACAAACCTTGAAAGCTATGCAACACAAATCCACTGCATTACTGTACCCAGTAAAGTGAATAACGCTCACTATTTTACCGTAACATTTACAAGCGCAGGTCAATGAGTTTAACTGACCGCGCTTATAGATGTGGTGACACCGTGTCTGACACTTTGATCATGGTGGATGGGGATGATCAATTTCACAGGCAGTCGCGTTCATCTTCACACGTGCAGCTTGTTCACCCTCAACTATTTTTCCTTATTCCTCAATAAAATATTTTTCAAATCACCCTAATCGTGTGTTACTTAATTGTTTTTTTATAATTTTATGTATATCGTTCTTGTTGTTAACCCGGACTAGAAGTTTTAACAATATTAAGCCTTTTTAAACTTATTTGTGGATTGTAGGCATTTTGCTAAATAGTGTATATAATTAAGTTCTCTTAGTTTGATACCTACTTATATTACTACTCGTCAATGATTTTGTAACTTTCAATAAGGTGCAACCAAACAATTTTTCATAGATAAAACTATGAAATTGTTCATAGCGTTGTTGTTTTTACTTACAACACTAATAGAAAATTAGAGTAATTCCAATTATAAAAAGTGTTTATTCGTTATTTGAAGTATCCAAAGAGGTTTAATTTAATAAACAGGTGATTGAATCAGGGTTTCACAAAAATCTGGATCTCAAGTATGTACTAAACACGAGAGTAAACTTTTTGTTTGAGAAAAATTGTATCGTCAATGATATACAGTAATGATGTGATAATATATCTATAAGCAAATCTTTTATTTTTAAAATATCTTTATCCTGTCATTTTTAAAGGTTTAAATTGGGAAAACAGATTACTTTATCCGAAATTTCCAAATAGTTAGTAATTCTTCTCTGGTAGTTGGGTATCTATAGGTGGATTATACCATTGTCCTATACTTAAGCCTCACTGATGAACCACAGTTTTGACCTTTATTTGCCCAGTTATTAGTGTGAAACAGTAAGGACTGGTTTTGAATACCAAGTAATGTTTTATAGCTAAATATCATGCCTGTCCATTTAAATAAATTTACAATGTAAATTTATACTTGGATTTGCAGTAAACATGCATGCAGTATATAGAAAAATATAAATATATATGTAGTATATTTTCTATTTATGGAAGCCTAGTTTTGATGTAGGTTTCGTATTTAAGTGACGAAACATCCGGCTCAGCTGGTACCGGGGAAGAGGAAGGTGATGTCAGGCAATTCCAGGTGTGTGTTTATAGTTACGATTTGCATATAGATCATATATACATAATTCAGAAAATAATTATAAATACAAGTTTGAAAATACCTATTTCATCATACTGTACCGAAAATACCTATTTTCGACCTATACATACAATTCCGAAAACAGCTGTTTCCAGATCATTTTTAAAAGTGTCCAGAAAATTGTCCGTGCACTTATCAGCAGATTTATGAAATGAAGTAAACTAGATATAACATATGTTCAAAACATGTTTTTGGGTTTATTGTGTCATTTCGCTGTATAATTAAAAGGATCGTTCATAAATGTGTTTTCATTCCAAAAGCATTTTAACCTGTGCTTGATGAAATTGACTAAGTGAGGCTTCGGAATGCTCCCTCTGTGAGCTTAGATCATGCACTGGAAAAGGCCATATTTAGTACTTGTAATGAAATAAACTACATATGGAAAACATAAACATAGTTTTTGACCTGGGTAACAATTTACGTTCTTTTTATCGCCCCAATATTCAATCTATTTTCAATTTATCTGTGTTCAAAAAACTCATTACATTCAAAAGAAAACATATAACATTTGCCAAATAGGTTTAATTGATCTTACTTAAAAACTGTGTACATATATCAAGTAAGTATTATGGTAATTATATAAATAAATGTTTATTTATTACATTCTGTAACAATAACATTCAATTTCATATTACAGCTGATTACGCAAACAAACCACACTAATCGGCATATCACAATAGTACCACATTATGAGATAATTTCAATTCCATTTTATGGGTTCTAAAGGTCTGTTTTGCTCGGAGCGGCTGTTGCGTTTGACGCTCAGCGATCGTCGCGCGCTACTGCTCTTACCTGACTGCCATTGAAGGTACTGCTATACATATCCGTCACGTCACGTCACGTCCATTTTCAAAGTGTATACTCCCTGTGTAATCAAATGTAAGAGGCTAAACAACTCCGTCACGTCACGTCACGTCACTGCCGGAAAATTTGTGAATGCTCTGAGAGCATACCTTGACGTGACGTGACGTGCTGTGACGGACATGTATAGCCATTGGTTTCGTCTAGGAACGTCAATTCGGCCTAGAAACTTCGCTTCGGCTTCTTCCGTCTGTATTCGGAAAACCTTGGAACGAATCAAAAACGTCAAAGGATACGGTGCCGGAAGTGTTTGTTTACATTCTTTACACTAGTTAGCATCAGTATTTGGAATCAGTTTAAGTGGTGAGTTGCCTGTTTCTGTTTGTTGTAATTTGTTTTAACTCAGTAGTATGGATGACGGATATTTAATCGGGTTAGTGCAAGAATACAAAGAACTTTATGACCAGTCACGCAAAATGCATATGAAAAATGTAAGGAGGAATAACTGCTGGGAGGAAATTGCTTTAAAAATGAATTGCACAGGTAAGAAAACCAAATTTTGCTTTTTTTCGCGTCGGAATGTGACGTGACGTGACGGATATATATTGCCACCCTACCAAAAATTTCGGGACTGGACGTGACGTGACGTGACATGATGTGACGTGACAAGACGTGACGGATATGTATAGCAGTACTTTGATCTGTATTTCTCCGAGCGTCTGGCGCGGCGCCAGCGGCTCTAGCATCTTCAGCGTTAGACTATGGCCCGACCGCTCCCGGACCAGTTGAAGACGCTTCAGTCGCGTGTCTATTGTGCTACTGTACGCAGGTGTTCAGTTGAAAACTATTGAGTTAAAAGTCTAAACGTTTTTTCTTTCGAAGAAGTTGACAAATTGTAAGAAAAAATTAAATGAAATTTAATTAAATTAATTAATTTGTTTACTATTCCAACAATAAAATCAAATACATACTACTTACAAGTAGGTAATGACAATTCTCATGAAGAACACTGTCTTAAAACGACAAGTTATTGTAACTAAGAATATAGTTTTGTATTATTTTCATTGCATTCAGAGTAATTGTGTTTAATGTTTCATGAAATGTTACGTTGTAATTGCTATATGATATACTGTATTTTATTTTTGTTGTAATAAACATTTACTGTTTGAATTTGACCACACTGATTTCATTGCCCGTCTCTCCTGTTGACTACAGACTAAACATATTTGCATACCCTATGGTTAGCGCTAGTTTCTCTTCGACGAAATGGTATAAAGATTACTATTATAAAAGACGCCTTTTCAAGGTCCTCCGATAAGTCAAATTGTGCAACTGACAGTCTGAGAAATTACGAAAATTGACATTCGTCCATCCGTAAATTATTAATGATATGGTTTTTAAAATACCCTTAATCTGTTCTGTTTGTAAACACGGGATGGATCACATTCCTAGGGATCACCAATAAGTTTACAATACACTCGTCCCCCATTTCCTCATACAACATCCATACAAAATCCATACATACATCCATCCATACAAAATCCATACATCCATACAAAATTCATTTTCTTTTCATACGAGAGAGACTCATTTCAATGACTACCAAACTAACAGCAGTGGTATATGAGAATTTGCGGCGCTTTGGACACGACATACGGATACGACTGAGGCACAACTGGCGACGCGGTCGCTGGTCGCTAGCGTTTGGAGTGGAGGAAAACAACACAACGATCATTGCCCCAGGGCCCTATAACAAGGGCTATACCATTTCCTTGTTCGCAGCGCGTTGCCGCCGTGACCCTCTCGCGCCACGCTCCCCCACCCATGGACAGCGCTGTGACGTCACTGCGCTGACAGCCGCTCACCACGCGCTTGGCGCAAATGCTAAATGGATACTTTTTCTTCAAAGATTTCTACGAATCTGTACGTCTAAATCTATTGTTCAAGGGCCCTTCCGTTCACTCGTTTCCTCTTGTACACGTGTCCTGATCTATTTTTGAATCTAATATGTATAGTTACAGTGATGTGTAACTGACTGACTGACTGACTGAGGTATACGAATTCTATACCACTTATATATGAGCTATAAACCTGCAATTTGGCATGCTTATAGCTTGTACCTTATATCCCCCAGGAAAATTGCCAAAAGTTACAACTTTTTATTTTAACATCCTCAAAAAAATTCAAAATGGAGGAAATTTCGAACATGTTCAAAATTGTGCCTTTTTATTTGGGCTCTAGCGGCTGAACAATTGGTCCTTTCGAGAAATTGAGACCACTTCAAGGCACGGATTTTAGACGATCTACAACTTTGGTCCTATGACTTTTTGTCGTATCTCGTCTCCTTCACCCTTAGGTAGCGCTAGATTTTTCAAATTTCGGCATATTTTCAAGATTTTGTGGTAGTTTTTATTTTTTTATCACGTTAATATAATTGATTGAGGCCTAATATTGGGCACGCAGTATGTCTGCATCACCTTTAGTAAATAGCAGGAATCGTATGACCAGTTTCGATTACTCAAACCTGACGGAATATCAAACACTTTAAATATTGTTAGATTTGCCCGTTTTCGTAGTATATGTAGTAAGGAAATGCCGGTTCTGGACCAAATGGTATTAATTATAATTGACGTGACACCATTTATACCTGAGCTAGGAATGTGAGATTTGGCATGCATGTGCCTTGCACTTTTCAGCCCCTGGGGCAATTCCCAAATCCTACTATTTTTAGTTTTAACTATCTCATACAAATAATTAATTGTGAATTAAAAAATCAAAATGTAGTGTTTTTATATTTGAGCTGTAGCGGCCGAAGGGTTGGTCCTATCGTGAAACGAGACCACCACGACACGCAGATTTTAGACGATATGCATCTTTGGTTCTATAACCTTTTGCCGTATCTCACTCCCTTCACCCTTAGGTACCGCTAGATTTTTCAATTTTAGCAATTTTCCACCAAAACTTAGTGGTTTTTATTTTGTTGGCACTCTAAAATAGTACTTAGAGTCCTAATATTTGGCACAGAATATCTCTACATTACAGGAAGTATGTGGCAGAAGTTGCATGACCATTTTGAATTGTTTGAACCCTAAACAAATTTGAAAATTCTCCAGTTTTTTAGATATTCCGGTGTTTTCATTGATATTTGGGCATCTTAGACTTACATAGTGGGTCAAAACCAGTACCATTTTGTTTTAATTAGTTAACATGTCCTATATACACCACATGTATAATAGTTACGGTATATTATGACCGTGTATCACCCTGGAAAGAAATATAAAATAATTGAAAAGCTATATTAAAATATCTGTCAAATATATTCAATTATTTTAATAATTTTAAATATACCCGGAGCCTTTTTATTCAGAAAAACATTCCTTATTACCATTCCATACGTATAATATGAGTCATTACATAATTTAAAATTATTTCAACCCTTAAACAAATAATATTCCTTATTTTGTTTAAATTTATAAATATTTGAAAATTTATCCATGCTATTTGCCTCCTGGATTGATTGTATGACTTAAAAAATAAGGTTACATACCTTGTCGTCATCAATCCACTAGTTTATATGATTACTAATTTCGGGACTAGTTTTGTGCCATTGTCAAATCTTGTTTTATCACAGAATAAAATACTGCCATCGTCTTGAATTTAAAAACGTTTCACCACTAAACACAAACTTGTACTGACACATAGAAACATTAAACATTTAACAAATTTACAATAAGTGTAAACTTTATTTCCCATATGTGGCCGGCCAAGGACAAGAGCAGTCTGACGACAAGTTCAGTCTAGCGAGAAAACAGATTGTTCCATCAAAAAATGGAGACCACCACGTGCCACGGATTTTAGACGATCTACAACTTTTTTCCTTTAACTTTTTGCCGTATCTCGACCCATTCACCCTTAGATAGCGCTAGATTTTTCAAATTTCAGCTATTTTTCAAGATTTATACGTGGTTGTCAAAGGTTTGTCGCTCTAATATATAACTTAGAGGCCTAATATTTTACACAAAGTACTCCTACATTACAATTAGTACTGTAACCTCCAGTTACGAATCCTCCAGAACATTCCACAGTTACATTGAACCCGAAAGTAATATGACACCCTGAACCAGCAAACTCTTTGCAGACACCTAGCAGGTTACTGACCAAAAAGCTATTTACTCAGCGACACGTGATAGGAACTCACGTTGCCGATCTCGACCAATAAAAAGACTGGTAACGCCCCTACACGTGACGAATTTCTACTTGATTGGTTAACAATTTAAAAAATAGTGGGAGAGAGGAAGAGGGAACTTTTGGACGGAGAGGAACGACGGGGAGTCCGGAGTTAGAATTGGCGTGGAATAAATCGTCCCGAGGGAAGAAGTCCGATCCTTGTCAAGTGTATAAAAGTGAAATATATCAGTGTTTGTGCTTATGGCCTGTGGCAAAATTAGCCGAATTCAGGTAAGTGTTTGTGCCACTATTTTCATTGGATATACACCTACATACAATTTAAAGCAAGATTATTTTATTTTCAATTTGTAATTATTTGTCCAAAGTAAGCCTGCTCTTTTATCACTTATCATCCATGTTTGCTATAAATTAATTTGGTCTTATTAGTTTTTATCAACATTTTAATGCTTATTGTATTGTACATTTATGGAAATAAAGAATTTATTTATTTATTTATATTTATTTATTTATCTTACATTTAATTAATGCCTTCTGCAATTCCTCTTTTGGGAATAACACTTTATGTAACTTACCCATTCATTATGTGAATTTCATATTTAATTAAATAAATAAACCTTACTCCAATGAGTCTGGCAACTGGGAATCTTTAATTCAGTAAATCATGTGATTCATTTAACTATTTGTATTTCGTTGCTGGTTAGTGCTCATATTAAGTTTCTAGAGATTCTGTTTGTTAACGAGGGTTCATTTTGTTAATTTTAATTTTGTTCAATAGAAGTTTGTTTACTGAATTTCCCGACTTTGATTCCGTACCCTTTCACAAGCCGAGCGAGGTTGAGTTATAGTAGCTCTCAAGCAGTCATTGGTTCTGTAACTCAGTTGTAAGTAGTTAACCTAGTTAACAGTACCAAGCGGAAGTCATACGCCCAGTTTAAATGACTTACTCACCCAAAAAAAATTAAAGACTTTGAACTTTTTAAATTTGAGTTTCTATTGGTATATTTTGTATGTAGCGCTCCGCCAAGGGTAAAAGTCCTTATAAATCATGCTCAATTTGTTGCAGAAGGCTTGTAGTTACCCAAATGCATAGCAATTTAGGTTGTTAACTTTGATTTTTTCCTCTTATAAGGTTTAAAAGACGTCATGTAAAGGTTATATTACAAAATCCAGGAAAATGGTTATAATTGTTTTCCAAACACTTGGGTAATAAACGGAGGCTTATAATTTAACATACAATACATCTCAAAGTCTCAAGTAGTACACAGCAACAGGCATATGCCCAGTTTTAATGATTTAAACCCCTCAAACAAATCAAAGCCTTTGATTACTTGCTGACTTTATGCCTGTAATAGCATTTGGTCTAAGACAGATTCTCGAGATGAGACTTCATATTTAATTTCTGAAGATTAAACGTCATTCTTTTTATAATAGAATTTACAACCGGTTTTGGGTGATATATCCACCTATTCACAGTATGAGTAGTAGTAATATGAAAGTATAATAGGAACGTGAGATTTGGAATCGTCAACCTGAGGCCTAACAGCGACCTGGGGGTGAAGCCTCCCACAAGCAGTGGCGGATTTAGGGGGGGGGGCTAAAGGGGCTGTAGCCCAGGGCGGCAAGTTTTTAGGGGCGGCAAATTTACAGAAAATTAAAAAGTTGTTTACATAAGAAATGTTGAAACGGGGAACATTTTGACAAAAACGGATAACAATGACGGTGTGCCGCCCTTTTAAAGATAAAGGTAGCAATCAGAGACTAATGTATTACGCTTGCTGTCCTTTGCACTGTAGTTCCTCAAAACATTCATAATGCATTTGTCATTCATCCGTACTAGCGACAAGACGATTACGTTACAGGAGAAAGGGCGGCAAGCCACGAACTACATCAGGCACTGCGCCACTATGACTACGTCCAACTCACGGACTTCCAAGTTTACCCGTACATTCGCATACTATTAAAATTATTTTGTACACAATATCAATGATGACTAAGGCACACGGCTGATAAATGTAGCAACAATCGAATTTGAGATGGCAATAACAAAATTTAGATTACAATGATATTGTCGATTCATTTCCAAACTCAAGTTAACAAAGAAAGTTATTTCAGCCGTTTTATACTTACCATCAAAGGCTACCAAACACAATCGTTCATCCTGGATGATATTTTTTAAAACAAAACATCTGACCAAAGACAAATAAAGACTAACATAATTTGTGAAGATATCATTTGATTGGCTGTTACCATGGGAGCATAGTTGACAGAGGGTCAAAATGGTGGTCAGCATGTAGGCTGCAGTTTTTTACTCCAGGCAAGACCTCTATATATATTTTTTGGGTGGGACGGTGTCAAAATCTCCCATTTCATTAAATGAAAAACTGTGATATTTGAAGTCTTTAAATTAATATCTTGTCACATTTTAGGCGAATCATGATGATGTTAAACTTAATTTTATAATCTTAAGACATATTTTATATGTAATTTTATTGTTTATTTCGAAGCAAAGTTATGATTTGAGTTAAATCAAAACACCATTTTAATATGGATTTGGAAATAGTGTTGATAACAAGCCGCCTTGTACATCGAATGACACCATCCAACCAACAAGTTGATACCACAACAGGACAAAATACCAAATATGACGGCACGCTTTTTGAAGGTTATTTGTCAGAGAGTAGTGACTCCATCCTGAAGGTATTATATTTCAATTCTTTGGATCTACAACATCATGGAGGTGAAACTAGAAGAAGTGTTTGAAAGTGTGTAGAGTATTATGAATTAGGCCTACATCAATTAATTTTATATTTTGATCGTCTAAAACATATAAACAATTAAAATTAAACGTATAAAAGTATAAATTGCAAAATGACTGAAAAACTGTATTGAAAAGCGCTAATTCAGGATTAAAATATGGATTTTGAGGCTAATGGTCTGAATTACGAATTTTAAGGCTACAGTGTAATCATATCTTACTATAGGTTATTTATTATAATTTTTAGTAGTCAATGCGTTGGTGTAAAAATTAATGTTTTGACGAAGTATAAGAGTATAAGAAGGGATTTTTAGGCCTTTGTTAAAGGATTTTCTTGTTATTAAAAGTAGCTCTGGTTCACTGTTTTTAACACCAACATTTGTCTCTAGGGCTGATTGTCTTTGAGTAGGCTATATTGAATATTAAACTGTGTTAATATGTGAATCAAGTCAATTATACGTTTTTTTACTGTTTTTTCAACTAGGAAATAATAGAAATTTCTTAAATTCAGTTAAATCGTAACTTCCTTAGATATTGTCACAAAATAACCAAACAAGATATATATAACATGTGGGTAAACCTGGGCGGCGAAAAGGTCAAAGGGCGGGGGGGAGGGCGGCAGATTTCCTAATAGCCCTTAGGCGGCAATTGCTTAAATCCGCCACTGCCCACAGGGGTCTGGGGACGGAGCCCCCAGCGAGCGAAGCGAGTCTAATATATATACGTATACAGCCGCATGTGTAACTGACTCACTCACTCACGCGCGAAGCGAGTCTATAATATATACATCTAATATATATACAGCCGCATGTGTAACTGACTCACTCACTCACTGAGGTATATGAATTCTAGACCACTAGAAACCCAAAATTTTCCATGCAGGTAGCTTATAGCTTTTAACCCCCAGGAAAATCGCCAAAACTGACAATTTTGTATTTTAACCCCCCTAAAAAAATATTTAAAACCCCTAAAAAAGGCTTATTTTTAAATTACAGTTTTTGAGCTCTAGCGGCCGAACGAATTTACCTATTGAAAAACGGACACCATCACGAGTTGCGGATTTTGCAAGATCTACAACTTTGTTCTTATGACTTTTAGTCGTATCTCAGTCCCTTCACCCTTAGGTAGCGCTGGATTTTTCAAATTTCAGGCAATTTTGACGGTTATTTGCGTGGTTTTTAATTTCCTATCACTTTAATTTAGTATTTAAAGGCTAGATATTTGGCACTCAATATGATTACACATTACCCTTCACGAAAAAGCCGATAAACTAACCTATTTTAATAATTAAACACCTCAAAAAAATTAAAAACTCTAATTGTTCCATAAATGACAAACTGCATTATCGACTTACTCAGATAATTCTAGATAAGCTAGAAACGTTGAATTAGGCCTACATGTAGCTTGTCCATTGAAACCCCAGGAAAATTGCAAAAAGGTATAATTTTTAATCAGAACCACATAAAGAAAATAAAAAATGGAGGAAATTTTAAATATGTCCAAAATAGTGCCTTTTATTTTAGCTCTAGCGGACGAACGGATGGTCCTATCGATAAACGGAATACTTCCACTTGCCAAGGATTTTAGACAATCTAAAACTTTGACTCTGTGACTTTTAGTCGTGTCTCGTCTCCTTCGCCCTTCGATAGCGATAGATTTTCAAATTACAACATTTTTCGAGGTTCTGTGGTGGCTTTGCATTTTTATCACTTGAACAGATTTGATGATTTACACCAATCGATCAAGGGGCCAAGCCTCCCATAGTGGTTTACCGATCTAGGGGTTGGAGAAGTGGGGCGGTAGGGGAGGTCTAGGAGTGGAGAGGGTTGCAAATTATCTGTTTGGGTATATGAGATATAGCATGCATGTGCCTTGAACCCTCAAATATCCTTAAACACTCCCAAACTCTACTATTTCAATTGTAACCCCCTCATATTTAAATAACTGCTGGTTTGTCTATTTGTTTTATAAGTAGTAGTATAATGTCGGTTCTAGGCCACATGATAAGACACCACTTTTAACCTAAGGCCAAACAAACACATGGGGTCAAAGCCTCCCCCAGGGGTCTGGGGGAGGAACCTACTATTTTAATTGTTAATCCATTCAAATTTAAATATTTTACGATTTGTATGTTTTCTTAATATGAGTAGTCGTAATATGTTGGTTCTGCGACACTTTATATGACACCACTTGATCTTGCGGCCTTCACTTGAGCTAGGAACCCAGGTCACTACCATGGGTACTACCCAACCGACAGCGACCTGGGGGCAAAGCCCCCCACAGGGGTCTGGAGGTGGAGCCCCCAGTAAGCGAAGCGAGTCTTCTATAATATATACAGCCGCATGTGTAACTCAGGTATACGAATTCTAGACTACTTGTAGATGAGCTAGGGACGTGAAATTTGACATGATGGTAGCTTGTAGCATGTAACCCCCAGAAAAATTGCCAAAATGCACAATTTGTTATTATTAAACCTTTAAAAAAGTTATTAAAAATCTATTATTTACGTGGACTACATTACCGACATGCATTATTTCGAAATTGTAACCTTTTTGGTAATGCAGTTTACAAAAATCTAAATAGGCTTTCTTGTGTAAGCGTTATGTGTCAATCCAGTCACAACAAATGTGTTTTTTATTAAATATTAATAATTTTAAACTTAACTAAATATGTTTACATAAACTCATGATTGCTTATTGCTCAACATCGAAACATATAATTTTAGGTTCTCTCTGGTAAGAAAACTTGTTGTTTCAACCAGACCCTTTGATGATTCAGCACACAATTTCCCTTGAACCCTTCTGTGATGTATTGTCCAGTTTTTACGTATTTTTGGTAGCCATGACATTTTCTTGCGTTACCCGTGAATCAGTTTACTAGGCCTAAGGTTATTCTTAGCTTGCTTCTTTTAGCAACTACGCGCAGTGCATGGCGAATTCTGCTTGTGCTAGGGGGTGAGTGGGGCCATAAATTAAACATACTCCTTAGGGATATGCTTAATCTATGGTTGTGCGTGTGTGTCATTGACGAGATTCTCCGACCAGTTGTATACGAGCTCGGTGTAACTGACTCAGGTATACGAATTCTACCCCACTTCTAGATGAACTAACTAGGGACGTGACATTTTGTACACTTTTGCCTTGGCCACTTACGGATGAGCTAGGAACGTGACTTTTGGCATACAGAAACTCCTTACTCCATACTTTTGGCCTTTTGGCTTGTGCTTGTAACTCCCAATGTTTAATTACTAACCTTAACCAAAATATAAAAATTTATGAGTACGTAAACTACGTTATATAAATGCATTATTTGGATTTCAAAATATTTTCGGTAATATCGGTAATGTAGTATGTAGCTTATGTTGTAGTAACATTTTAACTCATTTAATATTAAACCTATTCTTTTTCTACTAAACCTATTTATTTTTAAACATTTCAAAGGAATTGGTAGTCGCTAAACTATGTTCTAACTTAAGGTTGTAACTGGTGGTTTATCCTTTAAGACTGTTAATTTTATTTCATTATACAGTGTGTAAAAAAGTCCGTCCCCCCTTTAATTTTTTTGTTTGTTAAAACAAACAAATCACCTTTGGGGAACAATACTAACTTAACCCAAAGTATCTTTTGACGTTATCGGAAATTTCACATTAATTAATTTCACATCACGCTTAATTAACAGCAGCAGATATATTACCACTTTTGATTACTTTTCGATTTTACCGTTTCCTAATTATAAGTAGGCCGGAAATGACGGTTCTGGGCCTATTATTACTAATTAGAATGAACGTTACAACATTTATACTTGAGCTATGAACATGAGATTTTGCATGAATGTACTTTTCACCTTTTAACCCCTGGGACAGTTCCCAAATCCTACTACATTTAGTTTTAACCATCTCAAAATAACAAAAGACTAACTGTGAATAAAAAAATTAAAATGTAATGTTATTTTATTTGAGCTCTAGCAGTCGAACAGATTGTCTTATCAAAAAACGGAGATCACTACGTGTCGCCCATTTTAGAGGATCTACAACTTTCTTCCTATGACCTTTTGCCGTATCTCGACCCCTTCACCCATAGATAACGCTAGATGTTTTAAATTTCAGAAATTTCCCAAGATTTATACGTGGTTTTCAATGGTTTGCCGCTATAATGTAGAACATAGAGGCCTAATATTTGGCACACAGTATTTCTACATTAGAATTAGTATTTAGCATCAGTCATACACCCAGATTATATCACTTAAACACTTGAAACAAATCAAAGACTTTGAAGTTTTGTAAATTTATTTGTGTGTTTTTGGGTATATTTTTTATTTAGCGCTCGGCCAAGGGTAGAAACCATTATAAATAATGCTATATTTGTTTCAGAAGGCTTTTAGTTGACCAAATTCATAGCAATTTAAGTTGTTAACTTTTGCCCCTTTATAAGGTTTAAAAGATGTCCTATAAAGGCTATATAAAAAATCCATGGTAGGGTTTTAATTTTATTCCAAGCACTTAGGTAGTAAATGGAGGCTTAAAATTTAACATATACAATACGTCTCCATGCCAAGTATTATTCAACAACATTCATACGACCAGATTTGATAGGTTAAACCCCTAAAAATAGCTAAAGCCTTGCAATATGTGTAGAATTTAGGTCTTAAGTAGAATTTTGACCAATAATTTATGTTAAACTGTGGCCAAAATACGACCTGGGGCTAAGCCCCCCACAGAGATATGGGGGCGGAGCCCCCAGCGAGCGAAGCGAGTATACTCAAATATAATCTTGGTATTTGGCTCAGAAAGTGGAAAGCGTTTGCTTACTAAGCACAGCGAGCTTCATCAGTATATTTACTTCTTGTATTGTTTGTAGTGTTGCAGTGTTATGCGTGTACGTGTGATTGTCGTGAGTTCAATTATTTGTTGTTATTGATTTAGTTTTCAGCACTATTGTTTGTAAGATTAGTTTAAAGCCCTGGAAATTATGAATGAATTCCGCAATTATTTTAGTAAATATTTATGTACAATTAACAAATATTATTTGTACACACTAGGTATGACTAGCATCTAAATATGGGACATAGGACGCATTACTGATACATACAATAAAACTGTCTTATCAAATAATTAATAAATTTTTAATTAATATTTAACTACGTTTTTGTTTGTTTTCACTAAATGTGTATTTGATATAAGTCTGTTTTATCTATAGCAGTCAAAGTGATAAACATCTCAAAAGTTTTTACAAACAGTACTATTATAAAGTTTAATCATACATAAAACTATTCTTGTGGGAAAATGCGTGACTGTGGGAGGTATGGTCTCCGTGCCTATATCGTGTTTTTAGACATCACAGCAAATACAGGGTGTTTAAGAGTGTATAGTACTAATATTGTATAAGCTTCTTTGTGACATGATTTACAGTAAAAACGTTCTGGTTGTGGTCTATTTATATTTGCATACCCCATTTCTAGTCGGCCTCATTACAGCAAACCTGCGTAATCAATCAGTCATCCTCTATATTCTTATGGAGGATGACTAAAACTTTATATCTCGATAATTTACCAATATATTATGCTTAAACTAGATGATATAGTTTATTTGTTGGTGAGGTATATACCTATGTTTGCATTATAAATTTGTGGAGTAAGCAGATTTGCTGTTTTCAGTGAAATCTGGCTGTTGCATAAGAAAGATTGATGAAGAGTGGAAAATCATATTAATTTTTAAATAGATGTATGTTGACATTTAGAAATACTTTATAATAAGTATGATCTGTATCTATATAAATATAAAATAAACTATAACGGGTGAGTGTTTCTTTTTCATTATCTAAACGCTTTACTTTTCTTAAGCAAAGTTGTTTCTTAAATTCACGCATGACTCCGCTGCTGCTAAAGGAAGATTTTTGTTGTTTTTAAAACATAATGTGACTTAAACTACCTTCCTTTATTTTTCAATTGATCAAAATCATTCTTCTGATCATAGTATTTTTTTTTATTTTTATATACCGATAAAAAACTAATGGTTTTTCAAAGTGATTCCATTTAACTTAATACAAACCTCTATTTCTTACTAAATCGTTTTATAAATAGTTCAGCTGCCAATCCTTTTGAAAATTATATCGCAATAAGGCCTGATTCATGTACAAAATAAGGGTGAAGTCGTATAATCACGGTGTCTAATATAACACAAGTTTCAGCCGTGGAAATTGTAAGGATAAATCGAGCACTGGTAGCGCGGTGCTTCGAGCCGGCTGTCAGTGCGGTGACGTAGCAGGTCACGTGACAGGGGGGTGCTCACAGGTGAAATGTTACGGCCCTTCTTACCTGACCCTGTCATTGCCTGGCGTCTGTCTCTCTGCATTTGACGTTCAGCGTTGATCGCTGAGTGTCAAACGCAACAGCCGCTCCGAGCAAAACAGACCTTTCGACTTCCAGGTTAGTGAATGAGTGAACATAAAAACATGATTTTAATAGAAATAGATATTAATTAAAATTGAACGATGCCAAATTTCAGAGTAGGAAATTATCATCCAATATTAAATTTGAGTCCGTTTCATACTATTTTAAATAATAGAAAAGTTGTCTTTTTGGGGCCATACACAAAATTACGTAACACTTTTTTTGTCATTTCAGACCCCCCCTCCCCCATGTAACACACCATAAAGCTTGACCAAACCCCCACCTCCATCCCCTCCCAATGTGTTACATAACTCAATCGTAGTAGGCTTTAAAACAGCTTAAACCCTTTAAACATTCTTTTATTAGCAATTTGGAATATGAATTTCAATGAATCATTAAACTTTAAATTACTTTCTTTTAAAATTTTTCAATAACTTATTTCAAAGCAAAATTTATATTAACAAACAAGACTGTCACTAATACTTATAAACAACAAAATAAACTATCTCAGCTAAAACATAAAAAATTTAATTTATGACTAAAACAAATACAAAACAACTTAAAAGACTAAAGATATGGGTGGCATTGCACAATACTGTATCAATTCATGATTTTACACTCTAAAACAACCCTAAACATAGCTGTAGAGCAATACGGAACTTACTCAAAACACGTTATGTATTTATTTTTGGTTTAACTGTTATAAAAATAGTATGACAGAAGTATTTTGTATATATAGCTAACTGTAGTCTTGATTTAGATATCAATTTGATTATTTTTTAGTTCAGAAAGATTTATAACAGTATCAATAGGTACGGGAGTGCGCCAGCTCTTAGGGTTAAAATGTGTGAGTTACGTAACGTTGCTCCAACCCCCCCCCCTCCACCACATAACGCTACCATCCCTACACATGGTTAAACGTTCCATTACACATTGTACAACTGTGCAAAAAGGCTCACTATGTAAAATGTGTTTTGTTGTTAACCTTTTTCCATAAAGTATTATTTGTTTTGTTATTTCCCTAAATGGCCTCGATTCACAGTGTGCTTATAGAGTTCACCTTTGATGGATGATGGACAAAAACTTCAGTTACTAGAGTTGCCAGAATGAATTAAAATCAGTCAGACTTGCCCAATCCTGCCAGAAAAAGTTGATTACATTAACTATCTTACTTAAGTTGTATATTTTAATTAATTCATCTTATTTGTAGGTATACTTACGGTATATTTTTATTTGAAAAGAGGAACAGTATAGATGTGGATTATAACATGTTAATTTTGAGTATAATTTGCAAATGATTTTTGAAGTCAGGAATCTCATCTGACAAAGTTTTGTTTAAAGTTTTCTCTATTTTGTTAAGTCTCAAAATGGCCCCTCAACTGACCATTTATTTTATTGTTAATTAACTCTGGTTATAACTTCAATACAGACATTTGTATTAATGGAAATAGAATTATTTTGAAACATTGATACATTAAACATGTATTAATTTGCCAACTTAAACCCTATATTCTGATATTGTCTTTTATCTCCAGTAGCCGAGGAATAATTTCTCACTTCAGTATTGGACGTGAGAATGTTGCGTGATGAGGAATAAAGAAGGGTATTTTTGTCTCAGTTCAGGAGATAATTTTTTCCCAGGTGGTACCACTGCACACAATTTGTTGGATGTATATTAAGCCAATTACCAGATTAAGTTTTATATCATTTGAATCCTTTAGATTAATTACAGCCCATGATTTGATTTATTTAGTTAACAATAAACATTTACACATACCAAAACTGGGTCAAGTTAAACCAGGTTTTGTGGTACTTGTTGTATATTCTTGCTCAACAAATAATTTAGTTTTTACTAGTAATTTTTAGACACACTTTACTAAAAAGAACAAAACGTGTATTAGTGTTTTGTCATAATGATATATTTGTTTTACTCAATGTCGAAATAAACCTCCAGCTACTACCTCTTTACACACTACATTTTACATAATTTTCTGGGAAGTGACTCCACCCAACACCACTCCCCCCCCCCCTTAGTAACCCCCACCTACTCTGACTCTGAACAAAATTTCCGGATACGCCACCACAAAGAGGAACTTTAAAAAGTATGTACTCGTTTTATGGCCATGGTTGAATTTAATTTCTACAACATAGAAGGTATATTTGACGATGAACATATAACATGGTCTGAGCATATTAATTTTTTGTCAATAATTCTAAACTCTGTGTCAACATGAGTTGTTTGACAAATATAATAAGCATGGAAACTAAATTAACACTATATCACGGTTATTTCCATTCTCTGGTTAGTTATGGAATCACAATTTGGGGAGGAGCATCCTCAGTAAAAAAGTCCTTAAGGTACAAAAGAATATTTTGAGGATAATGACTATGACTCCACCTAGAAAATCTTGCAAACCGATATTTAAAAATCTAAAAATTTTAACTGTTCCTTCCCTATACATATACATTCTCTTACAGCAAGTTTTTATGAATAAAGAAAAATATTTTTAAAATAATTTTGAAGATAATTATAACACGAGGAACAAAAATAAAATTCTTCAATATCCTCTGCACAGAACTAAGTTGTTAGAAAAAAGTACTTTTTATATAGAAATGAAATTTTTAATAAAATTCCAAATTATTGTAAGATGATGCAACCAAAAAGTTTTTTAAATTATTGAAGTAATTTTTTATAAAAAGGGCCTACTCTTCTGTGGAAGAGTTTTTGAAGGATGATATTACTATTATTTAGTTTTAAATCTTGAATTATATTTTAATTACTCATATTTTGTAAAAAAGAAGAAAATCCTTTATCTATTTTTAAGAGATAAACTGAACTGACTAGTCACCTGTTTGAGCAGGACCTTGCCTGTATATCAAATGTATTGTGACACTGAAATAAATGAAATGAAATGAAAGTACATAAGACAAAATTATAATGTAAATCTTTAATGTCAATTTCTATTTGACCAAAAGTTATTCATGCAGAAGAAAAATTAAACATAGAAAAATACTGCCTGTATCAGTGTTTCAAAGCAAAGACGTACATTGTGGTTTTAAATGATTAATTCAGTATTAGAACTTCATATGCTCTATACTTGATCTCGTATCCTCCGTATGGGATGTAAAGGCATCCATGGCTTGGCTGAATCTGAAAATTAAATAAATCTCATTTGTGAAAATAACAAATACCCAATTTTAAGTCATATGTTACTTTTCATAGGGTTGACAGCTATTGCCACTAATCCAGTCACAAAGTTATTACGTCACAAATAATTCCTATTAAGCTGAACTTGTTTACAGACAGTAGAACACTTGAAGAAATATATTTATGCAAAAGCCGCTGGTTTTCCTCTGTGTGCTTTCCCCCCCACACCCCTCAAAGTCAGGAAATGTAAGCTTTTACTACATATTGTTTATTTCTCTGTCACTATTAATCAAATACAGCTGAACTCGATATAGTTTAATTCCTTAATAAATTCTTTATAACAACTGTCCAGTGTTTTCATGGTGATAAAGCCACTGCATTTTTCACAATTTTAGGAACAACATTTCACAAATTATCCATAGGTGTATTTTAGTTGTTGTGCTTTATAACGTTTTTAAACATTTAAAAATACTTCCTCTAAAAGTTATTGAACACATCTTTCTCCCAAACATATTAATTTACATAAGTATAGGTTTAAGTTAAAAAACTTGTAGGAAAAACTATGTTTAACCGGTCAAGTGCAATGTGATTATACGGAGAAAGGACTAGACTCAAATTAAGGCAGGTTTACATTATGTTTCTGCCGACAATACTTGGATGGTTTTCAAGCCATCAAACCAAGGATTGACGATGGACAGGTATTTAAACCTGTTTGTTTTAGTCAAACTGCAAACCTAGAGGCAAATATGAATGAAAGGATTAGACAAAAAGAATGTTAGAAAGGCAACATGTTTCCGCGTTGGCTCAGGCCCTGCACCATTGTCCACCTGCTGAGACAGTGGTGCATGTGGTGGATGGCATGGCCGAAACAAAGAGTAGTTAGCACTAGCAGTCCATATATATGGACTCTTGCCTGTGCTATATATTACCATAGGTATAATCATAGCCATTTCTACAGGTCTAAATCCTTGCTAGCTCGTATTTATTAAATTGCTTCTAAATGTAAAAACACAGTTTAGTAACATTTTTTGTTATATTACTTATATCTAGGCACAACATAGTGGCCATTTAATTATCATGGGTCATAGAATTTGATATGTTAATTTACTGTTTACTCATATTAAATAATCGGTAACTAAGGAAGCTGAATTTTAATGTATCTTTTAAAATTTCTTACAACAATTAGTCTTTCTTTAATTTTCTTTCTTTGTATAGTTAGAAATACCGTGTCCAAATCTAAGTAGGAGGGAAAATATATTTCCTTCTTTTATTTATTTTTTTAAGACTAAATGTTGATTTATTTTCCTTATTGAGATTCAAACCTGAGTCCTCTAAAAACAGTTGCAGAAAATATGTTACAGTAAAAATGTATTATTGTTATAATATATCATTATAATCAGACAAAATATATATTCCTGAGTTCTTTCCTGAGTGCATGGATTTGAACTTGAGACCCCTAAGAAACACAGATAAAATAATATGTACAACTCTTTTGAGAGGTAATGTGAAATATACATGCAAACATTCTGATTTTTATCTATTCCAGATTTTCATATAAGTATACAATAATTTTACATTTAACAAGTAAAACATTATGTCTCTTAGTAATAAAATATCCAATAATTTCATTTTAAAAATATAGTTTCACTTGGCTGTAATTTACAGGTATTTATATTTTTTTAAACCAGTACTAAGAAAAAATATATTGTTCTTCCCTTTGCCTGGTAAACTTTCAACTGAGCATTTTAAATGAGCTGTTACAGAAACGAGCATGATTGGGAGGGTGGAAAGATTATAGCAGTGTATTTTTAATTTTGAATGCATTTGAGAAAATAAGTGGTAAGGGTATTTGCCCTTCTTGGTGATAGAAGTTGAGTAGTTTGCCCCAGAGCGGTACCTACATGTGACATTACTACTGCCATCTATGAAGCCTTCAAATAACTACTTCAACATGGTGGTTAGAGCAGTATACATTCCACAGAAAACTACATCAATAAAATACTTTCCCTTGTTTTAAAGGAAATATCTCTTGAATAGCATGTGTCAAAGTAACATGAGCTGGTTCCAGAATACCAACATTAATGATCAGTGAAAGTAATACAATATATAATCCTAGGTAAGAACATGGCTTACCATCAGATACAATTAAATAGGATAAAATGAACTATGTGTTGTTACAATTAAATAGGATAAAATAAACTACTCTCATTACAATTCAAAATATTTACACTTATACGGTACTCTACTTACATACCCAAACAGTAAATGAGCATAAAAGATGGTAAAGGCGATCGATTTCAACCAGATAGTCTGTTCATCACCAGACCCAATCAGAGAATTGTTCTACATGGTCTACATAGTTATGGTGCGAGAGGTACCCCACACAAGTGGCTACAAACTTACCTAAGTGGAAGTTTGCAAGAAGTTCAAATTACCAGGAAATTATCACGATCAGCGCAACTGAGTTAAGGTGTCCCCCAAGGATCTAGCCTTGGCCCAATCTTGTTCCTGATATATTTCATCGTAATTAAAACGTCCCTTCTAAAAGGAAATGTTTTGCAGTTTGCTGATGATACTTGCCTATAATTCAAAGCAAGAATCAAGGCTGAGTTCGAAGTTCAAGTTTTTAAAGAACTAAATTCATGTGTCCAGTATTTTGATAAACTAAATCTAAAAACAAATTAAGCCAAATCTACCCATATTACCTTTACTGTGGCTCAAAGAGGCCATGGTGACAGTGGACCTGTAGTAATGATAGGAGATGAAGTGCTATTAGAGTCAATTAACACAAAATTTCTAGGGATTAATCTTGAAAGCAATTTGAACTGGCGTACTCACCTGAACTCGGTTGGCAGTAAGGTTTCCTCTAAAATATTTTTTCTGCAGAAACTTTCACAGTATTGCTCACACAAATTATTAACAGTGTCCTACTATGTCCTTATTTATCCCCACCTTACCTATGGTAAATATTTGTGTGGGGTAGCTGTGCAAGGCAGAACTTTAAGAGGGTTCACAAAACTTGTATTTTTAGCTCCTTCCCCCATAAGGTGAATGTTAACTTTAAAAAAGCTTGTTCCTCCTGAAGGGATTAAATCAAAAATCAAATCAAAATCAGATTTATTTCCACAAAACATTAAACGCATATTTACAACTTTATAACACAGGGTGTTTAATGAAGCAAAAAAATGTATATATAAATACACAAAACCGCTATACATATATCGGCATGAGTATTTTAACTTGTACAAAATTTTTCTGAAGAAAATATAAATATAAATATATAGTCATGACATTGACAAAGTTTAAAAAGAAGGATACAAAATATATAAACTTTAATTTTTCTTCTTAATTATAACTATGGTATACAAAAAATAACATCTGATGTTGTCCGATTATCCGATATTGTTGATTTATGGCTCATTTTAAAGAACAAAAATATACCTAGAGAGCAAAATGTAGATATCACAAGTAAAAATCTATCAAAAAATTCATAAATATTCAATATTTACAGTATTTTAATGGGGGAACTATCTGTGATATCAAAATTTTACTCACTGAAATTACTATCTATATTTTAGATCTTTAAAATGATCTATAAATCATCAATTTCGGATAATCCGTTGAGGAAGGGCGGAGTTTGAAAGTTAACAATGGTCTTATGGGAGAAGCATTTAAACAAATTGCGCTGGTGCCTCCTGTTGCCCTACAAAAAATCTTGTGAAAATGCTTTCAAGAAACTCAACATCTTGACTCTGAACTGTATCTATATTTTAGAAACCCTTTTATTTTTTCGCTTCTAATGTGCAGACCCAGTCAGACTCAGGGCAGAGATGTTCACAACTATGACACTAGAGACTAGGAAAACTATCAAGTTGCACAACATGTGCTTCAAATAAGTGAGCATCCTCCACCCCAGATGGGTGTCAATTTTGTTAAATGTCTCCCCCAAGAAATAAAAGAAATTCAGGAACCTAACAGATTCAAAAGTTTACTGCGACGCATTTTAATTTCTCAGGCTTTCTACTGGTTGGAAGGGTTTATAGGGGAGCAATCTATAGGAGATTTGGTCAGCTTACAGTCAGGCTTGTTGACCAGGTCCTTCTTAAGCAATCCAAACTATCAGGGTATGACACCTGTGCAAAATCCCCAATGGATTTATAAGAAAATTACTTTACTTGCAATCGAAATCACTTAATAGTTGTATTTATGCTTAATAATTGTATGACTTGTTTAGGACAAGTATATATTTTTTTATTTATTTTTTTTTTTTAAAGGTACTTACCCAAAATGTCTATGTGGGTGGTCCATACAAGACTGTCGTCAGTAATGGTTACACCAAGATATTTTGCAAAATTAGCCTCTTTTATCCCTGGTAGTCTTCCTGTAGTTTCTTTATGCCTTTCAAAGACTAACTGCTTAGTTATACTCTCATTTACAACTAAGTCAGTGCCATGGCAATATTTTGTTGCCATGTTGACTGCCGTATGAGCTTCAAGTTCAACTTCAAGTTGGTCTGGGTCGTTGGTTCCCCAGTAACAATATGTTATGGTATGTTTATGTTTGTAGTATTGCTGTTAAACATTGTTTTCTATTATTAATTTCTTTTAATTAATAACAAGTAAATTAAAATTACCTTTCCCGGGGTGAGTGTGCCATCATGCATGGTCCTGCCCATGTACAGGTTTTCCCCATCTGCTGTTTGTCCAACGACGATTGCCTCCGAAGGAACTCTGCCATCACGATCTTCTTCCCAGGCAGCATGGTGGCTAACAAGCACCTGGATCAAGTCAGTTCAATTCAACAAATACAATTTTTTAAATATTGAGAACTTATTCTTTGAGTTTAAGTTGATCTTTTGAGCCAAAGAACAATGGTGTTAGAAAAAGTCCAAAAATTATTGTCCAATCTACTTAGTGTGCAAAATGCCATATGTATGTTATAAATCTGACTGTCTATAAAATGTGTTACAGAAAATCTCAAGAAAATGTCTACAGTCATCTCAGTATTCTAAATTTACCATCCAACACAGAGGTCAAACTTAGTACCCTTAAAAATGGACAATCACGCTTGTTTAAATATTGTGAAACAAAAATAAGCCATTCAGGAAGAATTAGCACTGACTGGAAGCTTATTTACCTAGGATTATATATTGTGTTACTTTCACTGATCATTAATGTTGGTATTCTGGAACCAGCTCATGTTACTTTGACACATGGTATAAAAGATGGTATACCGGTGTATCTTTTTACTTTGTAATCAGGGACGGATCCAAGGGGGGAGCGGTAGGGGCGGTCGACCCCCCCAAACCTAAGAATTTGTGTGTTTTATTTTATTATTCAGGCATACGATGAAAGTTTGAATAAATCCGAATGAAAATGTAAGCTGCAAAAGCCTCCCGAAACCCCGTTTTTCGGTTCCCAGAGTCAAATTTTGTCCCTCCCATCTACAAGGTTACATTAAAATTCAAACTAACGAACCTAAACGTTCGATAAATTAAATAAAATACACACCATTAGACAGGTGAAATTTTAAACTTCCATTTTAGTATATGACACATTACTTAGATCCACGTATTTAACCTAAAAGTGTCTTACAAAAAAATGGATATTCCCGAGTATCACGAAGTTGTTGCAGTTTTGCCAGTTGGCAGACCGAAAATGCAGTGTTTTCAACATGGTCTTGGAGGTAAATTTTAGCAGCAAAGGTTGCTACAATTGTATTCGGTGATTATTTTTACTGGATTTCGCCTGCCTACCGTCGTTTGCTATCAGCAGTGTTTTGTTTACATGTTAGGTTTGATTTTTGTTTAAAACCGCGTAATCCGTTCCTAGGCAATAAATATCCAGTGGCTAGGCTAGAAGCAAAAAGTGCCTCGAATTATATGTAGTGAAATAAGAGGACAACATTAAATTGCGTGCAACCAGAAGCTCATACTCCAAGTATTTTATTTTGTAAAAATGTGGTACGGCATTTTCATTTTTCGAGTGGTTGACCTTGGCCTCATTCCTAATTGTATCTTCGCATAGTATAGTTCAGTATTGCAGATTTCAAATACGTTTTGTAAATAGTTTTTTGCATGGGTAAATACTAAAATAAATTGTTTATTTAGGCATCTTACTTGTTCTTAGACGCCTAAAGATGACGTGGAAAAGTGTAATGCCTAAATATTTTATTTGTATTCACGGTCGGGCGCAGTAGAACTAAAGTTTATTTTTGTTTAGCTTGTTTATAAAGTTAAGATTGCTTTTTTCTTGAGTACAAGGTTATTGATATATTATGTTAACTTACTTTCATTCGTTGTATAATTTCATATAGTTAAAAACAATAATGGGGGTGCCAGGGACCATCCACAGGGAAGGGGGAGAGGTAACTTTCGGTGACCGCCCCCCCCCCAAACATGACCTCTGGATCCGCCCCTGTTTGCTATCACCTACATACAGAAAAGTTTATAAAAAATATTAAACCTACAACAAAAAACTATTTAAAAAAGATATAAACTCCAGCATTTGATTTTATATTACTAAAGTACACTTGAACTCATCCATGTTTTTTCTACACCAGTCTTCTCTAAAAAGAGTGAAACCCTGCTTTTGAGTAAGAAAATAATAATGTTCATACTTCATAGTATGCCAAGGTGATGTCTAGTTGAGATAATGTTCTCTGCCTCTCCAGGGCACATATGCCTTGTGGTGGGATGGCACTATATTGGCTGGTATCAAAAGAACATACGCCTCTCTTGTTTGATGGCCGAAAACCCAAGAAACGACAGCAGCAAAAGAACTTTTAAGTCTCAGCAGCCTTAGAGGTACTGCAGGGATTGCTGCCTCTCAGCCTCTTCATTTCAATGGAGGCAAGGTTGGTGGCATACTGAATAAAAATCAAGATAATCGGACAGGAAGTCTTTGTGGTGTCGGACATTCTCTCGTTACAGAGTAATGGATGAAAGTCTCAGTTTTAGACATGAGGCCGGACTGCATGGCAACTGAGTATATAACACTCATAATCGGTCACTCTGGGAAAAAGAGCAGACTGATATGAAAACAATGATCCTGAACAGTCCAAGAGCTGAATGGTCTGGTACACAGATGGCTCAAAGATTGGAATCGACACAAGGTTTTGGATTGTACAGGAAGAGACGAAGGACCAAAAAATGACAACCAACTACAGTCTATGGAGGAATACCCACCACTGCCGACCCACTACCCTGCTCAGAAAAATGTGTCTAGTGAATGTGATATATGCGTTGAAAATATCAGTGAAAATCACAGTGAAAAAAGTGTTAGTTTTAGCCTAAGTAATCCTGCCTCGCCACCTCATTCCTCTTTAAACTCCCCAGGAGTTGTGGAAGGGATTATATAACACCTCCAATTTCCAATCGCAATGACATGGAAAACACAAATAATCTTAGAATATTCCATCAGAATATAGAAAACTTAATGTCACGTATTGAACCACTGGAAATTATTATAGATGAAGTCAAACCTCACATATTAGTAATAACAGAACACAATATGAAAAATAATGAGGTAAACCGATTAAATCTGGCAAATTTTTCTGTTAATTCTTATTACTGTAGGCAAACTTCATCAAAAGGAGGGGTTGTAATCTTTTCTAACAGAGCTATTAGGTGGAAGAAGGTGGTGGAGATTAAGGTTGATGATTTAGTTGAGGATAAGAAATTGGAATTCTGCGCAGTAAAAATTGTATTGGAGAAACAGAATTTTATTTTGGTTGGTATCTATCGCTCCCCTAGTACAGATCCTTTTGAATTTATTGAGCGTCTAAATGGACTAATTTCTAGGTTATTGTTGATTTGTAGAAATGTCGTAATAGCAGGGGACATAAACATTAATGTATTAAAAAATGACAAAGATTGTAAAGAACTATGTAGTATGTTAAAAACTCACGGTATGTCTTTTTTAGTAAATTTCCCAACAAGAGTAACTGATAAAAGTAAAACATGTATAGATAATTTTTTAACAACAATACCAAAAGAAAAAACAAGAGTCGAAGGGGTAATCACACACCTTTCAGACCATGATGGCCAAATTTTAGATCTTATCATTGACTCTCCTGCCTCTGAAAATACAACTAAAATTATGTACAGTAGAAGTTTCTCAAAAGATAACACAGACCATTTTCTCAAATTACTAAAAAATGAAAATTGGAAAGATGTCTATTTTTCGAATGTTGAGGATAAATATGACACTTTCCTAAATATATTCTTATATTACTTTAATATAGCATTTCCACAAAAAAATCAAAATAAATAGTAACAAGCACAAATCTTGGGTAACAACTGAATTAAAAAAAGAGAGACAGAATATTATTGAGTTAGAAAAAAAAGCTAGGGAAAAGGGAGATACTGAGTTAAACAAATATGTAAAAGAAAAAAATAGGCAGTATAAAAATCGATTGAGACAATCAAAAAGTGAATTTTATAATAACAAAATTTTAAATTCTGAAAATGTCATAAAGACTACTTGGAAAATTGTAAATGATGAAGTTGGAATCTTACCTAAAGATAAAACAAATATAAAACTACTTATAAATGATAAAATTGTGTCTAATCCGCTAGCTATTAGTAAATTATTTAATGATTACTTCGTTAATGGAATCAAACAATTGAAAGGAAATGTTAATATGATGTATGATGTTCCAGAAAATAATACCACAAACTGCACTTCTCCTCATACTAAATTGTTACACTGTGAACCAACAAATGAAAAAGAAATTAGTAAAATTATAGATTCTCTAAAGAATAAGCATTCATATAGTTTTGATGAAATTCCTGTATCTATCATAAAGGGGGCAAATGTTCATTTATGTAAAATCCTAGTTCATCTGGTGAATTCTTCCCTAGTATCTGGTATATTTCCAAAAAAACTGAAACTGTCTAAAGTCATACCTGTGCATAAAAAGGGATGCGAAAAGGATATGTCTAATTATCGACCAATATCAATCTTGCCATCATTCTCAAAAATTTATGAAAAAATCATGTACAAAAGGTTGTCTGACTTCTTGGAAAAAAATAACATTCTTGATGATACCCAGCATGGTTTTCTTCCAGGGAGATCAGTACTAAGTGCAGCAGTAAATTTTATTGAATCAATAATAGAATCAATAGATAACGGTGAAGAAGTCATTGGTATTTTTATGGATTTAACAAAAGCTTTTGAAAGTGTAGACCATGACCTGCTATTACAAAAATTAGCAGGTTTTGGAGTCAAAGGAATTTCGTACAAATGGTTTGAGTCATATCTATCGGAGCGCTATCAATATGTTGAAATAAATACTTTTCATCAGAATAGGGTCGCAGGTGCAGCGTCGGACCTGTATTTGGTCTCTTGTGGTGTTCCACAGGGATCTATTCTGGGTCCGCTGCTGTTTCTGTGCTACCTAACCGGTTTTTCAAAGTCTCTTCAAAATGTCACGCAAAATAATCTATGCATATATGCTGATGATGCAAACTTAAAAATCTCAGCAGTAAACCAGGATAATATTGAACTCTTAAGTTTCTTGGAATTGTCCAATGTCAAACAGTTCTTAGACACAAATGGTCTATTATTGAATTCTGAAAAGACAAACTTTATGGTATTCTCAACAAAGCAAAACCGGAGAAAAATAGCCCCAAATATAATTATTGAAGAAAAAATCATTGAACAAGTTAACAAGATTATTCTTAGGGTTGAATATTGATGAAAACTTTTGCTGGGATCATCATATTGAACATATAGTTAATAAAATTAGCTCCGGTTTATATGCACTTAAACGTATGGCCTGTCTGTGTAATATTAATATCCTAAAAAAAATCTATTTTGCCCTCATACACTCACATATATCATATGGTATTTGTTTGTATGGAGCAACAACAAAATTAAATCTTGATAAAATCTTAAAACTGCAAAAAAAGGCCATAAGATCTATTTGTAATCTAAAACGCGACAAATCTGCCAAAGAATACTTTAAGAATCTTGAAATCTTGACAGTATATGGTCAGTATATTTTTGAATGTATATTATATTTTAAAACGAATACAAAATTACAAATCAAAATTACAACACATCAGTACGACACAAGAAGAAAAATGGAAAAAAATCTTGATAAACATAGATTAGAATTCTACACAAAAAAAAAACTACCTACATGGGGAACAAATTTTTTAAAGCACTCCCAGATGAACTAAGATTAGAACACAATTTAAATAAATTTAAATCCAAATTAAAATCCTTCATAATAAACAAACATTTATATTCTTTTAAGGAGTTTTACAATAAAAATTAGATTTAAATCGTATTGGGAGCAGCATGTGCTTGCTTTGGGGTTGGTGGGCCCTGGTCCTATGTATATGTTAAATATAAGTATGACGCCATTTATTGTATTATATGTACAAAGACAAATAAAGATTTATGATTGATTGATTGATTGATTGATTGACCTGCATTGTTGGAAGCATTGGGGTCTACTACACAATGTTCCAGGTGAAAATTGTTACCATCCTTAACTGCGCACAGAGTTATCTATAGGAGGGTCTTATTAAGACACATCCTCATATACTCTCAGATAGCCAGTTGGCGCTTAAGGCTTTAACAGGATGCCAGGTAACTTTCAAACCGGTATGGAATTGTACTCTTAATCTCATACAGCTTTCAACAAACAACTACATGTTGCTGAAGTGGGTCCCTGGTCACCAGGGCATAGAGGGGAATGAGAAGGTAGATCAACTGGCCAAAGAAGGGGCTGTAAGACACTTTTATGGTCCAGAAACAATCTGCGTGATCAGACGTGCGACGTCTAGAGATGCAGTCACGAATCTGGCAAGGGATGCACTAAAAATAATGGAAATTTATCCCTGGACAGAGGCACAGCGAACGTCTTATCAAAGATTCAAGCTAAGCCATAGCAAAACCACTTCTCCTTCTGGAGAGGAGATAAATAAGGCTAGCTGTAGCACTTTTAACTGGATACGGCCACTCATGGAAACATTTACAGACTGTCCAGCTCCTTGACTGAGATGGTGTCTGTTGGCTATGTGGGCAGTTTGATGAAACTACCAGTTTTCAGTTTTCATGGTCCTCTTCACCGCAGTCGTCAAGACCGGGAAATCGTCCGTTGTCGTTTTCTTGACTGCCCTCCGTCAGGTGGGAAGTTGTGTCATTGGTTATGTTATTGATGAGGTCTAAATTTAGAATCTTCTTCGTAGAACTCATTTGTTTATATTGTAATACGGTCTGTCTGTTAGGTATTGTTTAAGTTTTCTCCTGAATATTTTAATGTCAGTGATTATTTTTAAGTTTTCTGGAAGAAAATTATACAACTTGACACCCACATAAGATGGGGTTTTACTTGTTTTGTGGAGCCTATGCTGGAGTAAATTTAGGTTTGTTTTATTTCTGAGATTATATTGGTGGCAGTCACTTCGTTTTATTGGGGGTTCTTCTTTTATTAAATTTATTTTTTCAAAAATGTATAAGGAGGTTAAGGTTAGGATTTGATTGGTTTTAAAGTAGGGTTTACAGTGTTCTTGAGGAGGAAGGTGTTCCAAGACTCTGATTGCTTTTTTCTGTAGAATGATTAGTTTTTTAATGTTAGACTGACTTGCTGCTCCCCAGGCCACAATTCCTACATGGAGATGAGATGCAAATAATGCGTGATCTATCTTGGTGGTTTCAAATTTGTGATCATTCTAAGTCTTCTTAAGGCGTATAAAGTTGTAGATAATTTTGTATGCAGGATTTCAATATGGTTTTGCCATGTAAGGTTGCTATCCACTTCAATACCCACAAATTTTGTTGATGTTGTTTCCGAATTAGATGAAGTTGGTTGAGGTGGATATTCTGTGGTTCTACTGCAGCTAGTAAAGTTGATTTGAGCAGTTTTGGTTCTATTGATAACTAGGTTTATGGAGTTACAAAAACTGGTTGCTTGAGTCATAGTTTCTTCTGTTACAGAGCTGAAATTTAATGGTGGTTCAATTGGGGATAATATTGTAGTATCGTCTGCAAATAGTATGCATGATCTTTGACCGGATAGGCCACTTGGCAAAGCGTTTATATAGATGAAAAAATACAACTGGCCTAGTACTGAGCCTTGTGGGATTCCATGTGTTGTTTTCATTACAGTTGATCTGAATTTAGTTTCTGTGTTGACTTGAAAAAATTCTATTTCAGTAGTTTGTTGTCGATTGTGGAAGTAGCTCTTAATCCAATCAAGTGCATAGTTTTGTATTTCGAGGTTTTGTATTTTTAGAAATAAGGATGTCTTTGTCTAGGCTATCAAAAGCTTTTTGTATGTTTAGGAAAGTTCCCGCTACCTGTTTTTTCTCCTTCCACTGCATTGTGATGGCATTGCAGAGTTGATTTATTGCAGAATTTATAGAATTTCCCTCTTGAAAGCCGTGCTGGTATGGAGATATGATATTGTAGCGATTTAGAAAAGTGGTGAGTTGTTAATGGATACATTTTTTACGGTATTTAGATAATGTAGGTAAAATAGAGATAGGTCTATAATTCTCCATTGTGTTAGTGTTACCTTTCTTGTATACTGATATTTTCACGAGGTCTGAAACTGTGGCTTGGGCAATAGATGCATTTATGATGTTGATAATAGGTGTAGCTAACTCATCTTGCCAGAATTTAATTATTTTGTTGGATAATCCATCGATTCCGGATGAGTTTTTAGCTGGAATGGATTTGAAAATGTCTTGTAGGTCTTTTCTGAAGATTAGCTCAAATTCGTTTAGGGTTTGACCGGATGCGTTTGACGCATTTGAAGTTAATCTTATGTTATTGGAAGGTTTGTAATGGTTCCAGTTAGTAACATTTTGTTGACATCCCAGCTTCACAAAGAGCTCATTAAAACTGTTGCTTATTATTCTAGGGTCAGTAATTTTTATTTTCAATTTCTAAAGCGATGTTGCTACATTTCCATTTATTTATGTTCCTTTCTCTATTGATGACGTACCAGATTTCTTTATTTCTATTGGGAGCTTCTTGTATTTTGGTTGTTAGTTATTGGGTTTTCCTGTTCTTAATTTCCTGGTCATAAGTTTTTTTTTATCTGAGTGTAGAAGTTTGTCACCATCAGTGTTAGTAAGTAGATATTTATCCTGAGAAGCATGTAGTGCTTTGCGTAATTTGATCAAATTTTCATCCCAAAAAATATGATTGGTTTTGTTTCAGAATGCCTTTTTAGTTACTAGAATTATAATATCGAGTTCATATTGAAGTGTTCTGATAAAATTGTTATATTTTTCGTCAACGATAGTGGAATTCAATACTTCTCCCCAGGCTTGGTTTTCAAATTATATTTTAATGTTTTTAAATTTTGTTGTTATTTTTCGAACAGCTCGCTTAGTAGTAGTTTGACTTTTAATTTCCCAATTTGAAATTGTACAACTAGTGGCCAGATGGGCAGAAATGGAGTTTTTATGTGTTCTTGCTTTAATGTTTGGCTAGTTAACACATTCGCTGTGGAAAATTGTATATTAAGACGACACACAGGTGCTGAAAATTGTTATTTCATAAAATCTTTCCTTTTATGTTCAAAAGTCGGGAATAAGTGTTATAATCTATATTCAAGACTCCTATCGATGGTTTTTGGGCATAAATATTTTTTGGTCGCCGGCGGATCCTCAGTGTACTGCACACAAAAAACAGCACAAAAACTATCACATACCTTCGCAGCACCGCAGTCCTGCGATGTTGCAAATGACACAGTTTAGTTTTATTAATAATCTATTGACTAAAAATGAACTATTTACACCATACACGTGAACCACATTGAGTACATACTATATACATAAACACGTAATAGCGCGCAGCCCCGCCGGCGACCATTCGCACCCGCAAAACGCAAACGAACGGCACTGTACTGTGCACATACACTCTAGGAACAATGCGGTAGCAAATGAACCTTCCTCTCTGATTGGCTGAACCACACTGAGTAAACAAACACGAAATGGCGTGCAGCCCCGCCGGCGACCAAGCGGCAACTCCTGTAGTCCGCCGGCGGACCAGCCGCAGTGAATGGGTTATGATTGGTTATGCAAAGGTCTATTTTTGAAATGGATTTTGAGGTTAATCTTGTGTAAGGCAGCTCCAGAATTTCCAAGCTATGTTCTAGGAGGAGGTTTTTTAATTGTATAACATTATTATCAGCTGGGTTGAGTAAGTTGATGTTTAAGTCTCCAAGCAGAAGGATGTCCTTTCTTGTGGAACTAAGTGTAGAGATGAAGTTGTCGAGGTTTTCCAACATTTTTTCAGTTTCTTGTTTCGGGGAATGGTAAGCACCAATAATAATTAGTTATTTTTTTATTCTAATTTTGGTCGCCCCCAGCTCCAGTATAAGTTCGGCTGAATATAAATTTGTAGTTATAGGTTTGATTTCAAGTTGCATGCCTTCCTTTAAGTACAGTGCTTCTCCCCCCCACCTATGTATGGACTGAGAAAATTCTGAAATTAACTTATATCCTGGCAGAGATACAGTTCGCAATTTGTCTGATGTTAGGCCGTGCTCAGATACTATGATGATGTCAGGATTGAAAGAATGAGTTTCAAATATTATTTTTTCAATTTTTTTAGAAAAGCCACGTTGTATATTGAGGTGGTATACTGTTAAATTGTTTTTGCTACCTTTTAGGTGGGGGTTATTAGTCCTGGTAAGGTGATGATGTGACGTTATTGGTTTTCTGAGTTTGTGGCTGAGCCGCAGTGCATTTCCTGTTCAGGCGAGTTGTCCAGTTTTATCGTGTTATACGTATTAGTGTTCTCAATTAAAACTTCTTCAGGTTGAGAATCAGGACATCCTCTTATTTCCTGTGTCTGCTGTGTATCCATCATCGGGTTCTTGTAAGGTAGGCTGTTGTACTTTTGGTTGTTATTCATGTCTCGAGCGTATATTTCCGTTATCTGTGCTGGTTGATTTGCGACTGCCCTATGTGCCTCACCAATCGCATCGATCTCTTGTCTGTTTCGAGGTCCAGTTCATCTATGATAAGTTTAGCTAAGCTGTGTGCTCCTTTTCTGTTAGGGTATATTCCACCCGTATCGAAGCAGTCTTCCTCTAGAGCTTTATTTACATCAATATAATTTACATCAAGGTCCTGGCACATGAATTTTATTGCTATATTAGTTTCATCTATATACTTGTCTCTTATGTCTTTTCTACATGGGATTGAGTTTATAAAACCACTTTAAGCCACCATGCACATCATATTTTAATGTAAGGCTCCTGGAGCAAAGAGGAGAAAGCTCTTTGGAACCTCTAAAGTAAATTCTTCAAAATTCCCTAAAATTATCAAACTACTACTACCATTATACCTGTAGTAGACTGTAAACGCAATACTAGGATCCATTAATAAAGAAAGCAGCACAATCCATTGGGTGCGGCTTGCAACAGGGGCTATCGCATGTGCTTCTTCCTAGTAGACGTTACGCAAACTATTTGGAATTGCAGAGGCAGACAATCAGACAGAGCAAGCTTGATTGACGTTGGTGAAAGATAGCTATAACATCGACAACAATTTTATTACATGTCTTCAACAGTTATTATAATTTTATTTTTATTTCAAACCTTTGTTATTACAGCCTTACAGCCTTTTTTAAAAGGTATATTAAAATTTCTGAGTTGCAAGGAAAGCAAGACAGTTGTTTTATTAATTTATTAGCAAATTAAGACTTAAAAATCCCGCCAGGGCCGAGCTCAGCGCGCCAAGCGGCATCAGCCAGAGTTAAGTCTGCTGTTGCGTGCGATGATGGCGATTTCTATCCAGTGCTGTCATCATCATCATTCATCATTGTTGCGGATTAGGAAACCCCAGCATAGCTGCTAGTCACATCTTCCACAAGCGAGAATATTGCGCAGGTTACCAGAAAGATAGGATATAGCAGGAAAGGAAAGGATGTGGGTTGGGACGGCAGCCAAATCGACCTTTTAGAGGGCCAACTCCCGTGCCCCTGTGGCAGCTGGGATGAGGCTCTCAAACAGGAGACCCGCATTCTGCCCTCCAACTGGTCAACTCAACTAACAGGATATCCATGTACAACAGCCAGGGGCCATCCATTCTCAGGTTGGCAGGTGGGGACCAAACCCGGAGATTCTGTTCCTAGCCGCTGCAAATGGAGGGACCAAAGGTAAAAGGGAAGTTTGTCATAATGGAAAGCCAAAAGACATACCATATTTAATAACAACTTAATTTTCTGTACCTCATGACAGCCTCAACACTGGTATAGACCAGTTTTAAGGTAGTCCTAGGACATCCAGTGCTGTCAGAACTACGTGGAGTATCCCGCCTCTTTTGTTAACACAACCACCCATAAGGTTTACAGTCTACTACAAGTGTATAGTCAATGCTACTACTTGAGCTCCATTAGAGGCTCAAGTTTTGGTAGACAAGTCGGGCAGTGAAGGAGCACAATTAGCCAAAAGGCTGACGTGTGCAGACTAAAACAAAAATTAACAGGTTCTTGACTGCAGCTCCCCCCAAATCTAATCTAATCTAATCCTTCTGACATTATATGTGTTACATTAACAAGAGTCTCATCTCAAACTGAAGCACCACATTTTCTCTGCCACTTTATTGGCTGGTATCATTATTATCCTGCTGACATTATAAATGTGTTACATTGACCAGGAGACTCACCTCAAACTGATGCACCTCATGTTCTCTGCCTCCCCAGGGCACATACGCCTTGTGGTAGGAAGGTGCTATCTTGGCTGGTATCATTATTATCCTGCTGACATTGTTACATTGACCAGGAGTCTCACCTCCAACTGATGCACCACATTTTCTCTGCCACTATATTGGCTGGTATCATTATTATCCTGCTGACATTATAATATGTGTTACATTGACCAGGAGACTAACCTCAAACTTATGCACCTCATGTTCTCTGCCTCCCCAGGGCACATACGTCTTGTGGTAGGAAGGTGCCATCTTGGCTGGTATCATTATTATCCTGCTGACATTGTTACATTGACCCCTGGAGTCTCACCTCAAACTGATGCACCTCATGTTCTCTGCCTCCCCAGGGCACATAAGCCTTGTGGTGGGAAGGTGCTATCTTGCCTGGTATCATCATTATCCTGCTGACATTGTTACATTGACCAGGAGTCTCGCCTCAAACCGATGCACCTCATGTTCTCTGTCTCCCCAGGGCACATAAGCCTTGTGGTAGGAAGGTGCTACCTTGGCTGGTATCATTATTATCCTGCTGACATTAAATGTGTTACATTGACCAGGAGTCTCACTTCAAACTGATGCACCTCATGTTCTCTGCCTCCCCAGGGCACATACGCCTTGTGGTGGGAAGGTGCTATCTTGGCTGGTATCATTATTATCCTGCTGACATTAAATTTGTTACATTGACCAGGAGTCTCACCTCAAACTGATGAACCTCATGTTCTCTGTCTCCCCAGGGCACATAAGCCTTGTGGTGGGAAGGTGCTATCTTGGCTGGTATCATTATTATCCTGCTGAAATTAAATGTGTTACATTGACCAGGAGTCTCACCTCAAACTGATGCACCACATGTTCTCTGCCTCCCCAGGGCACATACGCCTTGTGGTGGGAAGGTGCTATCTTGGCTGGTAGCAAGTCCCCCTCGTAGTATGCCCTGCCTGCGTACAGAGGACCTCCGTCCTTGTCTCGTCCTGCGTGAACTGCGTTGTACGGAATCTGTCCGGCCTCACAGTGGATCCAGTGGAACTCTCCCCGGCAGTGTGATGGACGCTCCCATTGGTACCATCCATAACCTATAAAAGCATAATTACTTTGCCTGAAAAATGTACTAAATTTATTTTATTATTAATATATAAGCTATATTTTTCTCAGTATCCACTTAAAAAGTCTAAACGTAGCAAGATGTTATAGAAGGTTGTATCCTATTTATAGGCTCTATTTCTTTTCTGAACGATAATCTCTCACTGGCCGAGAAAGACCGTTAAATTAAAATTAAAAACAATTAAACCAACCAAAGTTTTCAGATTTTGCAAATTAATAAACATTTGTTTTAAACAGCCATATATTTAATTTATGAATTTTTTTACTCTTTGGCAAAAGTTAAAGATGCACAGTTATTGTCAGGAGCACAGTATAGTTGTTACTAGTTTCCTGTGTTAGTTACAATAAGTGAAATGTTGAGGTAATTTGGTTCACTTCATTTAAATCAGGGTTATAGTCGGCGAGAGGAAAGAAGACCCTTGGAATCTAGCCTACACGACAAATTTTAGACGCTACCTTATGATCACTACGCTAGCACTTTATGCGGCATACATTGTTACCATTTGGTAAGTGCCTGCGGTTACATGATACTGTAACAATATTTACTTGTATTGCATTTTGATAAATATAAGAATCATAGAACTATAAACATGGAATGCCGACGAGGGGTCTTCTTTCCTCTCACCAACAGTAGGCATGTCTTCTTGCAGTGGTCATTGTTAGCCGTCTTTCCCTTAAGTTCTAATTGAAAACTTCCTGGGGAGAACTAGGAGCCAGTATTTTTCATCTTGATCCTTTATGAGTTTGTTAAGATGCACTCTATCACTCTATCCAATATCTGTGATTTCAATATATTAATATGATTTGTGTCCATTCTTTTAGTATTATATTTTAAAACAAACTTCAAATACTAGTTTGAGGTTAATTTTTGGGATTATAAAGCTCAATATCTTCATCTTAACACATTGACTGTGGCGGGTACCATAAGGTACTACCCTAGACCGCTCTAACTTTTATTTCATCGCTGTGGCTCAGCCACACAATATTTCTAGCTGATATTTTGTAGCCATCTGTGATACGGTGTAGAATACCCACAGTGACCTTGGTTTCTGTTTTGAGAAAGGGTTGAGATGGGAGAAAGGAGGAAGAAGAAGCGTGGGCAGGTAGTGCAGATATTTATAGAAGCTTCTTGAAATTTGACATTTCTCGTCTCTTTGTGTCAGTTGTTTTGAAACCTGGTGTGTGTTCGTTTCGGTTGACGAGTTTTCTTGCTTTACAAAAGGGACCTCAGTCAGCGTGCGGTCACCAGATGGCGGCGGATACCAAATTTTAGCAAAACTTCAAGTTGGTTATTTTTAAAGAAAACGTGCTGGAATTTAACTTTCAATCGCCAATTTGGACTTCTACCGCCAAATCAAAAGTTTTTATGCAATAGAAAATTGTTAGCCCCAGGGTGATTATTATTGATTTTCTTGCCGCACTCAATGTATTAAGGGTGATACCAATAACTGTACCAAAGATATTATACAGTTTCAGTAATTGGCACACCAGTTCAAAAAAATGTAGGTTATTACCATTTTAACCATTAAATTAGTTTTTCATTCTCGTAATATAAAAATGTAAAAAACTTCAAAGACTTGTTTTAAGCTATGTTTGGGGTTATAAACTCAATACTTTTTACTTTAGTGGGTGCTAATAATTGTATCCAAAAATTGCAGAATAACATCCTATAGTAAGGCTGTATGAATTGTTATGGCATGCCTACAATTTTTCTCTTTTAATAGGTTGTTAATACATTTCACTAAAACTACACTATACTAAACACAAAAGATAAATCAGACAGTAACCTAGGATATATATATGAAAATTATTCAGTGCCAACTAACATGCCCCTTAAGCTACCCAAACATGGTCGAGCATGCTCGACGGTTTTCACCCAACATCGAACCGAGCGGCAAATCCAAGAAGACAGAGGCGTTGTCCAAACACAGTCGAGCCACTGATCGAGCATGTTGGGAGCACCGCTAGTTGAGAAATGGATTTTGACGCTGCTATTGCTATTTCTCCTGGTGTTCTTTACTTGTAAAAGAAAAAGAAACCCCCGTCGACTTTGGACCAAAAAATGGATCTTAGAGAGAAATAAGTTGAGCCACATAGCTTTATTAGGGGAGTGGTCTACAATGCGCCCCAGGATTTCAAAAACTATCTGAGGATGAGTGAGCATTGTTTCGATAATAATAATAATATTTATTCTGTAACAATGTTTAACAATATATTGGAATTTACAACAAAGTTAATTTATGGGGAAATCTTTTAACCAGGTAAGGTAGGCCTGAGTCCTGACGGGGGCCCTTTCCCTTCCTGACGGGGTACGGCCCTTTTTTGAGAGCCATTCCGGCATTTTCCTAACCAGTGAGATGAGAAACCGTACAAACTCTTCTCAGAATGGCCGGCCTGGGATGAAACCCAAAACCTCCCTAATCCTAATGTGAGATGCAATAATCGCTATCTCACTTGAGCGTGTGACTGGAATGATCGAGAAGCAAAATACATTTATGAGAGATGCAACAACTGTCAAAGAGCGGCTAGTTGCCACTCTCCAGTTTTTAGCAAGTGGAGAAGCTATGAAACCCTCAAGTTTAGCTGTGCTGTATCGTCATGGCAGCTTGTAACAATTAGAAGTTATTTTTGATGTTCTTAAAAACGTTTCTTTAAAGGTAAAGTATTAATAATTGAAATTTCATAATAATTCAAAATCACAAAGCAACAACTTTTCAAAATCTTTTACCATTTTTTTTTTACAGCGTACACTAACCATAATGAAATATGTAAGAAGACCATTTTTTAGTGAATTTCCTATGGAAAGTGAACTATTAGCATGACCCGCACGGTGAAACTCAAGCCTGGGACCACCATAGAAGTTCCTAACATGACCTCCTTGAACTCGTTTTGGGGGGTCGTTCAAAATGTTATATATAGTACCTATATGTGTTTGCACTCAAGCAGTCACATTTTTGTCCGATTTACTTCTAATTTGATTGGGACGTTCCTTTCTATAGTCAATTGGACAAGTTCGTTGGGCAGAACGATCGGAAAACTCTAAACTGGGGATTAATCTTTCAAATTTTGAGTTTTTGGGCCCAACAAGAGTCAGAAAAGCCCCGGATGTAAAATGAATGCATGTAAAAAGGTGGAAATTAGTGAGGCAAAACTTTTGATCCCTCTCTCGTCATTCTAGCATAAATATTTACCAAGTTATTAATGAAAATGTGTATCGACCAAACACAGTAATGTATGTTGTCTTTTAGGGGTTTTACATTAGAAAAGCCAGTTGTTCATTTGTTGGTGTGCTTTTATGATCCCCAGCAACCTCACGCTTATTTTCAAGCCTGACTGGACCTTCTCCTAAGCGCAAAATTGTATTCCCAGCATTGCAGGTAAATTAAACCAGAAGCATCAGAACAACCAAATAATCAATATTTTCAGATTTTAATAAAAATTGGAATAAATGTATATTTTTACACTGATTTTGAGTTTTTAAAGTTTGTTATGTGGAAATTCACTTCCCTCACGTCAGCGTGCTGCGTGCAAACTCGTTTAATTTTAGCATATTACTCAATAAAAAGTAATCAATTTCGTTATTTGTTATTGTATTTGTGGCATTGTCATTGCTTTGACATGATACTTATTTTGAATTAAATACTTCAACCAGTAAAGACACATTTGGTTGGCATATACACATTCATGGCGTATAAAAAAAATATGACAGCTTTACTCTTACATTATATTTAAGAAGAACAAGTTACTTACAAAATTAGAAACAATAGAAATATCACACGCTCAAATGGTGTAAACTGCCACTGTCTATCTCTTAATCTGACAATATACGTAAAATAATTTGTTAAAAAAATATACAATTACTGGTCTATACTTGAAATAACTTAAAATATCTGTTTGTAAACGCTTAAAAAAATTAATTACTGGGCTCCAGTGATTGCTATGCAAAATTACGTAATAATAAAATGAATTAGTCGTAATATCTAAAAGGGGGGAAATATGTTGATTGTTTATTTGAGAATAGGCAAAAATAAAATATATGAAACTGGCGTGTTTTCTCATCTCGATGTTGTGTACATCATACTAAATCTTAAAATATCCTAAATGTAACAGTTTTATTTTAATTTAAAAAGTTACACACATGTATGAGAATTATAAGCAAACATAAGAATTTTACATAAGAAGTTTTAGTTTGTTACTATACTGCTTTATTCACAGTCAGTAGTAAAACTTAGGCAGAACAAAATGGAAACTGAGCCCGTGTCTGTCGAGCCGCTCGACGTTACCACACACGACCTGACAAATCAGTCGAGCCGCTCGTGTTGGACGTTCCCGTCGAGCCAAGCGCCCAACCCAACAAATCAGTCGAGCATGTTCGAACGGCGTCCACACGGCTCGACGGTGAGCGGCTCGGCCAACATGTTCGACCGTGTGTGGGCAGCTTTAGGTGCTAATGACAATAGAATATGTACCAATAACTATACCCTTATTACCTTTTTTTATAAAATATATAAAAAATATATAACAAGTATAAAAAGGAACAAATATCAAAATTGACTCAAATGCTTCAAATAAGGTTTACAATAACTCAAATCATCAAAATAGGGAATCACAACAAATAAAAATAATTATAATACAAACAGAAAATTTGCCTTGAACAACAACTGTACTGTTTACCCCAATAAATAAATACTTTTTTTGCTAAACATAATACCAGTTTTCCTCAGAGTTTTATTACTATTTATGTGCTGGTTTTATATTTCAATTTAAAATAAAAAATGGTCAGTCCCCACGATTGATTCATCAAATCAATAAAATTCAAATCACATTTCAAATGATCTCTTTCTCTTCACTCCATTGCACCCAACATTTCATATTACCGTATTTGTTCAAATATCATTTTTCTAAAAAAAAAAACAGCCACCCCAATATCAATGAAGTAAAATTATTAATCCTAAAATGTTCCCATGTTATTTTATTTTACTAATTTATTTCACCAGGTAATTTGTACTTCATATAAAATGTCAAAGTAATGCTTTCTCAATCATTTAAATTTTCCATTACTTATCAGTGTCAGAATTGGGTATGATGAAATGTTTCTGAAGTGTTATAAACCATGTGATATCAGGCCTTTATCAGTCACACCTTGTTATCAGTATACCTTGTGGCCTTGACTTGGAAACACCTGTGAAAACAATTTTAGACAGTGACACTGTGTATCATCTATCCATACAAATATTTTTAAACAATTTTTAAATGACAATGGAGACATACCAAATCAGAAGTGAAAATGGTTATAAAAAATTGTTTTAATCCAGAAGTATGCCCCTTGCTATTTGAAGGGTAAAACAACTTAGTTACCTATCCCAGGTAAAGCGATGAAAGTTGAAAATTAATAAATCATATTTATGACTTGCAATATGAGCAACACAATAATTTCATGATTATATTAATTTGTCAATGCATGGTAGCCTTCAACTAACAAACAATGTAAATGTATAGACTTTCGCAACAGCAAAGATCAGGGCACAGCACAGAAAGGAACTTATAACACAAAAGATATATTTCTATGTGAAAAATTATTTTATCTTCCTATGATAGTTGATAGTTTCCTAACACGCCTTGGAAGCCAAAACTTAATTTCAAAAATTAGAAAAAATAGCTGATTACATTTAAATTACTAAGACCTGTCTGGCTATTCTAATTTTGTAAACTCTTTGAGTTTATATATTTTTTAAATATTTATAATTATTGATATTTCTGTAGTTAGAGTGCTTAACATTGATGGTGTAATTATTTTAGTTTCTATAGTTGACATATTCATGGAAATGTATTCTATGTTAAAACATTATTATTATTATGATCTTGATAACTTAATAAAACAAATTTGAATGTAGAAAGTGATGAGCGACCAAATTGTTTATAAAACTTGCTTACAAATAATGGACTACACATCAACAAATTACCAAATTACAAAATTACCCGTGAACTTACAAATGAAGCGAAATTAGTACAGCTTTTGAAGTAACAGGGGTTTCTGTGAGGAGTTTAGAATTGATTAATCTATGTAATCAAATCTTTTCATAACAACTGAAAACAATTGAAAAATCGTTGTTGTTAAATTAACGAATAAATTAATGTTTTCTGACTAACATTTCCCTCATGACATTCAACAATAAGAAACCTTAAATTAGTGATCCAGTGGACTTCGTTTTCAGGTCACCAAATCCTGTTTTTCTTATCTGTGCAACAGTTACCTCTGTTGGGTGGGGTCCAAGGGCCCGGGGGTGGGGGGCAGTGACCTGGCGGCGGGGGTGGATACCCCCCTGGGTAGCCTGGTGGGGGTGGGGGGCCCCCATATCCGTACTGTGGAGGGCCTCCATATTGCCCTTGGTATGGGGGTGGTCCCCCATAACCATCCCTTCCATACTCGTAACCTGGAATTGAACATTTAAATGTATAGACCTACATAGCACTTATGATCAGGACAAAGTACAGATGAAGAACTCAAACTATAGAAGAAATCTTTCTACCAGAAAAGTGATTATTATATGTACATTATGTATGAATACTTCATTCATATTTGAGAATTGCCCCTGAACTGGTAAGTCTTATGAAAATAGTGGTTTTATATTACCTTTCCGTCACCAGTTCTGTTGTAATCGTTTTTTCACGACCAGGTTTCGATACTAAGTTGTATCATGATCACGTGGAAGTCGTCAGAAAATCAAGCTGAGACTATGAAGCTGTCCAGTAGACGTTGTCGAAAGTTAAAAGAGAACAAATACACACACCACGAAGAACATACGCACATTGTTAACATTTAAATCACGAAAAAATAAAATTTAATCAACGGACGGTCGGTGGCCACAATGTTCGTTTGTACACACGTTAACCGGTATCGGCGCGGGGAGGACACTGGCCAGTGTAGTATCGAAACCTGGTCGTGAAAAAACGATTACAACAGAACTGGTGACGGAAAGGTAATATAAAACCACTATTTTCATATGAATACTTCAATGACAATGTATATAACCGATGGCAAACAAATGATGAAGATGACAAACAAATATTCCTACAGGTATATTACTAACTTATTTTTCTATGTGATGAGAGAAATAAATTGGGACCTAAAATTTGCGAAGAGTAAAAGAAACTAACTCTTTCCTCTAAAATCCACACGTTGTTCTACAAAAAGGTAATATTATTGGCCTTTAAACAAAGAACGGTGCAAAGCGCACGATTTGGTTATTCCAGTCTATTTTTAAGACATGGAAAGATCGGCAAATGTGTATACAATAACAATTGATTGTTCCTAATTAACATTACGATCAATAATATTGAATGTAGGAAAAGTTTGATCCTATTGATTATAGAGAACATTCGATACTATTGATTTTACATTGACAATCAGCAATCACAACTGTGAATTTCTTCCCAATGTTATATCCTATATTATATAAAAGAGGATAGATGTTTATATTTCAATCATATACAAATTTACAACAGTAATTTAGTGAGATTTGGGAAATACTTGTTCAACCGGTCAAATCATAAAGTGCTAATGAGTCATTTTATTTTAGACAATCAGTCGTTTCAATTTCTTTAAATCTTTTTTCTTATCTTACTAAGATCTCTAAAATGAGGTATCACCAGACCAAACGTTCTGGTTAAAAATGTTGAGTTACCTCCCACCCTCTGATCACAGGGTAAAAGGTTTAAAGCGCTTTTAACTATATCTAATTTTGCAAAACATGTGAGGGAAGGGCTAGGGTTTGGTGGTTATCTTTTAGCCATCCTGAATAGTTAAGATGTAACTATGTATTGTTGATTATAGGCGTTGAAATAAAATCTCATGAGTTCTTTAGTTAAATTACAAAAATAAATTCATATTTCCATCCAAGTTTTAAGAGTTTAATATAAAAAATAAATAAAAGACATAATAACAATGAAGGTGTTGTGATGCAAATTTGAATAAAATAATCTTTAAAAAACAGATAAGGACCAGAGATATTGTGGGTTAGTTTTGTTTTATTGCTTGAAAAGATTTTTGATTCGCTTTAATCTAATATATATACAGCCGCATGTGTAACTCACTCACTCACTGACTCACTGAGGTATACGAATTCTAGACCACTTCTAGACGAGCTAGAAACCTGAAATTTTTCATGCAGGTAGCTTATAGCTTGTAACTCCCAGAAAAATTGCCAAAACTGATAATTTTTTTTCAACTCCCCTAAAAAAATAGTTTATACTCCCAAAAAAAGGCTCATTTTAAAATTACAGTTTTTGAGCTCTAGTGGCCGAACGCATTGACCTATCAAAAAACGGACACCACCACAGCCTACGGATTTTGCAAGATCTACAACTTTGTTGCTATGACTTTTTGTCGTATCTCGCTTCCTTCACCCTTAAGTAGCGCTAGATTTTTCAAATTTCAGGCAATTTTGATGGTTATTTTCATGGGTTTTAATTTACTATCACTTTAATTTAGTATTTAAAGGCTTGATATTTGACACTCAATATGTTTACACATTACTCTTCATGAATTAGTCAATAAACTAACCTGTTTTAATAATTAAAAACCTCAAAAAAAATAATTACCCTAATTGTTTCATAAATGACAAACTGCATTATCACCTTACCCAGGTAATTAGGAAAACGTGGAATTAGGCCTACATCTAGCTTGTCCATTAAAACCCCCAGGAAAATTGCAAAAAGGTATAATTTTTAATCAGAACCAAAAAAAAATCAAAAATGGAGGAAATTTTGAATATGTCCAAAATAGTGCCTTTTTATTTTAGTTCTAGCGGACAAACGGATGGTCCTATCGATAAATAGAATACCTCCATTTGCCAAGGATTTTAGACGATCTAAAACTCTGACTTAGACTTTTTGTCGTATCTCATCTCCTTCACCCTTAGATAGCGCTAGATTTGTCAAATTTCAACATTTTTTCTAGGTTTTGGTGGTTTTGCATTGTTGATCACGTGAACAGATTTGATGATTTAAACCCATCGATCTAGGGGCGAAGCCTCCCACAGGGGTCTAGGGATCCAGGGGTTGGGGAAGTGGGGTGGTAGGGGAGGTCTAGGAGGGGAGAGGGTTGCAGGTTATTTGTTTGGGTATATGAGATATAGCATGCATGTGCCTTGAACCCTCAAATCTCCTGAAACATTTCCAAACTCTAGTATTTCAATTGTTAACTCCCTCATATTTAATTAACTGCTGATTTGTCTATTTTTTTATAAGTAGTAGTATAATGTCAGTTCTGGGCCACTTAATATGACACCACTTTCACTTGAGCTAGGTACCCGGGTCACCCACAGGTACTACCCACCCGATAGCGACCTAGGGGCAAAGCCCCCACAGGGGTCTGCAGGCGGAGCCCCTAGCGAGCGAAGCAAGTCTAATCTAAATAACTATACAGCCGCAAGTGTAACTCACTCACTCACTCACTCGGGTATACGAATTCTAGACCACTTCTGGATGAGCTAGGAACGTGAAATTTGGCATACATGTAGCTTGTACCTTGTAACCTCCAGAAAAATTGCCAAAAGTTATGATTTAAAACTGTAACCTCCTCAAAAAAATTCAAAATTGTGGCAATTTTGGACCTTCCAAAAATAGTATCTTTTTATATGGGCTCTAAAGATCGAACGGTTCGTCCTATCAAGAAACAGAGACCACCATGACACACGGATTTCAGACGATCTACAACTTTGGTCCTTTGACGTTTTGCCGTATCTGGTCCCCTTCACCCTTAGGTAGAGCTAAATTTTTCAATTTTTAGCAATTTTCCAACAAAACTTTGTGGGTTTTATTTTGTTGGCACTCTAAAATAGTACTTATAGTCCTAATATTTGGTAATAATTATCTCTATATTATTGGAAATATTTTTTAGATGTCGCATGACCATTATGAATTGTTTAAACCCTAAAAAAAATTAGAAAATTCTCCAGTTTTGAGTTTTTCCAGTGTTTTCATTGATATTTTTGGGAATCTTAGACTTACATGGTGGGTTAAAACCAGTACCAATTTGTTTAAGTTAGTTGTAAATGTCCTATATACATCACATGTATTATAGTTATGGTATATTATAACCGTTTATCCTCCTAAAAAAATCAAAAAATTATTTAAAAGCTATATTCAAAATGCTGTTAAATATATTTAATTATTTTAATAGTTTAAATTATACCCGGAATCTTTTTATTCAGCAAAAATTTAATTCTTACCATTCCATACATATAACAAGAGTCATTACATCATTTTAAATGTGTCAACTCATAAAAAAATCCCTTATTTTCTTTAAATTTATGAATTTTGATGTTTTTTTACCCTAGGACCACTTAGTGGGTAAACCCCTCTTATAAGTAGATAGCTTGTAGGCAATCCACAAATATCATTGTTCAGATTCTTAAATACGGCTAAATATATCTTTAAACTTTTAACAATCGTAAATAAGTGGATATTTTTTTTAATTTTGAGTGCAGGGTTAACAGCATTTACGCTTTTGGTTTATACCTGTAAGTCGCATCAGGCTGAACATATTACCAGTTTTGATGTTTTAAACAGCTAAAAATAAGCCTCTGAACTATTTTACCAATCAGGCCTTATATGGAATTTTACTAAAAATAGTTCCTTGAGGGACTTTATATTTAATTTCTTGAACATTAAATCATATTATAAAAAAAATGATTATTTACCAGTTTTTATAGAATTTTATAACATTTTTACTGGTTTTAGGTTTGATTTGCACGTAATGTTCATGAATTCTAGGCTTTGACCAAATTTAGACAACTTTTAACGATAATTTAGTAGTTATTAAATTGTTATATAATCTAATATTGTACTGCTAGGCCCAATTCTTTGCACTCAATAAGTATACTTTACATTTTGAGTATACATAAGACCTCGGATTATTAGCGTGTTTTAACCATGTGCCATAGGTACTACGACAGGGACCTGGGGGCGAAGCCTCCCACAGAGGTCTGGGGGCGGAGCCCAAGGGAGTCTAATATATATACAGCCGCATGTGTAACTGACTCACTGAGGTATACGAATTTTAGACCACTTCTAGACGAGCTAGAAACCTGAAATTTTGCATGCAGGAAGCTTACAGCTTGTAACCCCCAGGAAAATCGCCAAAACTGACAATTTTTAATTTCAACCCCCCTAAAAAAATATTTAAAACCCCCCAAAAAAGGCTTATTTTAAATTTACAGTTTTTGAGCTCCCCTCAAAATTTTTTATATATAAAAATGAATATAAATAATTTAGTTCTCGTTTTTTAGGTTAAATGATGTCGGTAATTCAGTATGCAGCTCAATTGGTATGTTTGTACTGGTTGTATTACGAATTTAGATATTTTTGTAATAAACTTAGTTATTTTTAAAAGTTTTCATGTTTTTTGTACATAGCCCAGACGTACAAATGTATTTCTTATAAATCACACAGTTTACAAAAATTAAGTATTCAAAAGTAATAACTTATGTAATTGAATTATTCTCTTAATGAAAGCTTCTCACGAACACCACACTGTGAAACGGATTCTAGACGATCTACAACGAGGTTTCATCATCACAGATGATATTTACAAAATTACTTGAATGAATTTGAAGTTTTTACTCTCAAATAAACGCTAGAACCCAAATAATTAGCACACTATGTAGATTTGTTGGTCTTTTGGTTTCTTTTTGTTTCACATAGTTTGTGAGAAATGCCCTACATGAATTAGGTTAAATAATACGTTACAGAAGACTTTTATTCGCTACAAACATAATGGGTTATAGTTGTAACGTTTATTGATTTATTGGTAGTCTAATCCATTTAAAAATACAAGTTGTCAAGGGTAATATTTAAATAATTTCTTCTGGATTTTAATTATTTCACACGCTTAGATATTACCTGATGACCTAGTAATTAACACACGATATTTCCAAACCAAGGCCTCTTTCTTCAAACTATATATAAATTCTTAAAATTTGGCATTCGATTTCTGAAAACTATGAACTTTATAAAGCAATCATCAAATGAATCATTTAAAATGTTTTAACCCCCACAAACGAAAGAATTAATATACTATAAATATTGTTTTATGTTTGTAAGTTAGGAAATTAAGCCCATTATGAATTATATTATATTAATTAGTTACATATAACTTGTTCAGTGTCTCGAGAGTAATTATATTTTGAAGATTCGCTAATGTTACCTTTAATCCTATTAATGTACAAATTTCCACCCTAAAATAGCTGAAGTAGCTGAAGGCTCACCCGCTCTCTCACTGAGGTATTTAAATTTTAAAATGTCTTCTAGATAAGATATTTAATAAACTTGATATTCGGCATGCCCTAATAACCCCTAGGGAAATTATTATGATTTTACATTTTGAACCCTCAAACAAATTGAAAATGGAGCAAAGCCTGAAAAATACTAACAATTTTGAGAAACTAAATATTTAAACTTATACCAGTGGTTGGCTACCAGTATTGAATCTTTTTACCCTTTATACTTGGTAATTCCATACAATTTGTAAGTAATAAACCTTTAAAAAAGCAGTTCAAAATCTATTAGTTACGTAGATTATGTTATCGACATGCATTATTTTGATTTCAAAATATTTTTGGTAATATCGGTAATGCAGTATGCAAAATAAACAGCTTATGCTGTACTAACCTTTTAACTCTATTTCTGTTAAATTTATTTATTTTTAACACATTTCAAAGGAATTGGTAGTCACCCAACTATATTATAACCTAAGGTGTTGTCTCCAGAGTAATAATATTTTCGAAATTTGCTAATGTTTCTTAATGTAAAGCTCGATCTACTAGCTGCTACAACTGACTCAGTGGTTCATTTAAAGTCGGATTTAGGGAACCGTATTGTACAGGTAGCGCTACATTTTTCAAATTTAAGCGATTTGTTAACGTCTCTTCGTGGTTAACGTCTCTTCGTGGACATTGAGTTTTTGTCTCTCTTATATAGATCTAAGGAACATACTATTTGACACACAATATGTCTACATCACACTAAGTATTTCTCCCCTACCAAATCTGAAATCACATCTTGATGGCTTGTGTATGAAAATCAGTTTCATTAAGTTTTTACTTTTAAAAACCGCTAGAATCCTTGTAATCAGAACACTACGTGGATTATTTTAGGTCTTAATCAACATTGGTCTTAATTTTAGGTAAATTTTAGGTCTTAATCGCTACAAACATAATATTTTATGGTTGTAATAGTTTTTGAAGGTAGTTTAATACATTTAAAAATACAAGTTGTTATATAAGGGTAAAATTTAAATATTTTCTTTTGGATATTAATTTATTCTACGCACTTAGATATTATCTGATGGCCTAATAATTATCACACGATATTTCGCTTCCAGGGTCTCTTTCCCTAAACTACATATACCTAGAGTCTTATAATTTAGCATCTAATTTCTGAATACTATGACCTTTACAAAACTGTTGTCAAATTAACAATTTCAATTGTTTCAATCCCTCCAAAAAAATTGGTTAAACATTGTTTCATGTTCGTAAGTTATGATCCTGTAAAAAAATCATCTTTGCTATGCTACAAGTCTTCTGAAACCATTATAGCATATATAAGAAAGGTTTTTACATTCGGTTGAGCACAAAGTGCAAAACATACAAGAAAAAAGCATGTAACAAATCTATCAAAGTTAAAATATTTCTATTTGTTGGCTATTTCAACTATCAAAACTGGGTGTCCCACTACACAGATAAATACTCGGTATGATGCTAGATTTTTAAAATGTTATTGTGTGTAGTTTTAACTGACTTAAAAAATAAAATGGCGAATAATAATCAACTAGTTGTTATTTTACTTACGTCGTCAATAAAAGTTTGTTTGAGATGAACGTGTTTCGGCGCTAGGCCATCATCAGCATCCATACACTAAACACTAGATTATTCATGAAATCTGCGTTGCGTAGGTCTAGTAGCAAACTGCGTCATGTTGATAAAAAACGAATATTTACACACATTAAGAACATATACACGACTAAAAAAAATACTATTATAAAACCTTGTGCGCACGGATAAGGGATCCGGCTCGGAACTCGCAATGCAGATTTCATGAGTAATCTAGTGTGATGCTGATGATGGCCTAGCGCCGAAACGCGTTCATCACAAACAAACTTAGATTGACAACGTAAGTAAAATAACAACTAGTTAGTTATTATCAATCCATGCTACAAACCGCACATAATGAATAATAATCAGTTCAAAATGTAGTACCTTTTTAATTGAGCTCTAGCGGCCAAACGGATGGTCCCATTGAAAAACGAAGAGCACCACGTGGCACGTATTTGAGACGATCTACAACTTTAGTCCTGTGACTTTTTGCCATATCTTGACCTTTTCCCCTTCACGCTAGATTTTTCAAATTTCAGCTATTTTTAAAGATTGATTTGTTGTTTTCAATTGTTTGTCTTTCTAATATATAACATAGTGGCCCAATATTTGACACACAGTATTCCTAAATTACAATAATTATCTAGCAAGTGTCATACACCCAGATTCTTTCACTTAAACACCCCAAAAAATACAAAGTCTTTGAACTCCTGTCGATTTGTTGGTGTTTTTTTTTTTGTATATTTTGCATGTTGCGCTCCACTGAGGGCAAAACCCCTTATAAGTTATGCCCTAATTGCTGCAGAAGGCTTGTAGTTACTAAGAAACATAGCAATTTAGGCTGTTATTGGTGGTTTTATTCCTTATAAGGTTCAAAAGACGTCTTATAAAATATTATAGACAAAGTTTATAGACAAAAATCAGGGTAGGGTTTTAATTTTTTACAAGCACTTATAATCTAATACGGAGGCTTCAAATTTAACATACAATACGTCTCCAAACAAATCAGAACCCAGCAACAGCCGTATGATCAGTTTTGATGATTTTAACTCCCTCAAAATAATTTAAATCTGGGAAAAGATTATTCAATTTTAGCTTATTTTCGGAGATTCTTTCTGTGTTTTTCCCCGTCACTTTAACATACTTGATATATGCCTAATGCTTGGCACTCAATAAGTTTACACCACATTTGGTATATATGTAGCAGAAATCATATGACCAGTTTTCATAATTTAAAGCCATCAGAAAACTAAAAACCTAAACATCTGCTAAATTCCCCCATGTAAATAATTTTTCAGGCTTGATCAAAATTGATCAAATTTGAACAGAGTTGATCAAGTTTGAATAACTTTGATCAAGTAGTTGAACAGGCCTGATCAAGTTTGTTCAGGCCCGATCAAACTTGATCAACTGTCTTGATCAGGCATGACCAAATTTCATCAGGCCTGACCAAGTTTGTTCAGGCCTGATCAAACTTGATCAGGCATGACCACATTTTATCAGGCCTGATCAAGTTTGTTCATGCCCGATCAAACTTGATCAACTGCCTTGATCAGGCATTATCAAATTTTATCAGGCCTGATCAAGTTCATTCAGGTCTGGTCGGCCTTATTCAAGTGTCTTGGATTAGGCCTGATATCAGACTAGGTCAAATTACTTGACCAGGCCTGACAAACTTTTAGAACATGATTAGGAACGTTATCCTGTCTCTATTAAACCAGCAACAATCAGTGTTGAAACCCATTTCAGAGGGGCATATATAAGTTATATTACACTACACACCATAAGTCTGTGCTGCATCCACATAGGCTGCATGATTTGTGAGTCATTATATAAGAAAATTAGATAACTAAGACAAGATTGTCTTTTGTTCAACATAAGCTACTTTAATATTGGCGGGATCCTGCACTACCTGCTAGGAGTACGGCACAATTTCCTGCCAATGAGAGCATTGAGTTAGACGGATGATTTTTATATTAACGTGCAGCTGAAAAAATAAAAACTATAGGGAATTATTTTGGCATAAGTTGATGAACAATTTCACATTCATAATTATAGAAAAAATCTAGTGTTATTAACTTAAAATCGTGGTCCCATACAGTTTCTCTTTTTCATAATCACTCCTCTTCTTCTAATGTCTAGTAGCTCGTGGTGTAGTGGATAAGAGAACCGACTTTGACGCTGGAGTCCTGGGTTAGAGTCCCGACCGGGACAGATGTATTTTTTCTCATGATTTTTTTCAAATTTATTGTGTCATATTTTTAATGCATATTTAATATATTTAAATGATAAAATATATTATATTTTGAGTTTTTAATTTATTTTTATAAGTCAAACCTGATTAATTGCCTGAACAAATTTGATCAGAATTGATCAAACATGTCAGGTCTGATCAAGTCCCTGATCAAATTTGATCTGGAAAGGTCCCATAATCCATATAAATCTGATCAAGTTCGATCAAGCCTTGTTCAGGTTCTGATATTTTTTTGGATCAAATCTGACATCGTTTTTTCATGTGGATTATCTTATTTTTACTAGAACTAGGAACGTGAGATTTAACATACAAGTGCCTAGTACCCTCAAATTCCCTTAAATATTCCCAAAACCTACAATTTCAAATGTGTATCATCTCAAATTTAATCTGCTGATTTGTCTGTTTTCTTAGTATGAGTAGTAGTGATATGTCGGTTTGGCTTTGCTAATTTAAGGCCAAACAGCTATCTGAGGGCGAAGCCCCCCAGAGGGGCCTGGGGGCGGAGCCCCCAGCGAGCGAAGCGAGTCTAACATATATACAGCCGCTTGTGTAACTGACTGACTCACTGAGGTATACGAATTCTAGACCACTTCATATATGACCACTTTTGATTACTTTTCGATTTTACCGGTTCCTTAATATAAGTAGGTAGAAAATGACGGTTCTGGGCCTATTATTACTAATTAGAATGAACATTACACCATTTATACTTGAGCTATAAACGTGAGATTTTGCACAAATGTACCTTGCACTTTTAACCCCTGGGACAGTTCCCAAATCCTACTACATTTAGTTTTAACTATCTCAAAATAACAAAAAACTAATTGCGAATAAAAACTTAAAATGTAATGTTATTTTATTTGAGCTCTAGCGGCTGAACAGATTGTCCTAACAAAAAACGGAGATCCCTACGTGCCGCCCATTTTAGATGATCTACAACTTTCTTCCTATGACCTTTTGCTGTATCTCAACCCCTTCACCCATTGATAATGTTAGATGTTTCAAATTTCAGCAATTTTCCAAGATTTATACATGGTTTTCAATGGTTTACCGCTCTAATATAGAACATAGAGTCCTAATATTTGGCACACAGTATTTCTACATTAGAATTAGTATTTAGCAGCAGTCATACGCCTAGATTATATCACTTAAACACCCAAGTAGTTTACCAAATTCATAGCAATTTAAGTTGTTAACTTTTTTCCCCTTATAAGGTTTAAAAGATGTCCTATAAAGGCTATATAAAAAATCTAGGGTAGGGTTTTAATTTTATTCCAAGCACTTAGTAAATGGCGGCTTAAAATTGAACATACAATACATCTCCATGCTAAGTAGTATTCAACAACTTTCATATGACCAGATATGATAGGTTTAACCCCTAAAAATAACTAAAGCCTTGCGATATGTGTAGAAGTTAGGTCTTAAATAGAATTTGGACCAATTTATGTTAAACTGTGGCCAAAATGCGATCTGAGGGCGAAGCCCCACACAGGGGTCTGGGAGCGGAGCCCCCAGCAAGCGAAGCGAGTTTTTTTAAACCCTCAGACTTATTTTGGTATAGCTAAAGAATAGTTTAAAAACTGATTTAAAGTGTTATTATTTACCTTTATTTAACTTATTTATATTTACGTAGTGAATGATAGAAATGAAAACGTATCACTTGACCCATTAGCCTTTTATGAAGTCAGTTTTACTTTACATTGCCATTTAGGCTAGTTACAAATTTGTTAAATGTTCAGAATAAAGCAGAACACACAGCCATCAAAGATTGTTGATTTAATCATAAAAGAAAATATTGGGATTATCAACTCACCTGACATGTTTGTCTGTATGAAACGGACAAATGAAGCTTACAAGTGATCTGCTCCTCTTGTATACTTGTTGTCATCAGCTGATAATACGGGCACTGAGGCATGTGTCTGTGAGTCAATCCTAGTATTTTGTCATTCAAGCCTTATTCACATCTATGTTTTAATTATGACCTGACGTCAAGAGTGACTTTTTCGGGAAGCCCAATAATTTTAGAAGTGTTTAACATACGTATGAAGTGACTTAGTTGTCTTTTAATTGTTTAACAGTCAACAGAATTGGGATGGTTTTTGTTTCTTGTAAAATTAAATAATTTGAAAATTTACCTCAAGTTCACAACATAGAGACTTTATTTTGAATAGTTCTTTAGTGATGCACACAGTATCAGAAGTTTAATCTTTTCTTAATGCAGACCCTAACTGTTTAAAAACTAATACTGAAACGTAGTAATATTTTCTCTGTTTCCAGAATGGTAGGAAACTATGATATGCAGGATTACCTTGGGTAAACCACCCATTTCATATTAATACTATAACAAATATATAATAATAATGGTATATATTTTCTTTTGCATAATTCATTTTCTTTTAAATCACTTTACCAAAAGATGAACACAAAAGTCAGAAAATAAGTGAAAACAAATAATAATAATAATAATAATTACACAAGTTTTGCTTGTGTAATCAAGAGGTAGTGAAGATTTATGAACTTTTTATAATATATTTTAAATATTTTTTTATTTCATTCAGAGAGTTGGTAAAATCACACTACAACAGCTTTCAATGCTTTCAATTAAATAATATGTATTTCTTCCCTTCATACTTTTTTTAGTTTTTGTTATAAATCAACTGCTATGTTTCAATCAGCTGACTTTTGTTTATTTTTAATCATTGTTTTCAAACCAAAATAAAACATTCTCACATTTCCATTTCCCTATTGAGTTTTCATACAACAGTTTTCCGTTTCATTACCTTAATTCAACCACATATCTCATCCCGCAATCTGTCATTAATATGGACATTTATTTTTATTACATTGTGTAACTTACACAGTGGTGGATTTAGGGGGGGGGGGGCTATAGGGGCTGTAGCCCAGGGCGGCAAGTTTTTAGAGGCAGCAAATTTACAGAAAATTAATAAGTTGTTTACAAAAGAAATGTTGAAACGGGGAACATTTTGACGAAAACGGATGACAATGACGGTGTGCCGCCCTTTTAAAGGTAAATGTAGTAACCAGAGACTAATGTATAACGCTTTCAGTCCCTCACACTGCAGTTCCTCAAAGCAGTCATAATGTATTTGTGATTCATCCTTACCATTGACTATATACATGCCTATACTCATTTATATAGTCAATGTCCGTACTTGCGACAAGACGATTACGCTACAGAGAAAGGGCGGCAAGCCACGAACTACATCAGGTACTGCGCCACTATGACTACGTCCAACCATAGATTAAAAATACTCCTTGTGGTATTCTTAATCTATGGTCCAACTCACGGACTTCCAAGTTTACCCATTCATTTGCATAGCATTACAATATTTGTTACACAATATCAATAATGACCAAGGCACACGGATGAGAAATGTTGCAACAATCGAATTTGAGATGACAATAACAAAATTTATACTACAATGATATTGTCGTTTCATTTTCAAACTCAAGGTAACAAAGAAAGTTATTTCAGCCGCCTTATACTTACCATCAAAGGCTACCACACATAATCGTTCATACTGGAGGATATTTTTTTAAACAAAACATCTGACCAAAGACAAATCAAGACTAACATAATTTGTGAAGAGAGGATATGATTGGTTGTTGCCATGGGGACATAGTTGACAGAGGGTCAAAATGGTGATCAGCATGTAGGGTGCAGTTTTTTACTCCAGGCGAGACTTATATATATATATATATATATATATATATATATATATATATATATATATATATATATATATGTGTATATATATATATATATTTGGGTGGGACGGTGTCAAAATCTCCCATTTCATTAAATTAAATACCCCCGTCGCAGCAAACCTGCGTACTCAGCGAATTTCCAATGCATAATATATGTCTTAATACCACATTAAGCCACATACCAAGTTTCATACAAATATATTCAAATATAAGCGATTTTAATTATTCTCTATAAGAATAACACTGGTAATGAGTACGTAGGTTTGCTGAAACAAGGAACACAAACGATTGGTTATTATGCAAATATAAATAGAATTTAACTAGGCGAAGTCACATACCAAGTTTCATCAATATTCAATCATGAATAAGTGCTATATAACATTTGAGTTATTCTCCATAAGAATATCATGGGGGCTGAGTAAGCAGGTTTGCTGCAACAAGGAACCAAAAAAATGGGTTTTTATGCAATTATCAATATAACCTAACCAAGTGAAGCTACATACCAAGTTTTATTAATTTATGTTCATAATTAAGGGAGTCATTACATTTTACTTATTCTCCATAAGAATAACATGGGGGCTGAGTACACAGGTTTGCTGCTACGGGAATAATCAACAAAAAATCAATTTTTTGCGCAAATATCAATATACCAGTACTACGTGAAGCCACATACCAAATTTCATCAACTTCAACATCAACATCCAGATATCAAATTTTATTTATTCTCAATAAGGATAACATTGGACAACATACTGTATTTAGCACTTTGAATATCTCTGCAACGGTTGGGCGTAGAATCACAATTTAAACACCAAAATGATTGATTTGTTGAACTGAACTGATTGGTAAAAGCAAATGTGAAGTATACATTAAAATAAACTGAGGAAAAGCAAAAAACCTTTTTCCCATAAGATTAACATGGGAGATTTTATGAGAAGGTTTTTATGGATTTTCTCCGCAACCACTTAACCTAGGTTAATAATTCAAGATACCATATTATTTGTTTTATTAAGCTCTATAACATGGTCAAAACCAAAATTAAGTTTTTTTTAAATTGTTAGGGTGAAAAATGCAAAAAACTGATTTTTGGAAAACTTAAAACCCCCATAAACCCCCCTTTCCATGGTCCGATTTTTCTGGTTTTCGAACTTAAAGTCATAAATGTCATTTTACACATTTGAGCCAAATTTCATCGAAATCGGACGTTTTTTACTCAAGTTATCGCATTCACGGACACATATATAGATAGATATATATATACACGGCTATGCCCGGAGAGCCAGTCACTGAAAATATACCCGGGGAATGCAGTCAGTAACACCCCCACATATATTTGGAAAATACGCGATATATATATTTTTATATTTGATAAAATATTTTCGTTGGCCATTTCGGATTATATATATGTCGTATATATTTAAAAAATAAACACTTTTTATACGTAAAAATTCCTATGCTAAGCCAGTCACCAGCGTTTTTGCCGGGAAGGCCAGTCACGTAAAGTTTGTACTGCTAAGCCAGTCACAATATACTGAACGTAAGTGCCCGGGATGACAGTCACTGAAAATCTGCACTGGGAAGCCAGTCAGTTACACTCTCAAGTATATCTTTGCTTATCCGTTGTTTAATTAAAGCGATAAAGCATTTTTCACTGATAATATGTGTGGCATTATATCAAGAGAGTCTTTGAAGCTCCCACGTATTCCATCAATATTATTTTAAGTTATACGTCTTATAAATCATCAAAGATCACTCTGTAATTTTAAAGAACTCAAAAATGTAATTTTATTCATAAAAAAATTAATAAAAACAGAAATAATAACAATTAACAATTAATAATGGCTGAGCAATATATGTTTCTTGAAATAGATCATTAAAAGAGAACTTATAATAAAACAATTAACATTTTATATTCTACTAGCTGCTATCGTACCCGGTTTCACCTAGAAATACAACAGTTGTGTGAGCTGCATTCTGTCGTTTTCCCGTGGAACTACTACGAATCAAGATCACTAGTTTGTATTTTCATCAGCTTAAACTTAAAGTGAATGTCCATAAGAATAACACAGAATTGGAACTTTGAGTCCCCGTGGGGTGGAGCCCTTTGGGGATTTCTTAAAATATTTTCTTAGTGGTTACCTACTTTATAGAAAGAATACAAGTGCCAAATTTTGTAGTTTTAGGTGTAGAGGTTTGGCCTGGGAAATTATCGGTTTTTCGTTTTTATAGATATAGATTTGTTACATTCGCATTCATATCAAATCAGGTGTCTTACAGATTAGGTTACGATCACCTTATTATGTAAAGGTGTTTGAATTTTTTTGGTATTTTAATTGTAAAAAATTAATTAAATGATTAGTGTTTTAGCTTAATACATTTGTGGAGATTCTCCTAGGGTATTTAAAAGGTCTATTATGTTTGTTTTTTCGTCTGAAAAGGTTACCAGGCCATCATCTTTTTGCAACAGGCACTGATAGTAATGGGAAGTATAGGTTAGCTTGTAACGCTCATCATATGAAGCATAGGCTTTATCTAATTTGAACGTTATCATTATATTAATAGGCAAGCACACATCTGTCCCCCTTTTTTCTCAGCGTATGTGCATCGTAGGATAAATTCAAGCATACCGTTAATAGAAAGGTATTGTTGCTGTATAAGTGTGCAGAAACACATTATAATTTACACCAGCCCTCAGGGCTATGCCCCACAGGCCTTCATAGTGTCAATGTTGATCTTTTGGAAGAACATTAATTAATTGAATTGCATTTTTGAAAATTGATATAATAACAAAATGCTAGCACAACAGCAATAATAGATGTTTCATGACTAGCGTAAATAAAAAATGTCACTGACTACTGGAATAGTAACACTTCTCTTATCCGTTTAACACCACATACAAAAATAAACCTGGGTGTGAGGGGGAGTGGCCGATAAAGGGGAGAGGGAGAGAGAAAAATATAGGTTATTAGAGAAGTTCAGCATAAGGGCAATTGTTCAAACGCATTTTTATTTAACTGCTCACACAGGATGAAGCAAAACATTCACCCAAACAACCATCATTCGTGTGCACCACTTTGGGTTTACGTAGAATAGAATTATTTTTGGTCGAATTTCAAACTCTTAGTGATTGCTAATTTTTTGCGGTTTGCGTGTATTTTTCCCATACAAGAATTAATTTATATTAGATAAATGTTGGCCATATTTTTGTAAGACGGATTATTTTATTAACATTTAAGCAGATGCAAACCCAGCAGGCAGCCCAATAGGACCGTTTCTGAATTTAGTGCACAGTGCAAAGACACAACAAGAACTGCAATTATATCTGACGTATTTTTTTATTATTTTGCAAGTACACATTGAAGTAACTATTTAGGTTGTAGTTTACGTTTAAATGAAATATTTGTAGTAAATAAAGTACTGATTTATTTCATCCATTTTACGCCAGTTACAGTAATTTACGTTTGTAATACTTACCGGATCTGTTCCGGTAATTAGGCTCATACTCAGTATTTTGTGGAAATGTGCATCATTTATTGTCTTCGCCTAATTGAATGTTTTAAAAGGAGAACTTTTCTATTTATAACTGGAAGAATTAAATTAACTTTAGTACCATCAGTGCTTAACCATCTAAGCTGCAATAGGTGGTATAAGGGTCGTAATTTATATTGTAATGTCCTTTGTATTATTGTAATTCAGAAAAAAGACACATATTATTCTTTTTTATTTTAAAATTTGTATTTCTTAATTTGTTTTACCAACATACACACCTTAAAGTAATAGAGTATTACATAATGTAGCAGCTTGGAGACAATGATGTGTATAATTTGGCATGTTAAGGTATTACTACCGCTACACAATACTTACCAAATAACGGTAAACTTTACTTGGATAACTTTACATGGATTCACTTAAGGATAATCTAAATTTTCTCACCAAATATGCACAAAAAACTGATATAAATACATTATTAAATATATGATATTTTTCAAAGTATTCATAACTACCACAAAACCATAAAAAGTATCACTAATTATGAAAGTTACAGTTAAAGGGTTATGATATACATTTCCCCAGAGAATGTGTGTTGTTTTTGTAACTAGTTATAACAATAGGATACGGTGTAGTGATCGAAATACACTTGGAAACGATCTGTTTAATGGATATGCACAAAATAAGCAAGTGCATAAGTCCTTTGTGTTTTATGAGATAACTCAACAGGAAAATATGTTACTAGGAAAAACAGGCATTTTATATCAATTATTGTAACACAAAAAATCACTTATGTTCAAAAATATGACAGAAATGTGTTAGTAAGAATTGCAATTGCCATTATTAAAAGTATTTAAAACTACAGACATACAGAAATCTTTAAAGTTAAATACAGGAAAATAAAGTTTGAACTTAATTTCAATACATGGGAAAACCATTTTTTACTAGGAAAAGCAGCGAATTTTGCTGAAGTTACCGGCACTAGAAGAACTAATCTATTATGCAATACTTACATGGAACAAATAGGTATTGTTTCTTATTTACTCGTTTCTTCTTATTTTTCATATGTCCTCCTTATATTCAATCCTTATTTTTAATATTTATAGTTACACATAACCTAGTCCATGAACATATTTAAGCCATGTACATTAGTTCTATTCACCAATCTCCAAAAGTCTAACTATTATACTTTACCAAGTGAGTGTTACTTTAGGAAATGGTTGTTTTTTAACAGCTGTAGTGTAGTTGTTCCTTAAGCTCGTGATGAGGGATGGACGTTTCCCAAAATGTCGGGGAATGTCCTGGAAAAAAATTCCGTTTTTTGGGTGGTATTTATTTGACCTCGAGATTATTTTGAGGCGAGATTATGTACTCAAAACGGTAATCTGTGGTGCGATCGTCGTTGACGACCAAAATTACGCGGTGCAATCGTCATTTACGGCCATGATTACGCGGTGTGATCGTCATTTACGGCCGATATATCTTAGTGTGTGATCATCATTTGCGATCTGTATCACGTGGTACGATTGTCAGTTACGGCCGTGATTACGGTCGTAGTTTACGGGCTATCACGTGGTCCAATCGTCTGTTTCGACGGATAGCGGTGCAATCGTCATTATTGTTTTATAAAGTGCGGTGCGATCGTCATTTATGGCTGAGGGCACATGTTGCGATCATAAATTACGGCTACTATAACTTGGTTCGGTCATCTATTACTATAAGCGTAGTTCTGTATTTTTATTGGAGGGCAAACAAGGTCGTGATCATGATTATTGTGACTTATCATATATTACAAGAATATTTTCACCAAATTGTTGGGGTCAACTGCCCCTTGCCACCCACGAATTACGCTTATATCTATTACGTTGTTGGTGCATGGTCCGGTCCTCTTTTACGGCCTATATTACGTTTTGTGATCGCCAATACGGCCGATGTCATACGGTGCTATCGTCATTCACGGCCGATGTTACGAGATGCGGCCGTTATTTATCATGGGACTGAAACCGAGAGACATAGGCCTAGGACTCTTTAGATCAGACAATGTGCTTTAAGGGGATTCCAAAGGTATTCCTGAGTTTAGGCAGACTCATTGGTTAGAAAGAGATGGAACTCTTGGAACATTGATAAGAGACAAAGCTATCTGACGTTGGTATACTCTTAACGCTTACGCATCCACAAAATGAAGCTACCTTGGGCAAATTGAAGCTACTCAGGGTTCAGACATTCGTTCATGGAGTCATTTCGACACACATCCCTCTTCAAGAGTCGAGGGGGTGCCAAATCAACTCAAGTCTATGGGCGCCACACATCTTAATCAGGCCCTGACCATGTTTAATTGTGTTCAGTTTCATAATAAGATTTAAGTAATTTCAAAGTTAGTGACAGCTATTCACTCCTCTTACGTATATAATTTTGTACGGTATTTTTTTATTAATTAAATTTTGCATACCACAGTTAAAATAATAGTTTTAAAATTTTATGAATGTGATTAAAAAATCTGTTGTTTACAACACTGAGTAATATTTGGACCAAAACTCACAATTTGGTATCTAATTTTCTAAAATCTTCTAGGAGGGCCCCCGGACCCTTTTTTTCTGTGTGGTATGTCCACGGCACTGTTTATCCAGTATTATAATTTATACCCCGCTTTAGGCTTCAACGGATCTGGTCACCTTAGTCCATGTTGCATGTTGTATGGGCTTATGTGTTATTACGTCATATATGTTATTACGTGCCGTTATATGGTTTAGTATACCGTTGTAGAATAGTGAAGCAGACGTGTTTCCTTCGATCTGTGGTAAAATATAAATAGCTGACTAAATGCTCCTTAGAACAAATTTGTACATTCTATAATTAAAGGTTAAGTAACCTGTACCCAAAAGAATTCCTTTGGAGCACTGACGGACCAAGGGGCGGCGGCATAACCCTAATGACGTACAATGATTTGAAACAGCCTAAACGTGTCATGCTCCAAACAACGATGGATTATTTTATTTCTATCGCTAAATAAATTCCTTACTTGTAACATCTGGTATTGCTACTGACCATAACGTATTAACAGCTGCAATTCAAATAACATTATTCCTCATGTTTATCTTAAGGGCGCAAAACGAACGTTGAGGCCGGACCGTGCCCTTCAGATTTAAATTATCGAAAAATAACAACCTTTATGCACAACTAGTAATCAGGGCAAATATATTGATACCTCAATCGACAAAATAGGCTCAGAAATAACAGAGGAGTTATCTTTTAAAAAATCGGCTTAGCGTATTAATATATAAGATAAAGAATGACAGTAGGCCTAGTTTAATAACAATTTCTTTCCTATTGCTGGATTGTCATCAATACTAAAAGTGTTAGATTTACCTCACATAGTTCCTAAATTGAAGCAGAACTAGATTGCCCGAAGATGTCACTGTGTTGACGAAACGAATTCAAGTTAGGAACTGCCATACAGTAAATTTTAAATTTATAACATAGTTTGATATTTGTCAGTACAATAAATTGAACGGAACTGGTTTTATAAAAAAATAAGGGTAAACTAACCACTATTCCCCAGTTTACTAGATTTACTCTTAATCGTTTTAAATATGTGACGAACTTTCAACTACAGAGTTCTGTTAGGCCTTGTCATCATGGTATACTTTCCTCATTTGTTTTACAGTATCGAATAGTTTATTACCATTGAATTGTATGTCATTAACAATTTCAGCGGTCTTATAGAGTATGTTTTATGTTTGATTGTGCAAAGGTTGGGGTGTCTGTCTACAGAAATAGAAGTCCCAACATACCTACACTTATGTCCCTTAAATTAAACTTAAATTGGAACATGTGTAATAAAAATGATGAAGATTTTGAAAACATATGGAGGAGAAAATAAAATGCATATGCAATGTGAAAGGTGCACTATCCATTTTTGTAGGTTTTGAGGTTTTCTGTCCTTTTGTGAGGAAGTATAAATATAAATAATACACAAATACAAACTACTTTTAAATTTCAAGATATAAAGGGTTAAAAATCTTAAACTTAATACGTGCCTAATTTGTACCGACATATTTTTGTTGTTCATTATTAGGTAATTTTACTTAAAGAGTACAGTAAAAATATAAAACCTTTTATTACAAGGATAAGCAAATTCATACATTTGTATCTTGCTTCATAACAAATTATAAAAAGACAGAGAAAACTTGTTTATAGATATAAGTAACTTACAATTAATTATAAAGTTACACTACAAAAGTAGTCCTAGCTAATTAACGATATGATTTTAGTATTATATAGTATTTGTGAAAATATTAATAAAATAATTGAAAGCGTGTCCGACGGGATTAAAATCCAAGTACTGTATTTTGTATTTGACAGCCATACAGCAGTTAAAACTAGTTTCCACTCCTCGACTGAGTGCGAATGTGATAAGTAGTTCCACATACCGGCACACTATAGCAGCACCAGTAAGCCGTCTCGGTATGTAAAGGATGCACGGCAAGCCGTACCTGACTGCCTTTCGGGAGGGCTGACTGGCTTTCGGGCAGATGACTGCCACACCGTGTAAAATACCAGCGCGGTGACTGACTTACCGGGCGCAGATGAATGTATATATATATATATATATATATATATATATATATATATATATATATAGATATATATATATATTCCTAGCCTTGGGCCTTTGGGTATTACGTGTACAAATGGCATTTGGGATATCCATTTGTTAGTGTTATACTTCAAATATGGGATGAATTCGCCATATTTCTATTACTTATATAGCTTATATGGTAATATTCTAGCCTATATATACCATAATTTCATAAACAATGGCTTTGAATATAAATTTACGGTTTTATATAGTTTTTTACATAGACGATACTTTGAGTACTCCACAAAATGGCGAGCTTATATAAAACTTTACAAATACGCCTGTTAGGGTACTCCTTCTTCCTCAGTTAAAGATGGAGGCGTGGCCTAGCTTCTGCGCAACCGGAGTACCCTAAGGTGTGACTGTGTGAATCTTGCACAACCGGAGTACCCTAAGGCGTGACTGTGTGAATCTATTTATAAACAATTTAAAATTGCAGTAGTGTTGTAGCTCATTTGTCTTTTTGATATTTGTGTTTTTTTCCATTGACTTGACTGTATTAATAATTAGTTTCATACGTATGTGCGTTGTACAAATTTACTTAAAAGTAAATACTGTCTGCCACTCTGTAGAATCTTTTCACATACCTAGGAGAACCGCCTTCAATAAATAAAAAGGTAAAACTTAGTGGAAATACCTAATAATAACACCAATCTATATTCTTGGTGAACACAGTAAAAAGAAGTGATAAAACAAATTAAATTCATGAAAGTGAAATAATAATCGTATTTTAAAGTAAACATTGACTTTTGCTAGTATCTTAAAAACATACTATCTTATTTAAAAAGTCTACATGCAATCTTATAAGTTTTATTATCAAACTTGAAAATGAAAAAAAAAATCAGGAGCAAAAAAATGATTGACATACAATAATTATACTCTACCAGCCGGCACTAAGCTGGGGTTTCCTAATCTAACAACAATGACTGAATTAATTAATGACAATAATTATATGATAATTATATTACTTTATCAAAAAAGTATGCTAAAGTTTTCCCAATAAAATATTTGTAATTTTCCCTGACTTTTTTCATTTTTCCACAACTTTTCCCTGACCTTTTTTAGTCCTCTCTGACTCTCCCTGACTTTCCAGAAAGTGTGAACCATTAAAAACATGTGATTTAAAAAGGCACTGGTAACCAAAGAACATAAATATGACCTTATTCACTGGTAGCCGATGGCCAAATGAGCTCAGGGGGTGGAGGAATACGGCCGCGCCGAGACAGGCCTTTGATGTTTACCGACTTTCCACGGGAAAGCCCGCGCCAGCCCGGACGCGCCTGATGGACCGCGGGCCTCGTCGGGCCGAACTGATACACGGCCTGTTGTGCAGCAGGTTTTATGGCCTGGCCTGACAGATAACGGGCCGTGTATCATAGGCTTAAGCCTCGTTCTCACGACGCGTGGCTTGTCCAGTCACAGATGACCTTGATCTGTCAACGGTTGTCGAGTCGTCTGAGTATATTCAAGCCTTACTGTTCTCACGGCGTGTGGCAGCCTGTTGATTTGAAAAGCCACCGACGGGCTTGGAGAAAAAGACCGAGCCAGAAAAAATATTGGAGAAAATCGAGCTTGGAGAAAAATTGTTACAAAAGAGATGAGAAAACTAAGGACCTATCCTACTAGCATTGAATACAAATATTTTCATACATATATTTGATAATAATGTATTTTTCTTGGTCTCTCTTTAAATATGTAGTCTACAGTTATATTTATCTTTTTGTTTTAAATGTACCGAAAGTAGTTTAAGCCCGATGAACAAACTTTTAAACATTTAGGCCTAATGAAATATAACTAGTTTTAAATGTTGTACGGTGGATTCCCATTTTATACAAGCGATTCAAAATTAGCTTTTGAAATGTACATTTCTAAATAGCAAATTTTAAGCTAATTGAAATTTATTTCATAACTTAATAGTTTTTTTTTCTACCCGTAATTTTTTATTGGTTATAAGATCTAGTATTTTATCAAAGAAACTATTTCAAAGACTTGATACATATCTTGGACTTAGTACACTTTAGTTTTTTAAGAGTTATAAAAGCAACCGGTTTAAATGTATTTACTGTCCTAGTATAGGCATTGACGTGTTGCGTGGTTGGATTAAAAGTGTAGCTATTGCCTGGTTTATATGTTTTGGTTAAAATATACATATATCAATAAACAAATAAACAGAAAGTGACACCGAATGTACTCCAGCGCTCGGCTCGACGACTGAACAGGCCGTGAGAACAGTGTATCGAGCCAAACCAAGGCTGGCGGTCTGACTGTCCACAGGCCTTTGATGTTTCATGAGTTTACCGAATCGGGCGGGAACGGCTCGAGACTTAACACGCCATCTCGAGCTAGCTGGAAAAGTCACAGACGAGCTGTTCTCACGACGTGATACTCAACAATCGGTAGATCAAGGCCATCGGTAACTCGACAAGCCACACGTCGCGTCGTAAGAACGAGGCTTTAATGCGATCCCACACTTCTCGCGAACACGCCCGAACATTCGGCCGAACTCCGAATGTTCGGAGTATACGCGATAATGTGTGGGAGCTGCAGGAACGATTTAATACATGCGGAAATATACAGGACGGAACGTTCAGTGAACATTCGGGATTGTTCAGGCCTGTTCGCTAGAAGTGTGGGACCGCTTTCAGGTGTGCGCAGCGTACAGCCGCGGAAACGGTGACGACTGTGCCCTTCGGGTGTTTTTGGAAACTCACGTATGCTTTCGTATCGGTTCCGTTGGACCACATGGTCTATACACTGTACAGTTGTTTTTGTTGTTGCTTGGTTATCTTTTGATTTTTTCTCGTAACTTTAATGTAACTATATGTTATGCTCAGGCCTATCAAGTACCTCTCTGCCGAATTTCAAATCAATCAGTCCAGTGGTTAGAGCGTGGTTGAGCCAAAAATATCTAACCTACAAACAAACGAGTATTAGTAGGAAGTATGATGTTAAAGGTTGTAAGTTTGTTTCTATGTTCGTGGCTCAATCACGCTCTAACCACTGGACTGATTGAGCTTAAATTTGGCAGAGAGGTACATAGGCCTGAGTAACACATAGGCATATCAAATTTACTTTCATATTAAAATACTGAACAGACTTTCTTTCATGAATTAACAAGTCACTAAACAAATGATGGAATTCTCCATATTGTTGTCGTTCCTTGTTTATTTCATGTATCCAAAAACGATTTTGACGTTTTTCTTCCTCCTATGCCTGGGGTAAACAAGATTAAAATATATTTTCTTCTTCTGAACTTTAAGAAGTTAAAATCGGCTTGGAAATAACGAAGGAGTCCTTTTAATAAAAATTTACTTCACGTATTGTTATATATGGTACAAATAGGCCTATTGCACCCTAATACGCCTTAAATTTGGTTAATATTTCAATAGACTTTTGTTTTTTCAATCACCTGCTTCCCCCATAAGGCCATTCTTAACTTTCCGTCCATTAATTAATTGTAAATGTATAGTTTCAAAGTTTTTTAGGAATGTTGTACTGCTGATTATCTAGCGAATTCAGAGGAAACCTTTTCGATTTACGTTTTAAAAATCGATAAAGCCCCGTTTCTTTTCTAACAGTTTCTGCTCAAAACATTGTTTTGAGCTCAACTCAAACAAAAAAAAAAATTCAAGTAAAACGTTTAATGGAAACGCTCGCAAACTGTTTTGAACATTGTTGGCCAACAAAATGTGTTTTGAGCTGATGCAGCTGACAACAAATGTTTTAGGAGAACTCAAAACATAATGGAAACGGTGTCCCAATACCCAACACTGTTGTGAACGAGTTCACGCATGCGCAGTGACCGGTAGTAGTCAACGTCACGGACCCCGCACCGTCACGCCTTTTGTCGCCGCGTCCTTTCCGTATTGTCCTTCAGCCTGTTAGATAGTAGTTGGACATTTATTTTGAACATAATTAAATCGTTCTACATATGTATTTAAAAAAATTAAGCACAGTAAACCAATTTATATTGTATTGATTTACTAGATATTTTGTAATAATCGTCAGAATTTTAATTTACTTAAACATTGTAAAATAAGACCGATATTTTCTACTTTTTTGTTATATAAATAACAAAAAGTGATTTAAAGTTTTGAAAATCCGTAATATAAAAATTGACAATATATCCGTTAATTTGATAGGTCTCTCGTTAAAATCGCACTTTGGCCGTTTCGGAGGTGTCATACCGGAAACTCGACTATGCACAATTTCTGTGCGGACACTAGTGTAGTTCATGATTATCCTCATAGATTGCAGCATTCCAGCATATGGAATTTGTCATCCTTTGTAAAAAATCAATTTAAAAAATCTAATAAAAAATAAGGCATTTCCGTAAACGGGCTTCCGGCGAAACTATTATATAGGTTTACAATTATGGCTGATGTGTTATTTGAATGTCCTTGGCATCTATATGTGCCTTTTGGGGGTTTGGATGACATCAACCTTCAGCCTTCAGGCCTTTAACCCCTGGGCACCCAAAGTTCCAATGTTAATCTTATGTAAGAATAGAAATAAATGTAATTTAACCTTTAACAGCTGTTGATACTAAGAAACAGAACGGAAAAAGGATCAGCTGATTTAATGTCTGGAATGGTATCTCAATGTAAAATAATAAGACTGTATGAGCTGGATATTACCAAAATGGAAATAAAATTTGCTCGAATTTGAGCAGCTACATTTGCTGTTCTATATTTGAAAAGCTAATTTTTGTATATATGTAATCAGATGAAAAATCCACGTGCCAAACTTAAAGGTGTTTTCTTTGCACACCCCGAACATGATAGAGCCACGATTCGATGTAATCACGCTTATTTTATCGTTGTATAACCTTTACAGGCATGTTAAATCCAGTCACTTGGTCTGGAACCTTTGCCAATTGTTGGATTTGTTTTTAATGTATTGTTTACAAAACAAACGTTGTATTAACATTTGATGGGTTGAATGAAGCCCCTCATAGAGCCAAGGAGAAACAATAGGCCTACGAACATCAGCGCTATGTTTTACTCTCAGCTCAAGGACGGAAACTAAAAATGATTAAGAAGGTATTCACTAATTGAAGGGTTATGTATACATTGTAGATTGTATCAATTAATACCATAATAATTGCAACATTAAAAAAAATCTTTGGGCCAGCCTAAATCGACTTCAGTAATTATAATATATGTATCGTTGAAATATACTGGTCACTAATGATTTTCTATAAGCCTGATAATTCCATTTGATACTTGTCTGTTCTTAGATACACAATTTACATATTTCAATAATCAGCTGGTTAGCGAAAGTTAAAATAGTGATAAAATCGGTTTTAAAAAGTTATTTTGTTGTATTCCAAATTAAATTATTTCAAAAATGTAAGTAGATTGTGCAAATATAGAGGGATTGATCTTTCATTAAAAAAACCGCATGTAAAACGGTTCAGTGGAAACCTCAAGTGAACTTTCCAAAGGAGTGCAAAGTTGAAATTTTACCCCATGTTAAATTTCCATAAGAAAACTTGCAATTTAATTTTTTAAATAGTTATTGACCAGGTGAAAAAATGTAAGGTAAAATGTGCAAATATAGAGGTTATTCCCTTTCATTTGATACCACCCGCGTGTAAATCGGTTCAGTGGATTTCTCACACGTTCTTCCGGAAACTTTTTAATTTTGTGTTTTAATATATAGGATTAGGGCCTATACACAACTTCTATTCGATTTGTCAGGACAAATTACAAGGATAGTTTATTTGAAATCAATGTATGGAAATAGTTTGTTGTTGTAAAACAGTTTTAACAAGCGCTGTAATAATTTTTTCGTTACATGGCATTAACATACTTGCGGGAAATGTTGGCACAAGTTGGGAGAATGTAAACGGCCTCCAACAAAAAAGCCCAAGTAAAAGATTAATGGAAACGGGAATTAAGAAAATATATTTTTTTTTGTCGTATTTTTAGCTGAAATTATCTATAAAACAAATTGGAAACTTTGCTCAGGGAAATAGCTTTGTTATTTCCTTATCTTTATAAAACAAACCATAAATCAACAATATCTGACCACCGTTTTAAGCTCGATGGAACTTGAAAGATGACGTTGCTCTTATGGGCGTAGAAATCTACCTAGATTTACTGGTGCCCCCTATAAACTGCGGTTTGTTTTTAAAACGCGGGAAAATTCCTGGACGAAGCTTCTCGTGTGAAAGGCGTCATCTGCGCCCACACCCGCGGTCGTATGATGTGGCCTTACAATCATTATAAATGTTACAGCCCCAATGCAATAAATATTTTAACTTACTTCATGAATCTTGGTTAAGCCTTAATTTTGTTGTCGTAGTTAGTCGATACTTTTGAACAGTGTTTTATTTAAAATTCTAAATAAAGTTAAGCTAACTAGTAGGAGCCCGTCAAAATTCGACGGATACAAAATTAGGTTTGAGTAATCTGACGGTATCCTATAGGAACAATCATCGACGGTAAAATAATTATCTAAAATATCACAAATTAAAATAAAGCACATTTATTTGTGGCACAATACAACTAAAAAGTCACAAAAACACAAACTGAACGATAAAAAAATAATTAAATTTTAAAGATTATATTTGATGTTTACTATACACGAAAATAAATCAAAAGCTTGATGAGCTCATATCAGCTGTTTGATGAAAATCACCGAGTCAGGATTATAATTAGCTGATTGTTGTAAACAAAACATACTATAAATTCCACCAAAATAGTTTTTAGACATTGACATTTTGTATCATTTAGCAAATTTAAAAGGAGAAAGTTATAAATCTGAAAATATTTGGGAGTATCAGAATGTTTCAGCTTCGAATTGGTACAAATCCCATCATCACACGTTAGGGTGCGTTCGCGTAGAACGCTATTTACAAGCAACTAGTATCCGACGGCTTGCCACAGGCGCCTTCAAGCGCGTGCAAATGCTTATGGCCTATCACATACAAAGCCGGAAACAAGTTCGAGCCCTCAGTCGTCGAGATGTCTTCCTGGAAGTGTCGATGACATTTTTCTGGAAGAGAATGTTGAGTTGACTGGGAAGAAAGAGAATAGGAGTTCATGGGATTAATTAAGAATATCCGCCTACTGTGTACAATAAAATTGGCCAATTTTGCAAGAAACACTAAATAATTGTTTGAAATAAAAGGTTATTAAAATTAATAGTAAACAAGGCTCAGACTATATTCAATTAATAGTTTAGTGATAAACGTAATTTATAATAGGATTTTAACATTAAAATCAGGCGTTTTTGCCTACACAGTATTTTTTAGTTTCCACAACAATCTAAATGTAATTTCCCTTTACAGATGAGAAGGCCTGTATGTAATTTATTTAGTAGGGTACAGGTGCAATTGTCAATTAAATGAATGTTAACAGAAGACAAACATCTTACCTGCAACTTTCATTTTAGGATATATCTCCTTCCAGCGCTTTTCAACAGCGATCTGTTACTATGAAGTTTAAATATTTTATTCCATATGGCTGGTCTTTGAAAAACGGGATATATCAGTTCTTGTGTATCAACAATTTTGACAAAACTCGAAAAAAACAGTAAAAATCATCAAAACTGCACCCCACTCATACATAGTTGGAATATTCCGGAGCAATAAGCCCTGGAAATAATGTTTCAAACATTCTTGTTCACCGGTCGGTGCTTGCAGCTCGCGCTTATACGTCTGGACAAGCTTTGTCTGTGAACGAACACACTAGAAACAACGCAGACTGTTACTCGCACCTATGTTGGCGCTTAGCTCCAGGCGCTTATAACCAGCGTCCTACGTTAACGCACCCTTACCTGGTTTTCTCAAACTAAGGCCGAGTTTTTGGTAAAATATTATCCATATGAATAACATGAAGAAATTCTACGACCTTATACTTTGTATGATTTAACAAACCTACAAGGACAAAAATATAAATCTGATAATAACTAAGGCCAAGTTCCAAATATTCTCACATATGAAAAACATGGAGCATTTTTTTATTTCCATATTAAAAAAGCGGTATTTTTTAAATTTAATTTTTATGTTAATCTGGAGTGTACAAACTTTAAAATGACACATCGATTGTCCAAATCGGTTGAGAAATAACGACGTAGTGGTCCTAAAACTAAATTCGTTAGCGAAATAATATATAAGATTATGCCAACTTTCAGTCACTAATATATGTTTTTTCTTCAAATTATTGAAACCAGTGTGTTGTTTTTTAAAACAGTAACAAAATATGTAACTTATAGGAGTAAGGGGAAAACCGGTTATTCAAATGCTAATATGCGTTTTGTATTATAATATAGGTTTAAGTTTAGGCCTCCTCAGATTTGTTTTAAGACTCATTTCTTAAATATATAGCCCAATTAAAAGCTTAAATAAAAACAGGAAACTTAAAAACAATACTAACTTGTACATTAGAGTCTAACTTAAACAGTAGGGGTGCCTATTTTAAGTTGTATAAACAATAAAAACCTTTACCAAACCTACTACTGAATGTTGTAAAACATAAACATTACAAACTGATAAACACTGTTACGTTGCAACAAACTTTAAAATCGAATCTTCTAACATGATCCCTTGCAAACATAATTTTGATGGTAATTATACCGACTTTATTCAAAATTGATAGCCTGCCCTTTATATATTGTACTTAACCTTCCATAATTGATCAAGGGGAATTATAGACATCATCTGGGAAATTTAACCTACTTTAAGCCTTTTTATGCTACAGATTTTCGAATGAAACAAGAGAATAGGCTACTATTAGTTTGGCTAATTATTTTGATGTTGACAATTTTTTTATTCCAAAGAAAATAACAAACAGGAGACTACACAAGTTAAATAAATAAATACAATGAAAATGAAAAAAATACTTATTTATTTCTGTGATCGCATGTAACACACCGAGCATGTAACGCACCGAGTTGTTTAATATCAGTGAATAAGCACATTTATTCACCACTGAGGGGGGGGGATGCGCACTTGTTTCCTATTGGTTGGATTCCAGCGGATTGCTTAAGTATTCAAGTTTGTATGCAATTTATGTTTATTTCAACAGAGAGTGGACAAGTGTGCACCATTGTAAAAACAATAGACTATATAAGTTTAAGAAGTTAGGTTAGGATGTTTACAATGATGCAGCTTTGGGATATCCGGAGATCCCTAATACGGGCTGGAGTACCCAAAGAGCAACGGATATCTCCAATACGCAACTTTTACACAGGTGGATATCCCTAAGGCCCAGGGCTGTACCTATACATATACATAAATTTGAACGAATAGTGTTTTTAGCATCTGGGGACCTCAAAACAAAAAGTTATCATGGTCTCGGGCTTAAGTCTTACCATGAGACCTACGGTAATAGCTTCTTCCCTATAGGGGAAATTCGCTAAAACTGTCATATTTGAAGTCTTTAAATTAATATCTTGTCACATTTTAGGCAAATCATAATGTTAAACTTAACTTTATAATCTTAAGACATATTTTATATGTAATTTTATTGTTTATCTCGAAGCAAAGTTATGATTTGAGTTAAATGAAAACACACCCTTTTAATATAGCTTTGGAAATAATGTTGAAAACAAGCCGCCTTGTACATCGAATGACACCGTCCCACCAACAAGTTGACACCACAACAGGACGAAATACCAAATATGACACGCTTTATGAAGGTTATTTGTCAGAGAGTAGTGACTCCTGTAGGTATTATCATAGATTAAGAATACCACAAGTAAGTAATGCCACTAAGGAGTTTGTTTAATCTATGGTATTATATTTTAATTCATTGGATCTACAACATCATGGAGGTGAAACTAGAATAAGTGTTTGAAAATGTGTAGAGTTTAATGAAGATTAGGCCTACATCAATTAATTTTATATTTTGATTGTCTAAAACATATCAACAATTCTTTGTATAAAAGTATAAATTACAAAATGACTGAAAAACTGTATTGAAAAGCGCTAATTTAGGATTAAAATAGTCAGAATTTTGAGGCTAATGGTCCGAATTACGAATTTTAAGGGTACAGTGTCATCATATATCTTATTTATATAGGTTATTTATTATAATTTTCAGCAGTCAATGCGTTGGTGTAAAAATTAATGTTTTGATGAAGTGTAAGAAGGGATTTTTAGGCCTTCGTTGAAGGATTTTCTTGTTATTAAAAGTAGCACTAGCACTGCTTCACTGCTTTTAACACGAACATTTGTCTCTAGGGCTGATTGTCATTGAGTATAGGCTATATTGACTATTAAACTGTGTTCATGTAAATCAAAACAATTATACATTATTTTACTGTTTTTTTTTTCAAATAGGAAATAACAGAAATTTCTTAAACTTATTCATTCAGATAATTCCTTAATTTCTTTAGATACTATCACAAAATAACCAAACAAGATATATATAAAATGTGGGTAAACCTGGGCGGCGAAAATGACAAAGATTATGGGGGGAGGGGGGCGGGAGGGAGGGAGGGAGGGGGAGGGAGAGGGGTAGGGCGGCAAATTTCCTAATAGCCTTTAGGCGGCAATTGCTTAATCCGCCACTGAACTTCCAAACTGTTATTTAGAAAAAGTTATTTGAAGTGTATAGAAAAACAGAACAATTAGTGAAAGAAGACAGCGTGTTAAAGAAGATGGTGAGTCAAAGCAGAACTGATTCTTGGATGTAAATCAAATCAAATTAATATCATTGTATCACCTTTGTCATATTTCATTCCGCAAAAGGTCCTCCGTAAAAACATAAACAATTCAAATCCAAATTCAATTATTTTTCAATTTTGTTTTTCTCTATCCACCATTTTGTGGTCCCGCCTGGCCTAGATAGAATTTCAGCGATTTTGATGCTATTTCAGTTCATTTTCCAAAAAATATATGACCTAAGAAGGACTTCAGATTCTTTAAATATTTAGATTATTTCATTGTATGTCCATCTACTGCATCATGATTTATTTTAAGTTAGCTTAGCAATATCTAACGATTAAGTGTGTCTGTACCACTCTCTCTAAGCTCAAATATCAACAAGAGACTATTAATAACTAAGTTTATTATATAAATTATCCTCTTTAATAATTTTGTGTCGTATAAAAAGCATTTATCATGGCGCCGCCGCGAAACACTGAGTTCAAACCTGACACTTACAACCGGGTCACAACTCTCATCAAAACTCAATTGAACACAATCAAAAATGCTGTTGACAAGTTATATACGCAAATCGAACCACTTAATATCGTTCAAACTAAGTCTTTAAATGCACACATGATCGATCTCAACAAGAAAAAGGCGGATTTTGAAACAAACTTGAGTCGGGTACTAAACTATACTGGTGGGGACACTATATCGACCGAAGTATTGTCCCAAGATCAAGACGAAATCGATGATTTGTACGTTTACATTTCAACCCACATTGAATCGTAGATTCCTAATGAAGATTCCAAAACCTCTGCTGTCGATTGTAGTAATAACAGCGGAATAACTGCTAATGTTCACTCGCAAGTGCGACTACCCAAAATTGAGTTGCCTAAGTTTACCGGTGATTTAGCTACGTGGACAACATTTATAAATTTGTCTGACACCACGATACATCACAATGATGCCTTATCTAATGTTATGAAATTTCAGTATCTACTGAGCGCACTTTCTCAGGAACCCCTGAATTTGATCCGCAGTCTTAGTCTTACAGAAGAAAACTACACGATCGCATACAATTTCCTTAAAGATCGTTACCATAACAATCGCCGCTTACAGTTGCTTCATCTAAAACAACTCTTGGACTTACCACAAATTTCGTCCACACACATTCACAGTGTACGTCAATTTATCAATTCATTTAACGAAAATACGCAGGCACTTAACGCACTGAACTGTGATGTTCACGATCCCAACCCCTTATTTACTGCAGTCGTGTAACTTAAAATGGACTTAGATTCACACAAGAAATTAGAAGGATTTCGTACCACATCATTGTCAACAAATCACACATTGCCCACCGTTAAAGAGATCGGAATACGGAATGCTCTCACATGGAAGACGCATTATTGTCCCCAGGCATTCATACCGTAGAAGTCAGCTCATCATATTAACGTCATAAACCCGCATCTCATAGTAAAACCTATTCAAAAAGAGACGTATCCATGGTTGCTATTCAGTGTACTCCAACCGCAAATCCTCCTATCCAAACACATTCACCTTGTGTTGTATGCAATCAGTATACACACAAAATGTATGCATGTCCGGTTTTTCAAACCAAAACCCCTCAAGAACGATATCAGTTTGTGAAAACTCATCATCAATGTGTCTCATGTCTAGGATCGCATAATATAAAGAACTGTAAATCACAATCCACTTGTAAAGTATGTCACAAGCGTCATAATGCATTGTTACACTTTAATGTCAATTCAACTGACAACACCTTAAACCACTCGAATGTAGGAAATGATTCATCCAAAAGACAACCAACTAATGAAACACGGGATACTCCAGTTAAGCCGGAAATGTCCGTTACACTCGCATCACAAAACCAGTTCAACTCACAATCCAATAATGTTACTGTATTACTGGGTACTTTGATGATCAAAATCAGACCACCTGACGGAACCTCTCATTCGTGCGTTGCTCGACTCCGGTAGTATGTGCAATCTTATAACAGAACATGCCACGAGTATACTAAACATTCGTCGTCAAAAATGTGACATTCAACTATCTGGAATCGATCATCATGTCACTCAAAACAATGGTCAAATACTCACAAATCTGGAAACATTGTCCAATCAAAAAGTCGCAGAGCCACAGCCTATGTTAATTCTCAATAAGTTGACCTTCCTCGCATGCCATTGTCACCAGACATCCTTAAACACACACAATCCTACAATCTCGCAGACCCAACCTTTCACACCCCTGGACGCATTGACATTGTTCTCGGAGCATCGTTGTTTCCACAGTTGTTTACACGAGAACAGTTTTCCCTGGGAACTAACATGCCTCATGTACTGGGTACTCAATTCGGATACGTAATTATGGGGACTGCTCCATGTATTCCGGTCCCTCCGGCATTATCTGTCTCTAGACCCACATCTACTCTTAACATATGTCTTCATTCAATTAGCGATGCAGATTTGCATTCATCCATACAACAGTTTTGGCATCAAGAAGAGCCACCAATGAGCTGTACTCAGTCACACATGGACAATATGTGTGACACACATTTCGCTGCTACGCATTCACGTGATTGTTCAGGTCGTTACACAGTTCGTCTACCATTTAAAACTTCAAATCTAGAACTAGGTACCTCTCGAAACGCCACAGAACTTAGATTGCACGCAAGTTCAACACAAACGCTCGGTTTTCAGAACTGTACCATGAATTCATGGGTGATATCTTACACTTGGCCACATGTCCAAATGTGATTCCATCCAATTGCCAAACTCGCATTACTTTTTACTGCCTCATGGCATTCTCAAAGAAAGTAGTAGCACAACTAAATTACGCACAGTATTTGACGCAAGCTGTAAGACTAGTTCAGGTACATCACTAAACGATCTTTTATTAATGGGCCGTAAACTGCAAACCAACATTTGCGACATACTAATGCATTTTCGTTGCCATAACTTTGTGTTTTGCTGCGATATGAGACAGATGTATCGCCAGATTTCTGTCCATCCTGATGATCGTAACTTTCAGTTGATCTTGTGGAGATCTAACCTTAACCAACCTGTGTCTGTTTATCAATTGAATACAGTTACATATGGAATAAATAGATCCCCGTATCTCGCTATCCGAACGTTACACCAACTTGCTGCTGATGAAGGAAACGACTTTCCTGACGCTGCTCATGTTTTGAGAAATCACACATACGTGGACGATATTATCATGGGTGCAGATACAGAAGACGAAGCAATCGAATTACAAACACAACTCGTTTCGCTATTGAATCGAGGGTGTTTTGAGCTACACAACTGGGTTTCAAACTCATCTCGACTGTTGGACACTCTTCCTAATACCCATTTAGAGTCACCACAGTTTTTTCAAAATTCACAAACACCACATTTCACAGTACTTGGACTACAATGGTCTCCCACTACAGACATGTTTTCATACAATTTCCAACTACCTACTGTACCCAACACCCCAACTAAACGGATCGTTCTAAGTACAATCGCAAAAATATACGATCCATGCGGTTTTCTCACACCGTTCATCATGCTTGCTAAGTGTTTTATGCAATTAATTTGGTCACGAGGATTATCGTGGGACTCACCATTGCCAACTGACATTCGTTCACAATGGCAGTCATTTACTGATGATGTCAAATGGTTAGCAAACATATTCATACCTCGGGCTTTGAAGCTTTCCGCGTCTCACAACATAGAGTTACATGGTTTTTGTGACGCATCTGAAAGTGGATATGCCGCTGTCATTTATTTCAGATGTGAACAGCCTGATCAAGTAACAACAGTAAACCTTATCATGGCAAAAAGCCGGGTCGCGCCGTTAAAGCGAGTCACTATCCCACGTCTCAAACTATGTGCAGCTCACTTACTAGCTCAGCTTGTAGCATATTGTAAATATCTTTTCTCTGACATAATCACATCTGACAATATTCATTTATGGAGTGATTCTTCTGTAGCATTAACTCTACTCTACTCTACTTCAGCATATAGACTGAAAACTTATGTTGCCAATCGTGTCTCGCAAATGCAAGAACTTGTACCTCCTGAATCTTGGAAACACATAGCATCGGAAGATAATCCCGCTGATTTCGCATCAAGAGGGTTACTCGTATCACATCTGATAAACCATTCACTTTGGTGGAACGGCCCTTCGTGGCTTTCCTTGCCATCATGCGACTGGCCGACATCTAAATTTATTCCCATTGAACTTGAACCATCACTATAACTAAAACCTAATCCCTTAGCAGTGTTATCAGTCAATCACCATGAAGAGTGGTCAGTCTTGAATAAATTCTCATCTTGGACCACTTTGCAAGCGTAATGGCTTTTGGCTTAAGCTTTATACATAACTGTCGAACTACATCTCAGCGCTATGGGTATCTCACCACTAAAGAGCTTAACGAAGCACGCCTGAAAATATTTTATACTTTGCAACATGCAGCATTTTCTAAAGATCGAAGATTAGTGCCTCAAGCAAATAATTGGTCACTTGGGCGCATCCTAGAAGTGTTTCCCGGCTCTGATGGAATTGTGCGTGTAGCTAAACTAAAGACTAAGGATGGAACATTTGTACGACCTGTTGTGAAATTGTTTCCCTTACCCAATGCTTAAGTCAATTAGTGAATCTTTTGAAGTTTATGAAACTTCAAGGTGGCCAGTATGGTGAAGATTTATGAACTTTTTATAATATATTTTAAATTTTTTTTTATTTCATTCAGAGAGTTGGTTACGTCACACTACAACAGCTTTCAATACTTTCAATTAAATAATAGGTATTTCTTACCTTCATACTTTTTTTAGTTTTTGTTCAAATCATCTGCTATGTTTCAATCAGCTGACTTTCGTTTAGTTTTAATCATTGGTTTCAAACCAAAATAAAACATTCTCACATTTCCATTTCCCTATTGAGTTTTCATTAACAGTTTTCCGTTTCATTACCTTAATTCAACCGCAGATTTCACCCCGCAATCTGTCATTAATATGGACATTTATGTTTATTGCATTGTGTAACTTACAAACTGTTACAGTAGAACCTCGCTACGACGACCCTCGATAAGACAAAAATCTCGATAATGAGTCTGATTTTCTAATCCCCGTGAATCTCCCATAACTCTCAATGTTATAAATACCTCTATAACACGACTCATTTTCAAATAAATACCTCGATAGCACGTCTTTTTGTAATTTCATATTACTAATAAATAAACCTCTATAGCGCGTCTTTTCAAATAACTGAACGTCTATAGCACAACACCCACCTCAATAACACGCTTCTTTGGGTAAGTGAACCTTTATTACACGACTCTAACCTCAATAGCACGCCGTTTTGCATTACAGAACCTTTATAGCACGACTAAACCTTTTTCACGCATAGTTCCCACGGTTAGAACGGATGTTTTGAAGTAAACAACAACGTCTCGGGCTCAGGTCTCAACAGAAAAACCCCTTCCCCAGCCCCTTCCCATTCCTGCCTTTCCTTGTCTATCACGGGTCGGTCGCATCATCGCATGCTCTCCATTATAAAAAATGTAACGTTTAAGTAGAACACTGTCTATACAGTGTATACAAGTTTATGAAAAAAAAAACTTGATTTTGTGTTGTATTTTTAGTTGAAACAATATGTAGATTTTAATTTTTTAACATTACAGGATTTTATTGCGTATTTCACAATAGGTTAAGGTTTACTGTATTTTGAGCTTATTAACTCTATACAGTAATTTAGTGAACTGAGTCTGTTGATTTTTTTCTTACTGTTGCAATAATAAAGAAGTTTGTTTTACTTGTACGTTTGTTCTTTTATTTATGACTAATTTATACAGTACTTTTCTACTTAAAACACAACTTATTAGAAATGTTTCATACAAAATGTGCTTGGTATAGCAAAAAATCTGTGACCTCGATAACACGTCTTGTTGTGAAAACCACCTTGATAGCACGACCCTCAATTACAAGTGCACCTCGATAAGAAGACTATTTTAGAGATCCCCTTGAGAGTCGTGTTATCGAGGTTCTACTGTATTTAGAAAAAGTTATTTGAAGTGTATAGAAAAACAGAACAATTAGTGAAAGAAGACAGCGTGTTAAAGAAGATGGGGAGTCAAAGCAGAACAGATTCTTGGATGTAAATCAAATCAAATTAATATCATTGTATCACCTTATTTCATATTTCATCCCGCAAAAGGTCCTCCGTAAAAACATAAACAATTCAAATCCAAATTCAATTATTTTTCAGTTTTCATTTTTCACTATCCACCATGAGGCTAATATGGAATTTCTTTCTAGCAGATATTTAATCTGTTAGTTTAATAATTGGACTTAAAATATAATAAACAAAAAGCCCTGACTAGTGATTTAGTGTAAGTGGCTGGATATTTTCTAAAACTGCATAATAACTTTTTATTACACTGACTTTCTTGACAGATAGAATATGATTGAAAGCACAGCTTTTCACAGGAATGATTTTTCACGATATAAAAATGGAATAAACTAATATGTTGTACTGCTATTATTCAGCCTTTATAAATATTTCAGATAGTGTAATAAAAGTTTAACATGTTCCGATTAATCCTAAAGTACCTTAAGATTAAGCTACCACAGTACAAGAAAATTAGCTCTTGTTGTAATCCCAATTTTATTGTTACTAAATCTCTACGTGAGCAAAATTAATGAACTTGTTTACAATGATTGTTAGATTTTTCACAATTTTATTGTAAGTCCTAAAAGTTCTATAGACTAATATCATGCTCAACCATTTTTGTACAGCTAATTGCATGTTTCACCACTTTTGTAAGACTGCATAATGCTGGAGGAACTTTGACAAATAAAAAATGCACTATAAGCCTGTCGCTAATTCCCCAGAAAATTACGATGAAACTTATCAGCACTGAGACAACAAATGGATTTTAGTGGCTTGTAATCAGTAAACATAAAATCATAAATTAGCCACAGTGAAGGCACCATAAAATTGGATGCAAGGTCAAACTACTTGTTGAACGCAAGGTCAAGTCTGCAAGAACTGTATTTTTACTAACATTTTTGTAATATTATTAATATAGCTTTGTGTTATGTTATGTAAAATATGATTTCAAGGGTAATTGTTTCAATGTCATAAGTTGTATTGGATTGCTTCTACTAATAAAGACAACTTTTAACATCTTACTTTTACCTTAATCTTAATTTTAATGTGGGTTCCTATTAAAACGAGTTTGCAGGTAGCACGCTGACGTGTGGCAGGTGAATTTCCATATAAAAACCTTTTCAAAATCAAAATCAGTGTTAAAACATCCAATTTTTACCAAAATTTGAAAACATGTTTTTTTGGCTGTTCTGATGTTCCTGGTTTCATTTACCTGCAATGCTGGGAATACAATGTAGCGCATTATAAGGTTAGGAGAAGGTCCAGTCAGGATTTAAAAGTATGCGTGACGATACTGGGGACGATAAAAATACACCAACATATGAATAACAGGCTTTTCTAATGTAAAACCCCCCTAAGACTTTTGAATTATAGAATTTTGAATTTTCCAAGTTCTACTGTTCATAGTTATTCAAGTTTTCATCCACATTACAAATGTTTAATGTGTGCTTTATTAAAGTCTCAGCAAACAACGATCCTGCTGAAATCTAGTTCTAGCACATGCCCCTACAAATCAACATTTATGATTACAACAGCAATTTTCATTCCATTGATTAGGTCCAGGAGATTTCTAGGTAGAGAAGGTGGTAATTTTGTTGATACAACCCCAGGAGAAGAAGTTGAATTGTTTTAGGGAAGGTTACCGAGACCAAGGAAGGAAACATGAGTCTCATCTCCCAAAACTTTACCCAATACAACAGTAAAGTAAATTAACCTCTCATGTCAGATTTGAATTTTTAGAAGCTCCATCTAGCTGTAAAATGAAGTAATTACTATCTTCTTATATTTGTGGAATTAAACATGGCTCAACTTAAAAATATCAGTTCTTTGGTGCAGTATAAAACAGCACAGGTAAAGATAACAGAAATGTAATGTACAGCTGTTTCTGTGTGCATAACAGAGCAGAATCACTAGACCAGAGTCATGGAATTGGCCAAGGATTTGTCTGGGTAGGGACATGCCATTGTGTAGTTGCTACCTCACCCCTCACCCCCAACGAGGCCATCCAAGATATCCGTGATAAGACCACCTAGAAGAGATTTTGCTCATCACCACTGGCACCATTGACGTCGAAGGTGATTTCAATGCTATGGCGGTAGGGTGGGGAATGCCCTCTACCAACTCCCGGGGGAGATATGTCCTAGGTTTTGCTGCCAGGGCCGATCTCTTTGTCTTAAATGAAAGCGACACAGACCCCACATACATTTTTGTTGTTGACGTGGCACAGAAAACATTGACCTTTGGAGGATAACAAACATGTTTTTCTACTATAGTCCATTCCACCTTCACCATGCAGTACAGTTCTAATGGGGGTAGCCTTGTTACTACATGAGCTGTGTATATCATGTGTGTCACCATGCGAGTTGTGTTAACTGTCTCCATGAGCCTTAAGTTAATGCTTTCTGGAGAGCTAGTAGGTTTTAAACTGCTATTTGAAATACATACGGCTTATGGGCCCTCTGTACATGTGAACATGAAATCGATTATATACATGGAGATTTTCTGGACCCCATTCGCAGTGGTGTACTGATGTATTTTTCAGTGTTTAACAAAAATAATTAATTAACAAAAACAATTGATTAATAATGTTTATTATTTAATTAATTATTTATAATGATTGAGCGACTGAGTGATTGAGTGATTGAGTTCACAGAGAAGAAATATATTATTTCTATGTGGTGTGTTTGATTTATTTTGTTTGCAAAAATATATTTATACAATTTTAATTAGCCGGCATTTAATTTTAATTATAATGAATTGTACTAGACAATGTCACCTAGGTATGTTTGAAAATAGTATAATTTAAAATGTTTTTCTCAATCTGACCATGGATATAACGTATCTCTTAAGGACATGTCAAGTAGGGAGCATTGTTTAGTCAAAGTAGTGCCTTTGCTCTCTGACATCAGGTCTTCCCCCCACCCTACTAGCCTTCAAAGTTGTAGCGTTAATCTTATGGACACTAAGTTTGATTGAATCATATGATTAACTAAAAAATGTGCTCATAAATCTAAATGGTTCAACTAGATTACTATAGAGTTCATCCCATCTATATATTCACATCTATCATATTTTTTTATCCATTTTATATATTTTTTCTTTTTTCTATACACATCTTCTATTCTTTTTACACTTTTTCAAGATGTTTTTTGCTACAATTATATTTAGCAATTATTATTTAAGTATGTCGCAAAAAGAAATAAATTACGAATCATCTTCAAGGAAAATTACCACTTAAAAGAGAAACACTTTATACCATGTACTTTGTAGTTAGGCAGGAAAAGCATTGTTGGGATTGCTAATGTAAAGTGACATATATATGTATCTATACAAATTGAATTAAAAGTTGTCTTTCACATTTATAGGTACCAAAACAAAAATTATCATGGCCCCACAGTGACTAGGTAACAGAATATTCCCTAGAGGGGAAATACACTACTGTAAAATTAGGAATTAGGTTAGGATTAAGGTTCAACATTTTGCTAATCAGAAAAACATATTTATTTCATATTTATAATATAACACTTATCATAGCTTAAAAATATTTCATTTGAAATCTTAACATTGATCATAGTTATAAACCATTTAAACACATTATTATACAAATACGTTTACCAAAAATAAAACACATTCAAAAGAGGAAGAAAGCTAGTGAGTTCTATAGAAGAACCATGATTTCATACTCCTTGATAGGAACTTCCTTACAGTCATACGGGATGTACAGGCAGCGATGAGTAGGGTGAACCTATCAACATAAAACTGATGTGACTAGATAAAAACATAATTAGTTTAGTAAAGAGGAAAAAATTGTGACAGCTAAGGAGGAAAAGTTTTTTCAGTAAAGTGTTGAGGGCACAGTTTGAACTCTCGTGTGGAGATAATGTTACGTTCTGAGCAACAGCACTGAATGAGCAGTTTTACAATCGTACTTATAATAAGTTGTATGCTATTATGTATCCATCTTAAAAGCTATCTAATTGTGCTCTTTGTAAAATATTAGGCTTTACAGTTTTTATTTTTATTTTTGAGACAACCAATAGTGGTGTTATTTTAATCAAACAGATATTAAGTTTGCATTTTTTTTGTAGTATTTCTCTTGTCAGGTTACCTTTCCTGGAGTGATAGTGCCATCGTGATATGCTCGTCCAAGGTAGAGTTTCTCACCAGTGGAGGTGTGGCCAACAACCATGGCCTGGGGAGGGATTATCCCATCGTAAGAGTGCTTCCAAGCAATGTCATTGCTCACCAATACCTGATGGTTAATCAGACCGAAGATTAAGATCAAAGCTTATCACAAATTTTGATTCAGTGGCCTAACGTAATTTGTTGGTAACTGCAAATGATCCCAAATTAAATAGGTAATATCCTAATATACTGAAAGTTAAGTTTTATTTAAACATTTTTGGCCCCTTTGGAAATTAGTTTTGTAAAATTATTTTGAGGTAAATCTGGAGAGATGTGGTAGTGTACCTTGATTAAAGTATTGATGAGGTACCTTGATTGGGGAATGGAAAAAAAATCTTCAATGATAGAACTTCAGCTTATCTTAAAAAACTACAAAGTAAATAAGGGCAAATCAACGTCAAATCAAGGAAAACAGACAAATCTAAAAGATTGTCTGTGCTCAAGTTTGAATTCAGAGAGTTTACACCTGCTGATTATAACATTTTCCAAAGGAATCTAGATATACCTCTAAAAGGCAAAGCCCTCACTCACTCCCTCATCACGAATTCTCCTACTTCCCATTTACCTAGACAGTTGAAATTTTGTACAGTACACTGATTCTTTAGACAAAAATAGGAAAACTAAATTGTTTTCATCCTGATCTAACCTTAGGGATCCGCCAGAGACCCCGACAAAGTTCTAATGTATTCATTTTTGTTGAAAATACAAACAGCTGCTCTTGATTCGTAGTAGTTCCACGGGATAACCACAGAATGTAGCATACTCAACAATCATAATTTGTATAAATTATTTTCGGGCCGAAGCCTGCGGGAACAGCTACTTAAGTATATATCTATATAATTACTATATGAGGTCAAACTATAAATGCTTTGAGACCTCATGATCAACAGATATTTTTTCAAGTTCAGATTTTTTACTTCTTATGAATTTGTGTTTACCTGCATATCTTTAAATGCACACTTTACTAAGGGATCTTAAGAGAGGGCAGGTTAATAATGACATTATGCCCAAAAAAACTAGCGAACTGTGGTTGCTAAATTTAAATCCACTGTAAATACTGAACCGTGTACTTTCCTTTAATAGTCTTGTTACCGAATCAGTGTTTCCCAAGTCGTCTTACCTCATACTGATGCTTCATGTGCTCCCCGCCACCCCAGGCCACATAGGCACCGTGATGGTTGGGTTTGACCTTGGCTGGTAGCAAGTCTCCAGAATGGTTGGCTCGGCCTGCATACAAAGGAGAACCGTCCTACATTTGAAACAAAATCAAATATGAGAATAACCAAGGGGTATGCGCATTGTCAATGTTTGAAGGATTAAATCCAAAACTTTGTTTTAAATGAAGTATTTTTCTACATTTTTACACAGCGCGCAGGCACCACAATATAACAGCAGCTGTTATTAGTTTTCTTTATGCACACATTCTAACTGTCAAACCTGTCAAAGTCCAATCTCGGCACCTGCTTCAAGAGATGGTTTATCCATCTTCACCTTGGCCGGTTAGTGTCTAGCTACAGTAGTGTAGTCCGCTCATCTTGCACACATGCAGCACTCTAACAGTTGACCATTTTTCTTTATACCATCAGTTGCTGTTTAGTGTTTGTAAAAGTAATATATCTAAGACGTTTTCTCTCAAACGTCAAAATTACTAACTGAAAATATCAGTATATACGCGAATGAATTTGTCTTTGTTTCGTTATCTGGAGCAAGCAGCAAAACTTTCATTTGTACAACAACTTAAAGTGCCTCAAGATCTTCAGTGTATTCACAAACAACTTGAACATTCCCTCTCATCGATGTAAATACTACTGGATCGGCAGGTTCGCTCCGCAACACGAGCCGGCTGCCAGTGGTTGCATTCTGGACTTTTGAAGGCGGAATGGGTAAAAAGCGTCTCGCTGCGCATTACGCTATCATTGTCTCGGCGCCTTTCCTAGACGTTTTAGGCTTTCTAAATACGTTTTAAGGCAATTTTACTATGAATAATAATTCTTAACAAAATGCTCAGTTTGGAATACTTAATGAAACATAAATATAAGTTGATAAATTGTATTAATTATAAATTTGGTATTGTATTAGGATAAAATAAAAAACCTACATAAAAACTAATCATGTTTTATTGTACACCACTGCACTGTTTTTATAAATAAAGATTATTTTGATTTGATTTGATTTGTTTTTTAAGTAATTACAAACTTTCACTGTTACTTTATGGGTGTTTTCATTTGGGTTAATTGAATACAGACTACGTCTGAAGATGTATTTTACTTTTGTATACATTTAGGTCAGCTTTTAAGCTTTCAATGCCTAAACGTTAAAGCACAGATCAAGTCTGGAATTATATAGGAATAGTATGAGAAAATGCATGAGGACAACAATACTGTTGCATGTAGTGTTCAGATTCCCATATTTTAAATTTAGAATAATCCTGATTGTTATCAACTTTGCAGAGGATTAGGTATCATATAGGTATCAGTTTATTTAATATAGGCCTAAGCCTTATATTTATAAAAACATTTTTATTTCCGTAATTCTTGTGTCCAACTTTAAACAACATGTTCAATGGTCAAAGCGTAATAATTGACGCAAGGGCTTAGCAAGGAATTTATTTTAGAGTGTTCAAGTGTTCAACTTACGAAATAAAACGAGTTTCTCCACTGCTATTGTCAGACCATTGGCCTATTTTCAATAAATTTAAATAATCACTGTAATAAAAAAAGTGGTGCAATTACCACACTTTTTAAAGTAAAAAGGTATTCATATAAGGGAATTAAGAAGAAAGAGTTATGAAACTTAGTAGTTATTTTTTTGTCTAACTGTACAGTTATATGCTCCTACAATGGTAGGCTACAGGCATATATTTTACAAATAATAGAACAATTTATACTACGGATGAAAAGAAGTGTTCCTCCATCTTGACGTGCAGTTGTATAAGCAGAACAACTCACCATTTATTTATTTAAAATACAAAATACAATGCATATCATAATACAAAACCTAAGATTAAAACTAAAACTGTCAACAACACTGTAGTAATCCACAACAAGTTTATTCAGCAGTAATTGCGGAAGAACAATAATGAGTAGATGAGTTAGACGATATCCCTCAAAATTTAACCTGTGTCTGACAGGGAGGGGATAATCATATGTTACAGTACGATTTTCCATGCGGCCAGCCGGCGCCCTACACGGTTTCGCACCATCGCTTTTGCCCATTCAGCCTGCAAGATCCCCTGGCTGCAACCCGCAACACGTAGCTGTGTGCGCTCGGAAAGATGCAACCGTGCCTTACGGGCAGCACGCGATCCAGTAGTATTTACATCAGTGTTCCCTCTAGGCCAACTTCGCAACCCTAGGGGCATCCCTCAGCAATAATCTATGTACTTGTCAGGTGATGAACCCAGGATTAAAAGGTGTGTCCCATAAACAAATATTTTCTTTTGTGTTTACAATAATTTGTTAGGTCATCTGGCATTTTCAATAAAATATATCAAAAGTTAGACCCATTCAAAATAGAATACTATTTTACTTCACACTCATATTCTTCCAGTAAGAGGATGAACAAGGATTTAATGTTGTTACTATAACTCTTTTACAATGTAAGAAACATTTTTTAGGTTTTTCACTTTTGATGATGGATGAATTAGCTTTGCTTGTTTGCCTTCAAATTCATGGCAGGTGAATTACCTTATTCACTTTGATCATTTCCAAGGCCGCATTTAGCCAAACAGCGTCCGTAGGCACACAGTAAGACTTGCACCCTCCTTCTCACCCGTGCAATATGCTGGTCACCCCAAAAGTTACATTTTTCATGCCTCGATAGATAATTTTCATGTAACACTTGACAAATGTATATTAATCAATTGAATTATAACTAAAAGCTTACAATTATTACAACACAATCTGCTATTATAACCTTTGTCACAGTCGTTTGAAACCCTTTATTATTTAAAGGTAATAGGGGCGCTAAGTCAGTTTTTCGTTGTTAAATCCTAAAAGCAATTAAAACGCCGCTGTACGGCGTATTGTGTGCCGATGGCAACACTATGGCTACCTTATTGCTCCAATGAATACACAACCAATATTAATATGAAGGTCAGGTCTAATGCTGTACCATGATTAGGAAAATTTTAATTAAATAAAAATTTCGGAAGAATTTAACATAATTATAAGCAGTTTTCAAGTTAGAACAGTAGGAAATTTTGAACAATAGTTTGCTCAAGGATGAGTCACCAGATTAATAGAGGGACGCGTTTAGACGGGATTATTGTTTCTACAGGTTTTTAGAGTAGATAAGTAGATATCATGTTTGCACAAGTAAGTTGGTAGAAGTAGAGAGAGAGGGGGTCAGGAGGGAAGTAGACCATGGTCTGTACGACATCAGAAACCGACGGCGGAGGTTCGCAGCAGCGGGAGCGACGAGGGAGTCTGCCATGCTGACCGAGTTGACTTCATGAGGTACAGTGCAAACATGCTATTTGCAGTAAAGGTTAATTTTATTTCAAAAGTCGTTTTTCAAAATTGAATGGTTTTTTGTAAAGCAGTAAATCAGTGAGCAAATTATTGAGATAAAATAAAATCGAATTAAAGTTCTTTAAATCCGGAGAATCTTATGTTATAAGAATCATTTAACCTGTCTAATCCATCCTATCAAATAAATTAAAGTTATGGGGAATTTGTAAAATAACGCTAGTTAAAATTTAATAAGATTAGAATGGGCAGTGCCATGAGTATTTAGCAATAAATGTCAGTAAAATTTAAAAAGAGTTAGGAAATTAAAGTGTACAATTCATAAATGCAGAATATAGTAATTTGAGTTTTATTTGTCAAAATGGACAACGTTGTTATTATTTAATTTCACCAAACGTCCAAGTGTACCACGCCAGGATAGGAAATTATTTTATCAGAGTTTACTTAAGTCCTGGAGGTGTGAGACATTACTGCTAACTTTAGGAGCTGTAAACAAAAGTAAGTAGGTAATGTGTGGTATACGAAGTTTTTTTTTTTTTTTTTTTTTTTTTTTTTTTTTTTTTTTTTTAATTCAGCCTCCTTTTTTGACGTTTGGAGCATTGTAGACGAAATTCTGAGCAAACAAAAGATAGTGTTAGAGGCACATTTATACATTCCTCCATGTTTGTGCTTGGTTCAGCTGCTAGCTGTCTCTCTCTCACACACTCTCTCTCGTTAGTGCAGATCTATATCGAATTGGCTACATTGTTCCTATGCGACCTGACCTGCTTCTTAGTGTTTGTGTATTCATTGCTTGCTTCTGGATTCTCATGCTGTTGGAAGAACTACGTCCAACTATGTCTTGACTCAGTATTCTACAATGCCATTCAGCGTCATTTTCACTGGTTAGCCAGGGTCTGAAAAATTGACAGCGCCGTTTGCCACACCGGGGAAACATCGTGCCTCGCTAAAGCAGCATTCAACGTGTTATTTTAATTTCTTTGCACTCCTTTTGCGCCCCTTATAATTTTTCGCCCTAGCCAAATGCCTAGTTGGCCTAGTGGGTCATGCGGTACTGATCATTCCCCTTTACCTTCCATACCTCCAGGCCCCTCATTGCCTCGTGGCAGCCCTGGAACTGAATCGAGACTTGTTTTCAAATATTTACCAACCTAACGTAGATTTAATATCTGTGAAACAGCATCATTTTTCTAAGTTTCATTGGCTAAATTTTATGATAAATAATAAAATAATCTAAATAAGCTGATTAGTTTCTTATATTTTGTACGTATTATTATTACATTTATTATTTCTATACTTCAATTAAATATTTTTGGATAGCAAATGTCTAAAGACATACAACCTTAGTGTTACAGTATCGTAAAAAACCAATTATATTTCATTTAAATATGGAACCAAACACTTAATAATACCCTCGTTGCAGCAAACCTGCAAACTCATAAAATTTTGGAAATTTTATGAGTGTAACAACATAACAAAATCAACTCATTTAATATACTTTTTTCTAAATAGGTTTCTTACCTCCGTCAGTAGTCAACAATTTTCAACATATAGGTTAAGCCAACATGTTTCGTTGCAAGTGCAACATTTTCAAGGCTTGCAAGTCGTCAAGATGTTAAAATTTATTTATATATATTTTTTTGTTTTTCTTCCCGACAAGTCCCGGCACTTAGCACAACTTGAATGCTCCGGTCTGCTACCAGTGCCGGGTCTTGTCGGGATGCCCGTGACAGTGATAGCGCTATCAAAATGTTCATTCCTTTGTGTCGTAATTCGTTTGTGTATGTGTTGTGTTTTGTTTAAATTTTTACATCTTAAAAACTTGCAAGCCTTGAAAATGTTGCAACGAAACATGTTGGCATAACCTTTATGTTGGAAATTTTGGACTATTGACAGAGGTAAGAAACCTATTTAGTCTTGAACATAGTCCAGGGACTAATAAAAAATTATTTTAACATTTTTTCTCATTATTAGCTTTAATTTACACTAGAGATCGCCCAGTGGTCGAAAATTCAACCAGAAATATTTAATTATGTTTTAAAAAATTACTTATTAAAAATCTGTAATTTTTTCAACCTCAACTTCACGTCACCATGGGCCAATAGGCATGTGCGGTGATGTAAAGACAGTGAGGTACCGCAACGGCATTAGTCACAGGAGCAAGCCAGAGGGGACCGCTCAAAAAGCACCAAGGTTCAGTCGGGATCGAACCCACGTCAGACCACGTCTAATCTGTGAGGCCAGCGCCATACCACTGAGCTATCCGTGACATACAACCTTAGTGTTACAGTATCGTAAAAAACCAATTTATTACATACAAGTAATTGTACGTAGGCCTACTGACGATGTTTCAGTGATACTTTTTTATACTATACGAATCAAATTCTAAAATTGTAAATAAATAAAGGCTATTGTTATCTGTACAATGATTTTATTGTAATAGTACTATAAAAATTTGGATAATTTTGTATACATATTATATATAAATACTTTAAATTGTAAAACTAATTTATTAGGGATATACAGTACTGAGTCATTTTTATTTTTGCAATTATAAAGCAGTATTAGGGTTGTAAAACTTCATAGTACACAATGTTTTTTGTAAACATTCTATTGTCATTGGCCAAATTACCTTGACCGCTGTTATTTGAAATATAAAACTTCAGTCCCTTAAATGATCTTACTCGACTTGAGGTGACATATAGCTGTTCATGGGAGAACACGGGTTGCTTTAGTAAAATGCCAACATTATTGAAGTTTGACCTTGTGATCTATTGATGGTCATAGCAAAAGCGTGAATGAGGGGGAACTGTGTTCTTTGAAAATTAAATGGCAATATTGTTCCTGAATATGTTAAATTAGTTTGAGGAATCAAAATGCTTTCTCCATTTGCAGTCCCAGTTAAAACTTCGCAATCAATAGCATTTCTATGCAAACCTTTGATTCGCATTCTTGTTTCATATTTAAATGTTGTATTAGAAGGACAATGCCATTTATTTTCAATGTTAATTTATGTGGCGGCAAACCGCTGACATCTAAAGAATTAAAAAACTCAATTGGATAGTGATTAACATCATTGATGTCAATGCTGATCATTTTGTCATAACTAAAATAAGTTTTTTGTTCACCAGGTATTCTATTTAGAATTTCAGTGCTGATCATGGAGCAAGAATCGTTAGTGGGGGCTAATATAACAGAATTCAACATCCGTTCTGATAAAATATTATCTGCAATGTTTCCAAAAATGTGCCTCTTTGCCAACTAATTCATTTGGAATTTCAATGATTGTCACCGAACTGTGGATATTGAACTTCTTCTCCATTTCCTATTGTTTTAAGGAATTCTACAAACTCAACTTCTTATTCTAGTAATGCTCACATGTTTTGTGTTAATGTTAAGTGATGGAACTCAGGAAATACATTCCAACTAATAATACAGTTTTCGATTAGCGTTGCACGTGGTCCATGGGGAATAACAGGTAGAATTTGTCGGAAATCTCCGCACAAAAGTACTGTTTTGCCTCCAAATAGTTTATTTTTCTCTTGCTCATTTGCACATAGATCTTGAGTAATCTATCGATAACTTTTAGTGCTTGAAGTGGACACATTGATATTTCATCTATAATAATTAGCGACGCTGCATTAATGTATCGACCCTGATCGCTATTCGGAGTAACATTAGCAACTGATGTTTCTAACAGTGGACTAGGCAGCTTGAAAACATTATGCAAAGTTCTGCCTCCAATAAGAATGGAGATAAAATAATCGGGTCAATAATCTATTAGAGATGAAACAAATGGTATTTCAGCTTTTTTTGGCTTTGCTAGTTGTATACAATGACAGAAAAAAAGTCTACCAAAATCGGACAACCGGAAGTTGGATATTTTCAAGATGGCCACTGCTAACATGAAAAATCGGCAAAACTGCTATAAATTTGTTATTTGTATAGCAGAAAACATTTTGTATATTTAACTAACAGTATCAAGGAATTCATTTTAACCAACATATGATTTTGTGGGATTAAAAATCAGCCTTATGGATTCTAAAATGGCCCCATGGATCAGAAATGGGGCCTATTTACGATCATACAAATGATTTTACTTTCTATAAATCAATAGAGACTTCTACAGCAGACATTAATAATTAATTAATCGTATAACTAGTTATAAACGTTGTTTTGTTCTGTTGGCTAACCTTTTGACTTAGAATTGTGTCTTTTCTTGTACTTTTGTCGTCGGGAAATATCCAATATTTGTTTTGTGATTGAACCAAATTGTAAATAATAGCTATAATGAATTTGTTTAGTGTTAGTTTAAGTTTTATTCAAATGACTTGCTAAAATAATAATTGTGTTCAAAACATTTGTACTAATTATACTTCTAGTGATAATTGTACTGTCTGCAATGGCAGTCTAGCAGATGGAGCAGTGGTTGAACTTTGTGAGAATGGTGCTAATGGTATAAATGCAGCTAGAGTTCTGAGAGGTGACAGACTTCTTGTCACTAGTTGGAAACTGAGAAAACCGCTTTTAGTTGGGAAACTTGCTAAAAATGTAGCCAGGGCTGTACTCAGCTTTCATGGGCCCCTGGGCAGGCCTGGTGGTGTGGGCCCTTGTTGGATCCAAGTTGGTGACTTTTTACCTCTTTTAGCGAATTTCCCCTATAGGGAAGAAGCTATTACCGTAGTCGGCATGGTAAGACCTAGGCCCGGGACCATGATAACTTGTCGTTTTGAGGTCCCCAGACCCCAAAAACACCATTCGTTCGATACTGTATATATATATATATATATATATATATATATATATATGTGTCCGTGAGCACGATAACTCTCGTAAAAATGATCCGATTTTCATGAAATTTGGTATAAACGTGTAAAGCAACATTTATGACTTTAAGTTCGAAAACCAGCCAGATCGCTCTACCCGAAGGGGTATTTTGGGGGAGTTTTGTACCCCAAAAATGGGTTTTTCGAATTTTTCACATATAATTTTTGAAATATTCAAATTTTAGTTTTCACCATTGGATTCAGCTTAAAAAAACACACAATTTGGTATTTTGATCATTTCTCTACGTCAATTGGTTACCGAGATATTGAAAGTGCTAAACACAGTGCGTTGTCTAATGTTATTCTTATGGAGGAAAAGAAAAATTTTATATCTCGCCTATTTATCAACGTATACTGACGAAACTTGGTATACGGCTTCATCTGGTTGTGGACCATTGATATTTGCTCAAAAAGACAATTTTTACCCAAGGCTCCCGTAGCAGCAAACCTGCGTACTCAGCCCCATGTTATTCTTATGGAGAATAAGTAACGTGTTATCTGCCTTCATTATGAAAATAAATTAATGAAATTTGGTATGTCGCTTTACCTAGATGAGTTGTATTGATATTTGTATAAAACCCCATTTTTTGTGTTCCTTGCTTCAGCAAACCTGCATACTCAGCTGCCATGTTATTCTTATGGAGAATAATTAAAATGTCATAAATCGTTTATTTATGAATGTATATTGATGAAACTTGGTATGTGGCTTTATGTGGTATTAATATACATATATATGCATTGGAAATTCGCTGAGTACGCAGGTTTGCTGCTACGGGGGTATTTTAGACAACAGTGTCCTAAGAGTTAACATTTTTTGTACAGCTCTTCATCGGCTTTTACATTTTATTTCAGGTAAAAAGTCAAACTGTTCTATTGTAATGGCGGGTGATTTTAATGTAAATATTTAAAAAACGGATGCAATGACTGATCTTTTACTGAATATCTTGAAATATATTAGACAGTACTTGTACTGTGCAAATAAAAAACTTCTAGAGGCAAAAGCTGCTTGGATAATGTTGCAACAAATATCAACCAAAATATAGGCAAATGTTGTGGAAATTTATCAAATATTTCATGTGATCGTCACTTAATGCACAAAATTGCAGTTGAACTAGAACGTGCCAACCCTTACGTGGTTTCATTTTGTTCAATGAGAGAACACTGCAGCCTTCTTGGAAATGAAAACAAAGAAATTTGTTTGCAGATCAAAGTAAATCGTGAATTAGATATTCAAAGATACAATGACGCGATCCAAACAGACGTAGCTGTCATTTTCAATACACTTGATGGTGAACCACCCTTTGAACGTAACATGATTACATTTTCCAAAATAAATGGTATCATACGGCAATATCATACGCAATGTGTCAGTTTTGGATTCATCACTTGATCCATTAGCATATCCTATGTTGTTCCCAAATGTTGTGGTACGTGAATATGATACATAACAACCAAGCAGCATCCACATCAACAGCACCTTGGAATAAAGTCACTATGCTGCAGTATGCATGCTATAGACTAGCAATCCGACATGACTTTAGTCTATTACATATCTCGCTGAAGTTATTTTTGCAGTGGATTGTTGATATGTACGTACGTCACTTTATTCGGCAGAATCAAGCAACCATAAGAGCAGACGTGTACAACAATGGGACTGATTTTTCGGAATCAAATCTCGGTGGTGGTGATACTCATAATATAGGATGGAGAGTAATTTTACCATCATCGTTTATTGGGTCCCCAAGAAATATGTTAGAATTATTTAGATGCCATGTCTATTGTTCAAGTGCACGGCAAACCTACTTTGTTCATCACACAATGACTTGCAATCCTAAATGGCGGGAAATCACAAGAATATTAACTGACATGGTGGAAACCGTGAATTATCGTCCAGATATTGATATGCGTGTATTTAATGCTAAATTGAAAGAGCTGATTGCAGCAATCATGCAGAATGAAATATTTGGCAAAGTGAAAGCGTTAATATATACAATCGAATTTCAGAAACGGGGTTTGCCCCATGCGCACATTTTGCTCACCTTAGAAGAAAATGACAGAATTATCAATGCAACTGACATCGATAAAGTTGTAAGTGCTGAACTTCCAAATATTGAAACAAAACCAAAATTGCGTGAATATGTTGAAAAACATTTGATGCATGGACCGTGCGGTGATTTAAATGCAAACGCTGTTTGCATGAGGGATGGGAAATGTTGTAAGAATTTTCCAAAACAATTCAACAAATCAACTCAAGAATCTTACAATGGGTTTCCTGTGTATAGGAGATGTGACAATGGCGATAGTGCTGAAGTCAGAGGATCATCACTTGATAACAGGTATGTTGTACCATACACCCATATTTACTGGCCAAATTTAATTGCCACATAAATGTGTTATGTGTTATGTGTTGAAGTTTGCACGACAGTAAGAAGTGTAAAATACATTTACAAGTACGTGTATAAGGGTTATGATTGTGCAACAGTTGAAGTAAGACAAGCACCTAACGAAGCGACCCAGATTATTCAAGGGGATGAAATAAAAGACTTTTTGAATGGACGATATGTCGGTTCAACAGAAGCTGTATTGCGGATTTACGAAATTCCCATGCATTTTCAATCACATATAATTAATAGACTTGATATTCACTTGCCACGTCAGCAAACTGTCTATTCAGACCAGGGAATGAGCGCCAAGCAGTTGAAAATATCAAACAAACGAAATTGTTAGCTTTTTTTTAATTGAATAAGAATGATGTGTCAGCAAATGATTACAAATATACTGAAATTCCAGTGCATTACGTTTGGATGGATTCTCAGAAAAAATGTAAGAAAAGACTTATAGGAGGTCACAAAGTCATATCACGAATGTACTCTGTCTCTCCAAAGGCCATAGAACTTTTCCATTTGAGAATTCTTTTGTTACATGTTAGAGGACCAAAATCATTTGAGGATGTCAGGACTTACAATGGAATTGTATACGACAGATTTGTTGAAGCGTGTCATTCACGGTATAGCTTCGAATGACAATGCGTGAAGAGAATGCTTAAATGAAGCAAAAGACTTTCATTTGCCCTGTAAATTACGTGAATTATTTGGCTTCATTTGCAAATGCATTAGCATTATAGAATGAGTTCAGATATTACCTTTGCGAAGATTTTTTAGAGAGTATAATGAAAATACGTCATTTAATAGAGTGCTTTTGGAAATTGAAGAAATTTTGTCATCACATAACATGTCATGTGCTTCCCTTGGGTTACCAGTTCCAATATATTTGCCTGACGATGATACAGTCGAAATGTTTGACCTCCATGATGAGTTGTTACTATTTAGTGAACTTTACACATCTGCGATCGCTGAACAACGCAATATAATTGATTTAGTTATTCAAGAAGTTCAGCATCATGACACTGTTTCAAATGAATTTTGTTTACCTGCTCATGCAGGATGTGGCAAAACGTGCACGCAAACAGCTATTATTCGTAGAATTCGGTCACTTAATCTTAGTTGTATTGTAACTGCATTTAGTGGCATTGCTTCAACACTACTTATAGACGAGTCAATTTATATCTAAAAGTCAACTGAGATAGAAAAAATTCCAACAAAAGTTCTCTCAACGGTTTTTGGCAGTACTAGTTGTATTAATTTACTGAACAAAGTCTATTAAATTCGGACAACCGGAAGTAGGTGTTTTTCAAGATGGTCGCCGCTAACATCACGAATCGGCCAAACCGTTACAAAATTGTTAATTTTTAGAGTATAACAAATACTTTTATATTTAACTAACATTATTTATAGTCAAGGAATTCATTTTAATCAAAATATGTTGTCCATGGTATCAACAATCTGGGTGAATAATGAATATTTTGGGTTGAATACCAGTTTTTTGGTTAACAAAACACAAATGTAAATTTGTATCCTAATATTTTTGTAACATACTTGAGATACACTATATATATTTTTGAAAGTTTTTCCTAAATATTAATTGTACAAATTACACTTTAAAATCATTTTAAAAAGTAAATCCGCAATATGGGGTGAATAAAGTAATTAATATTCATCACTTTTCTGTAGAACATTATAGGAATTCTTTCTGATTCCCTTCAAATTCAGTATCGACCATTAAGTGAAATAATTGGATAATGGATAGTGTGTTGCCTTCTCTTATGTGTATTATCCTTTAGTGAAGGACCTGCGTCATAACCATGGAACATACAGTTGCCAATTTTAACTGTAAAGTCTGCATATAGCTTGGCTATTTTATCACACCTATCTCTCGTTTCACACTTAAGCTTGTGTATCAAGAACCCTCTGTCATTAACGTATATTTTAGTGCACAAATCAGCACACTCTGTTGTCTCAATTGATTCTTGAACGTTATAATACTCAGCAATGGCACGGGCCAACTGTGGTTTATTGGTCTTTCTTAAAAATGTCCTTTCTTTTAAAAAAAATGTTGGGTAGCATATGTACTAAGCTCATATTTAATCTCCTCAAAAACCAATTTTCCTATCCTTGAGACTAGAAGGAATTGTCAAAAAAGTAGGATCAATGATTTTTTTTCTGGCAACACCATTACACCATATAAACCATACACCATGGTCTTTCCATGGTAAATCCGCAATACAGCTTCTGTTGAACCGACATATCGTCCATTCAAAAAGTCTTTTATTTCATCCCCTTGAATAATCTGGGTCGCTTCGTTAGGTGCTTGTCTTACTTCAACTGTTGCACAATCATAACCCTTATACACGTACTTGTAAATGTATTTTACACTTCTTACTGTCGTGCAAACTTCAACACATAACACATAACACATTTATGTGGCAATTAAATTTGGCCAGTAAATATGGGTGTATGGTACAACATACCTGTTATCAAGTGATGATCCTCTGACTTCAGCACTATCGCCATTGTCACATCTCCTATACACAGGAAACCCATTGTAAGATTCTTGAGTTGATTTGTTGAATTGTTTTGGAAAATTCTTACAACATTTCCCATCCCTCATGCAAACAGCGTTTGCATTTAAATCACCGCACGGTCCATGCATCAAATGTTTTTCAACATATTCACGCAATTTTGGTTTTGTTTCAATATTTGGAAGTTCAGCACTTACAACTTTATCGATGTCAGTTGCATTGATAATTCTGTCATTTTCTTCTAAGGTGAGCAAAATGTGCGCATGGGGCAAACCCCGTTTCTGAAATTCGATTGTATATATTAACGCTTTCACTTTGCCAAATATTTCATTCTGCATGATTGCTGCAATCAGCTCTTTCAATTTAGCATTAAATACACGCATATCAATATCTGGACGATAATTCACGGTTTCCACCATGTCAGTTAATATTCTTGTGATTTCCCGCCATTTAGGATTGCAAGTCATTGTGTGATGAACAAAGTAGGTTTGCCGTGCACTTGAACAATAGACATGGCATCTAAATAATTCTAACATATTTCTTGGGGACCCAATAAACGATGATGGTAAATTACTCTCCATCCTATATTATGAGTATCACCACCACCGAGATTTGATTCCGAAAAATCAGTCCCATTGTTGTACACGTCTGCTCTTATGGTTGCTTGATTCTGCCGAATAAAGTGACGTACGTACATATCAACAATCCACTGCAAAAATAACTTCAGCGAGATATGTAATAGACTAAAGTCATGTCGGATTGCTAGTCTATAGCATGCATACTGCAGCATAGTGACTTTATTCCAAGGTGCTGTTGATGTGGATGCTGCTTGGTTGTTATGTATCATATTCACGTACCACAACATTTGGGAACAACATAGGATATGCTAATGGATCAAGTGATGAATCCAAAACTGACACATTGCGTATGATATTGCCGTATGATACCATTTATTTTGGAAAATGTAATCATGTTAGTTCAAAGGGTGGTTCACCATCAAGTGTATTGAAAATGACAGCTACGTCTGTTTGGATCGCGTCATTGTATCTTTGAATATCTAATTCACGATTTACTTTGATCTGCAAACAAATTTCTTTGTTTTCATTTCCAGGAAGGCTGCAGTGTTCTCTCATTGAACAAAATGAAACCACGTAAGGGTTGGCACGTTCTAGTTCAACTGCAATTTTGTGCATTAAGTGACGATCACATGAAATATTTGATAAATTTCCACAACATTTGCCTATATTTTGGTTGATATTTGTTGCAACATTATCCAAGCAGCTTTTGCCTCTAGAAGTTTTTTATTTGCACAGTACAAGTACTGTCTAATATATTTCAAGATATTCAGTAAAAGATCAGTCATTGCATCCGTTTTTTAAATATTTACATTAAAATCACCCGCCATTACAATAGAACAGTTTGACTTTTTACCTGAAATAAAATGTAAAAGCCGATGAAGAGCTGTACAAAAAATGTTAACTTTTAGGACACTGTTGTCTAAAAAAGAGGTAAAAAGTCACCAACTTGGATCCAACAAGGGCCCACACCACCAGGCCTGCACAGGGGCCCATGAAAGCTGAGTACAGCCCTGGCTACATTTTTAGCAAGTTTCCCAACTAAAAGCGGTTTTCTCAGTTTCCAACTAGGGAACTTAAATTGTCTATAGATAATGTCTTCAAGATAAATTTCATCAGGTAATTTCTTCAGGTAAACTTTAATTTCTTCAGGTAAACTTTAATTTCTTCAGGTAATCTCAAAATAATTTGTTAAGGAAACTATCTTCAGATAATCTTTAAGAATTCTTTCTTCAGTTAAACTTTAATTTCTTCAGGTAATCTTAACATATTGTTTAAAAGATAACTTTCTTTAGGTAATCTTCAAGATAATCCATCATTTTGTCAACAGTTTTACGTTACAGACAAAACTCGGTTTATCAGAAGAGCACTCTAATAACAGTAGCCGCAAAATAATATTTCCGCTGTAAAACTCAGATATTTCAATTTATCATAATTTTGTTAATATTAAACCAACCTTCAATCTGAAAACTGTGCTCAATTCCACATTTTTGCACTTTAATTTAATACCTCACAACAGTATTTAAACTTAAAATAATTACCAAAATAAAAACATTTATATTATTTCTACAATATAATTTTTAATCATATTATACTCTAACAATTTTTCAGTTACAACAACCACATAGCAGTTTGTTTTACTTTCAGCTTTTATATCGTAATCAAAAACCATATTTAAAATAATATAATTTTTCGATCCAGAAATATTTACAGGACTATTTGTTGTATCAGTCACTTGTTTACTATAGTATAATGATCGATTATCCATAAATTCTTTTGGATTAAAGTACATTTCGCTAGTGTTATAATACAATTTCTTAGAGTTTATTGTTATTAATGTCTAAATTCATTAATTCATCAGGATAATAATGTCCAATTAATTTTACTCTAATTTTATTTTTCCAAACATGCTATCAAATTTTGAGATATCATATTCTTGATCATTTAATCCTCCTTTTTGAAAACCAATAATTAGAAATTTTGGATTCTATATGTTTCTATGAATGTTTATTAAATGGAAACTATATGTTTTTCCAGGTGTATATTTTTCTTCAATACATTGCCAACAATAAAAATGAAATTATTTTATTTTTTATTTGTAGTTATATCATTAATTAATTGAGTTTTGCTAGTAGTTTTATGTTCAATAATTTGTCGCTAATAAAAAATCATCATTTATATATTTCCAGCACCAGGTAATGTTAAATAGTATCTTCGGATGTTCCATCAGCTTTTTTAGTTTTCCATCTAAAAATTGCATTGTTAGCTTCAGATTGAATCAATTTCAAATAAAAACCTCCGTTTTATATATATATATATATATATATATATATATATATATATATATATATATATATATATATATATATAAAACTAGGCCTAATCAGTAGGTTTTGCATTTACATATCACGGCTACAAATTGTAAAGGCGGTCCCACACTTCTCGCGAACAGGCCTGAACATTCTCCCGAATGTTCACTGAACATTCCGTCCTGTATGTTCCCATATGTATTCAAAAGTTCGTACAGCTCTCACACTTCTTGCGAATACTCCGAACATTCGGAGTTCGGCCAAATGTTCAGGCCTGTTCGCGAGAAGTGTGGGACCGCCTTAAGCGAATGCAGTGAGAAAAGGCGAACTTCCGGTCAAGGCAAATGGCCAAGATATATTCGCCATTACCACAACTATAAACCTCCTTCGAGTATAAACGATGAAAGAGAAGTTTATGGTTTTACTTAAAAACCTATAATCAGAAGGAGTTTAAGACAAAAAGTTTACATACCTTTACAGGTTTCCCCTGACTCTCAGGGAACCCCTGACTAAGCGAAAGCGCTGCGATCGACACTATTTCCGGTAAGCTTTTATGATGGATAATATGAGTGAGTTAATACCTGAGATGCAGTAAATGCAGTAGATGCAGTAAATAACTTGTCTTTTGTGTGCGATCTTGAAAGCGATATTTATGACTTAATGAGTTAAAAGTTTTTTCTGAGCCTACTTACGAGTCTCATTAGAATCAAGAAAACAAGTTTATCCCCATTAAATTACCAAGATGCCATGAAACCATCGTACCATGTTACCATATTTTTTGTTTAACATGTTTTTTTTTGTGGGTCACTCATACTAACACACGGACAAACGCAGGGAATTAGGACCGGCTGTTTTCCGCTCTGGTGGAATCCTACTCAGGGGGTCCAGGTCCATGCCTATTTTGCCTAACTGTTATTTTTTTCAAAACTGGTTAATGCCAAAAATTGACCTATATCAATGAAAAAATCCCGAGGATATTTAATATATAAATGATGGGAGAACATAATACGTGCAATGATTCACTTTTACTAAAGATAACACATTGGTTATAATGATATACAAATATAAGATGACTGAACTATAATTTTGTTACTAAAATAAGATAATTTTGTAAATAAGCTGTCTGAATAATAAATAAACCAGACGGATCCGGTAATTATGTATCATTCGGTAACAATTCTTAAAATCTGGTAAATATGTATTTAGGTTTCTTTTATTCAATTATTGTTATAGATACAAGAACATTACAGATTTTTAGAATTGCATGTGAGTTAAATAAAAAAGTTAGAGGAAAAACTACATCCGGATAAAAAATTAAATAACTGTATATTTCTATGCATACCTGCTTGTGATAAATTAACTAGACCAGCAGGTGGATGAATAAATCGGAACTCTTGATTGAATTACGGATAAATTGTAGAACGGATGAGTTACATATGCATTACAGTACATATGTAATCAAATATGATTACAATTTTTTATTGATATTAAATAAATGTTGAACGTTAAAACATTCATTTTATCACATATTCGGCGTGTATAACTGTTGGCAAGTGACCGATGTGCCGCCCACATTTCTAGCCCAATTAAGCTCATGGTCCTGATGTTTCAAGGTCATTGCAACCCCCACCTCCTCGCCGCCCCTATTGTTTTACAGTCGTGACTCATATCAGTGTTACCTTTTCGTATGGGGAGTACTGAATTATTTGTTTACAAATTCAGTTTTGATTCTTTTTTAGCTTTTGTGGAGTATCAGATTCGGTAAGGTGGTCCTACACTTCTCGCGAACACGCCTGAACATTCGGCCGAACATTCTCCCGAATGTTCACTGATCATTCCGTTCCGTATATTCCCGTATGTATTAAAATTTGGTACAGCTCCCACACTTCTCACGAAAACACCGAACATTCGAAGTTCGGCCGAATGTTCGGGTGTGTTCGCAAGAATTGTGGGACTGCCTTTAGTTCTACTGTATACCTAAGGTGACCAGATTTGGAGGGATGAAAACGGGACGCATGAAACCGGGGGTGTAGGGATATTGGAATACCTCCCTTAAATGGGGGTAGGGCCCGAAGGTTCACCCTCGCAAAGATTTTTGAAAATTAGATGCATAATATAGGGTCTTGGGGAACTTAAGTAGGTTTTTCAGCTCTGTGGCTATTAAAACTCACCGTTAAAACTGTTTTTAATTTTCTTTCCGATTAGGAAGCTATTTAAATCAAAGAAATCATGGCCAAACGTATTCCAATTATTACTATTTTATTCCCTAAGTTAACAAATTAAGACAGATTATTTCAGGTGAAAAACTAATCACAAAACAGCAAATCAGGTACAGATAAAGTGAAAACGGCACAAATGGGCGTCCCAAGAAGGTTGGTCGGGACGACAGGAGAAGTCTCCAAAAATCGAGACTGTCCCTGCGTACCCTATGTATAACATTCGCATGCGCCCAAAGCACGTCACTCTTTGCCTCAATAAATCATTATATTACACTTACACAGCTCAACTGTCATGCTGGTTTGACACCGGCTTGTGATTGGGAGGCGCCGCGCCGTGTGCTGGGGCGCCGTCACTGTTTGCGCCGTTGTCGTTAAGCTGTGTTTACACTGAGTAAATGTTTAATGAACAAGTTATATATAACATGTTATACGAAAATGTTACAAATTCGTGCAAAATGTTACCCTAAACATTAGGTTATAAAACCGAAATTTGATTAGCATTCAGATTGGTTTTATAAGAAGATAATATAATTATAGTAGAACTACACTAATCCGACCTTGGATGGTCCGACACTTCGCTTACCGACCGTGCCGTTATCTGAGTTTGACGTAAACAAGCCACTAACGCAACTCACTTTCTTGTTATGATGTATAGAATTCAAAAATGTTATACAAGTCAATATAAAATTACAAATAAAATGTTTTATATTTTCATTGGACGTGTGATTGTTCATGATGCAATGAAATGTGCCAGTAGCTAACTACAGTACATCGATAACGACAGACGTTCTTGTGCTGCCATTCCAGAGCTTTGGACAAAGCTAACAATTAGGAGTTTTAAGATATGAAATAATATATAAGTTAAAGCAGCGAGAGGAGAGCTTATTTTGACCACTATCCTCGTAACGTTTCAATGAAGGTCGTCAAGACGAATTGGCAACAGTGGCGGCAGCCAAATAACGCAAAATATTTATGAAGTATTACTGCTGGCAATCATTTAGCTGCTAGACATACATGGAGCGCCGAATCAAATGTAAACTTAGGGCAGTCAAATTACATGAGTTTTAATACACATAGTTACAGTAAAAAAATTATAAAAATAAGTTAATAGTTATATTAATAACGTAATTTTGAGTAAGAATACTCGTTAAAATTTAAACATACTCCAACCTTTGAGGTGGCAGCTACTTAACCTAAATTCTTACGGCAGCTGAAAACAGCTCCACAAAACAATAATTTAGGTATTTAAATTGTGATTCTTCGTCCAACCGTCATCGAGATATTCCAAGTGCTCCCTTAATTTATACCTCCCTTAATTATGAACATAAATTAATAAAACTTAGTATGTAGCTTCTTCACCTGGTTGAGTTATATTGATAATTGCCCAAAAAAGTCTTCTCTTTTTTTTGCAGCAAACCTGAGTACTCAGCCCTAATGTTATTCTTATGGAGAATAAATAAAATGTGTTATATTAGCTTATTCATCATATGTATTTCTATAAGATTTGTTTAATGTTCCAGATTTATAAAATTGAAATTTAGGTGTACAAAATTCATCTCAAAATCAATATTAAATTCAGTTGTTTTATTTGGTTCATTCAGATGTAGTTCATTTAATGGATACAAAATTTTATATCCAGCTCTATCAATCTCATAAGTTTTAGCCATTTATTAAGAAAAATTTTTTAAACTAGAAAATTGTTTAATAGTATACAATCATCAATATCTTCAATATCATATCATCAATATCATCAACTTCATCAATATCTCCTTTAAATTTCATGAATACAATTTTCAGAATGCAATATAACTACACCTGAAAATCCCAGTAACACCCCCTAAGATTTAAATATAAACATGTTTGAAAAACACCTGTCCAAATAATCGTCTGCAACAGGTAAACATTAAAACTAGAGGCCAGAGAGGCGAAACCCTAAATCATTTTCAGATATTTTCTGAATTTTCACATATCTAGGATTCATAATGGACATTTTTATATGCTGTAGAGGTTATTTTGGATGATAAGTTTTTGTCAGAATATAAAATCATTTTTTTCATAAATATAAAACTTAAAACCTTTAAGTTTTGCACGGCGAATTACCCACTTGATTATATGTACGTTCCAAAATGTGGGTTTTAAATATTAATTCTTTGAAATATAGAGATGATTTACCTTTAAAAATGAAGAAAAGAATAAAACACTGTTTTGTTTTGTATATTTATTACAACATTTGGGAAATTAACCGATTATGGAAAATTATCTTAACTAGCTTTAGGGCCATCTATAAATTATGCAGTGTTTTTATTGGAGTCTTTTCTTGTATTATGTTAAATATTAAACTAATTAACTTACATCTTGCTATATTAGAAAATTAGCTACAAAAGTTTGCCTGAGAAATATGGCCTTTTCTATTAATACAAAATCAATCCTCAAGATGTTAATTCTTTTCTTATTTTGACTTAATTACTAAGGGCATAAGAGGTGGGAAAACAGTCCAGGAAGTAACACATTAATGCAGGTGCAGGTAAAGCTGATTTACCAGAGAATTAACAAATATTTAATCATATAAAAATATAATTAGTCACAAACAATACAGGTGGAGTTTCCTTCAGCTCTATCAATAATCTCATAAGTTTTAACCATTTATTAGAAAAAAAGGTTTTTTAAAAACTAGAAATATTTTAAATAGTATAGTTTAATAAACTTCGTCAGTATCTTCTTTAAATTTCATGAATATAATTTTCAGTCAAATATTGATATTTACAAATCAGATCAGTGTATTCTTTTAATTGATAATTTATGAATCTGCAAGAAAAACAAAATTGAATAATTGATATTGAGACATTTATTCCCAATTTAATTTATTTTGAAACAATCTCATCAATATTTAATTCATATTTCTCAGAAAAAACATCCCAATCTTGTTGGTTTCTAATAATAAAAAGATCAAATAAATTATGGTTCGCAATTTATTAAGATAAAATTATGATTAAAAATATAATTTTATAAATTGAATTTGTTTTGAATTGCAAATTCAAGATTTAGCTTTAAGTCTATTTTTGTTTTTGTTTTTAACTATCCCAATATTAAGAGTTCGTTTTTTGTTTACATTTAAGACTACAGATATCAACTCCATTTGTATAGAAAAAACTCGCTTCGCCCCCAGACCCCGTTGTTCGCTTCGCTCACTATTGCAAAGAAAGTATGAACTCTATCGAAGCTAAGAAAAATATAACTTAGATAAGGTTTTACTGAGAAAGTAGCGTTGACAATTATTATTATAAATGTAGTAGTAGGTTTAATGCTAAATCATTTATATGTTGATATTTATTGAAGTCTAAAGGTAAATTTGGATGGACAGTGGAATCAATGTATAATAGGTTTAATACTAAATTTTTTTAAGTGTTGATATTTATTGAAGTCTAAAGTTAAATTTGGATGGACAGTGTAATCAATATAAAAGTAGTTATGTAGTATGGTTTATGGTTGTCACATTTTTTGTAAAACATTGCTACAGTATATGTAGTAGATGTATAGTATATGAATATGTACGTAGTATGTTTTGTATATGAAAGGTATAGATTTTTCAGAGTGAAAGGCGTTTATAATGTTTGAGTTAATGGTGTTTCCCTGTTAGTTAGCCAGTGCATATTGTTGCAGCTTGGCATATCCAGTTCCGCCAACGGGGAGGCTGGGAAACGTAGGAACCATCTATTTAAAAATATAAAACTAAAGTAACTAAGCTAATAAAAATATGAAATGGGGAGTTTGTTTGAGGCAGGCCCCCTTGCCTCTGCCGCAAACACAAATCTTACAACTATTAAAAAGAACAAATGCCAAACATGAACACACCGGAGAGTTTTTTAGGGCAGTTCTCCTCGCCTCTGCCGTCAAAAAAATATTAAAACTAAGAAAATTCCAAAAATACAAATATATACAACACCAGGGAGTTTTGATATCGCAGATCCCCTAGCCAACTGCGTATGTACAAGATCCAACACTGAGGTCTTTTGATGAGGCAGACCCCCTATCGTACTGCCTTAATTGTTATATCAAAGCAGATTCCCTAGCCTACTGCTTATGTCCAAATCAGTATTAACGGAGGAGATCTTCATACACGATGTTCTTTGCATATGCGACTCCTTCGTGGACCCTCTTGGGACAGACAAGAACAATGATGTGGTGTAGATATCTGACTCTACTTAGCAAGACGTACAGCTGTCCATGCGTGAAACAGTCCGTGCGAAGATCAACACCAACTGATTCTGTTGTCTGACCTTGGCTCTTATGCCCGGTCATACAATAGGCAAACATCAGCGGAAACTGACGTCGACGGACCCGAAGCGGCGAACCCTCGACAAACGCGAACGTGAATATGATTCTAGGAATACATATCGGTTGCGTTTGTCCTGGAAGTCTAACTGTAATCAAGCGCTTGCTAATTGCAGTCACAATGACTTTAGTGCCGTTTACGAGTCCTTCAGCGATGTTGAGATTCCTCATTACGAGGCACACAGAACTGATCTTCAGTCGCAGGACATGGTCTGGAACACCTTTGCCAGTAGCTTGGTTCAGTAGCTGAACATCGACATCCAGCCCGTCATCGTTCTCCCTGTCCACAGTGTCAGCGCTCCTCAGCTCGTAAAGGTGACCGTCGAAAAAATTCAAGATATGATCGTTGATTTCTTTGACGTTCACGATTAAAGTTGAGAGAATGGCCCGCCGAGAACACAGATCAGGATCTAGAAGGTCAGTTGCAGGAAAGACGGAATGGACCAAATCAGTTAAAGACGTCACATGTCTAACCCCGTGCAGTGGAATCAGACTTTGACCATCCCGCCCCTCCCCTATAGAAGTCGAATGAGTCGTTCCATTACCTACACTAAGAAGGAATTCGGAAGTAATACAATGCAAAGTAATACAAAGTATGTATTTGTCCAAAGAGTAACAAATAATAGAGGTTAGGTTAGAGTGAACAGAGAAACAAAGGGTTTAGCTTATTTGGCAATTGTTGCATGACGATGAAGTTGCAAACGCAAATACATTTTCATTCACAGATAGGATTTTAACACAATATTTTCGTTATTCCACGCATTTTGTGAGAAAGTTTTCAAAAAGGGTAGATTTTTAATTTTTCACGGAAATTCCCCAGAGCTATATTTTTATCTTAAAACTCCGGTAATCTCCGGGGAAATCCGGTGACTTGGCAACCCTAGCTTAACGATTACTTTCCAGTACTGATTACAACTGATACAAGTACTTTTTAGTCCTGGTTACAAATACTGATTAATTTGTATCAATGGTTTATGTCTTAGATGTGTAGGTCTATCAATAATTATGGATATAAGGGATGCCTTCAATTTTGTATAGGTACCGATATCCGCGCTAGTCACGAATACAGTTTTTTGTTTTGTATTCCCTAATGAGATATCCCTCCCTTGACAAAGGTCTATCCAAGCCACTGCTTACCTTGTCCCTTCCTACAGGCACACACCCTGAGGGCAGCTGTCCATTGTGGCATTGGACCCATTGGAACCTCCCCTGTGCATATGATGGAGGCTGCCACATATACCATCCATACCCTTCAACAGAACATTGCCACAGTTAGTCAGCTAAACACTACAAAAACAAATATATCTGCACAATAATTATACACAGGGCTACTCTTAAAGACCTTCTTAAACTATTTCATATACTTCATCAGACCTGTTAATACAGTTGGTTGATTATTATTATCAAGGTGTAAACTCGGCTTTTGTAATAGTTACAATTTATTTCCTCAGAAACAAATCCAGAAGACTACCAGTTTCACCAGTTTACTCCTTGAAGATTTCATTAATTACTTCAAGTTTAAGTTACAATTATTTGTTGTGTGGACCAAATTTAGGAGTATTTTTAAAACACAGTTTCTTAATGTCTTGTTTGCTTATAAAGGAAATATTATATATCTATTTTTTTAATAATTAAAAAATTTTAAATCCAAAATGAGGTCCAACATAACAGAATGACATGACGAACCAAATATAAACCACCACCATGGCCGACATGCATTCAGTAAAGGGCAGTGCACAATACAACTGCAGTGGACAATCTTAGGTCCATATTAAGCAGATTCATACAAATCTTGTAAATGTTCATATCTAGAACTAGCTCGCAGCTCTCATTAGTCATTGATGGGCATTAGGCATTTGGGCTTTTAATTATTGATGCTTCTTGAGAACAGATTCTTAGATATTAACAAAAACAATGTTTGGAAAGTCTAAAAACGCCACATCTTGACATTATTTAGTTGGGCGGAAATTAAGAGGGTGCTCCAATCATGAAAGATTATGCGTATCTATCGGATTATCTCAGAATACTATTGTTAACTCTTAATACCCGTCCCTCCTCCAAGGACTAACCAAAATACATAGGGATGTCATTGAAAATAAATTGTGATACTACAAATATTTATTCCATTATAATATACACAATAATCTTTGGATCTCTGAATCCGCCCCTTCAACAACACATATTCTATCATACATCACATATAATGAAATATAATTATTATTTATGATTACAAATTTTGCTCACTGAAATCACTAGGTATTTTTTTCCTTAAATGAATAATTCATAGATCGATCAATGATTTTGGATAACCTATTGAGAACAAATGGGAACACTGTTATCATTGGGTTTATATCTACTAGAGGAGACACCTTACGGGAGCCAGAGTTAGTAACCGCAGTGCTGCGATCTAGCATCATCATATTAATATAACTAATGAGATCTGCGGCGTTGTCAAGAAGAGTTCTCTCCCCCCTAAAGCTCTGAGAAATAAGATTGAACATGCGCGCCTCGCTCCCTTGCTTGTTGTTGCGTTTGCTTTGTTTCTGGTTCCGAGCGATATTGATCAGCTGAAATGACAAGCTATAAACACATTCAGCTCAGTGACGTATCTCGTCCCCAAAATTCCACACCACTAAACTTTTTTGACATAAAAAACACGCAACTCAAAACCTCAAATAATAAAAAAATACCCCCGTAGCAGCAAACCTGCGTACTCAGCGAATTTCCAATGCATATATATGTATCTTAATACCACATAAAGCCACATACGAAGTTTCATCAATATACATTCATAAATAAACGATTTATGACATTTTAATTATTCTCCATAAGAATAACATGGCAGCTGAGTATGCAGGTTTGCTGAAGCAAGGAACACAAAAAATGGGGTTTTATACAAATATCAATATAACTCATGTAGGTAAAGCCACATACCAAATTTCATTAATTTATTTTCATAATGAAGGCAGATAACACGTTACTTATTCTCCATAAGAATAACATGGGGCTGAGTACGCAGGTTTGCTACTATGGGAGCCTTGGGTAAAAAAGTGTCTTTTTGAGCAAATATCAATGGTCCACAACCAGATGAAGCCGTATACCAAGTTTCGTCAGTATAGGTTCATAAATAAGCGAGATATAAAATTTTTATTTTTCTCCATAAGAATAACTTTAGATAACGTACTGTGTTTAGCAGTTTCAATATCTCGGTAACCAATTGACGTAGAGAAATGATCAAAATACCAAATTGTGTGTTTTTTTAAGCTGAATCCAATGGGAAAAAATAAAATTTGACTATTTCCAAAATTATATGTAAAAAATTCAAAAAACCCATTTTTGGGGTACAAAACCCCCCAAAAATACCCCTTCGGATAGAGCGATCTGGCTGGTTTTCGAACTTAAAGTCATAAATGTTGCTTTACACGTTTATACCAAATTTCATCAAAATCGGATCATTTTTACGAGAGTTATCGTGCTCACGGACACATATATATATATATATATATATATATAGATATATATATATATATATATACAGTTTCGAACGAATGGTGTTTTTGGGGTCTGGGGACCTCAAAACGAAAAGTTATCATGGTCCCGGGCCTAGGTCTTACCATGCCGACTACGGTAATAGCTTCTTCCCTATAGGGGAAATTCGCTAAAACTAAATAGCAAGTGCCGTAAAATCACATTTGGTACAAGTTATGAATGATGTTTTTCATCACGACGCCTATTTCTGTTTACATTCAGATTTTTAAACAGTAAAAACAGCTGATTTAAATTGTAAAAATAAATGGTAAAGAAACATTAGTGCGCGTAGTGGACAAATAGAAAACTGATTGAGGGCAAGGGAAAGTAAATTTAGAGCAAGGGGAAATCAGCTGATCGTTTTTCCCTTGCTCTAAATTAGAGCTTGGGAAACGATCATTTTCTTTGACATCAGCTGTCATCGAAAATAGCTACTTTCTGTACGGAGTGATGAAAAGTACATATTGGTAACAGCACACTTATTCTGAGCATGGGAAAGATTTCGTCCGGGGGAACCCAAACAACATTAAAAATCGACCAAGATTCGGACGGTTCCGGAAATCCCTGAGGCTGAAGTTTGAGATGAAAACAGCAAAGTTTGTTGTTAGAAAAAGTCCAATTATCAAAAAGAAAGTGACTTACGGAGCAGCCGCACGACAACCGTACATTCTATTTCATAACTTCGTGGAAATTTAAAACACATGGTTAGAAATTTCCAAACGCCCTTATTTAAATTGTCAGTTAAACACGTTACAGCACATTTTTCAAATATTTTGTATCTTATTCCGTTGAGTTTATATTGATAGTTATATTGTAAAAAACACGAATTGAGAAATTTATAACTGTAATTAATGTTTTTTTTTTTAAATATAACTCATCGGAATAAGATAAAAAATATTTGAAAAATGTCCTATAAACGTGTTTAACTGGCTATATTGGAATTTAACGTTTATTGCAATTGTATAACCACGTCGTTTACGTTTCCACGAGGATATGATATATAATGTTTGGTCACCGTGCGGCCGCTCCACCAATCACTTTCTTTCGAAAATCGGACTATGGGGTTATTTTTTTGACAAAACTAATGTTTTCTGAATACTGTAATATTAGTTACTTCCAACCATCTCATTTATGTTGTACATATTTCTTAATATCAGATGTTTTATGTTTATGTTATCTGGGTGATGTAAAAAGCACAATAAAATATTCTCACTTTCACTACTTTATTATTCATGGTGTCAGGTTGTTAAGCGAATCTTAACAAAATGTATAATAAGAAAGGGAGACGGAGAAAACAAGCCAATGATTTTCAGGAAGCCAATAACAGTGAAAATGAACTTTCGAACAAAACCGTCACTAATGTGAATTATAGGAAACAGGAATCTGTGTCAAGCAGCTACTTAGTTTCCCCACTAGAAGCGTTCAACTTCAAGGATGTGGTAGAATGGCGCAAATGGATTCAGAAATTTGAGAGGTTCAGGTTGGCATCAGGACTGTACAAAGAAAGTTCTGCCCATCAAGTGAGTATGTTGATATATAGTTTGGGTGACGATGGGGAAGAATTACTGCATAGTTTTGGTCTCTCAAATGAAGAGAAATGTAACTACGATATAGTGAGGGAAAACTTTGAAAGATATTTAACAGAAACATAGTCTATGAGCGGGCAAAATTCTTAAAATGCCGTCAACAAGTGGGTGAACGAATAAATGTTTTCATAAATGACTTGCAGAAACTAGCAGAAACGTGTGAATTAGGGGATCTGAAGTCTAGTTTGATCAGAGACTTAATTGTAATTGGTGTTTCAGATACAAAACTTTCTGAGCAGTTACAGTTAGACAGTAAATTGACACTTAATAGGCCATTATGAAAGCTCGTCAGGCTGAAGCAATGAAAATGCAACAACTCGAAATCAGGGATCAGTCTGAACAAGTTGAGGCTATAAGTCATAATAAACAGAAACCTCTCATTTGTTCTTGTTTTCGTTGCGGGTTCTCTCTGCATACAAACAAAGAAGTTTGTCCTGCCATAAATTCAAAATGTTATTCCTGCGGATTAGTTGGACATTTTGGTAGGGTTTGTCGTAAAAAGTCTAACGTTAAAGAGAAGTCAACCAATTGGACAAAACTGACAGTTTAAATGATGAGCATAAGCATACTCAAATCGGAGAACTATCTATCAATGAGTTAGGTTATACTTCCCAAATTTTGGTTAACTTAATAAATGAGAAATCAACTTCAGAATTTATACAGGAGCTGATGTCTCTGTTTGTGGCTTGAATTTAATTAGACAGCTTGGTTATCACTGCGACAGGACGTCTAAAACGTTATTTGGGCCAGACCATGTTCAATTTAAGGTTCTAGGTGTAGTTAAAATGCCTCTAACATTTAATGGTAAAGCCTTGGTAGAGGATGTTTATGTTTTAGAGAACCAGAAGGTTCCCTTGTCGAGTGGTAAAGCAGCCTTGGAACTAGGTCTGATTAAGGTTGCTGTGAATGAAATAGATGATCAAACGGCTGAGATGTTTCCTAATGTTTTTCAGGGTATTGGGAAAATTAACCACCCATACAAAATAGTAATAAATGATGGTGCAGAACCATGTGCAGTCACTGTTCCTCGTAGAATTTCACTGAATCTTTTAGACCAGGTAAAGCAGGAGCTTGACTCTATGATTGAACAGGATATAATTGAGCCAGTTACAGGTCCTTCCAATTGGTGCACACCTATTGTGGTAGTTCCCCGTAAAAATGGTAAAGTGAGAATCTGTGTTGATTACACAGAACTCAATAAGAATGTTAAGCGTGAACGACTCTTGCTACCAACAGTAGATGAGTCGTTAGCTCAGTTAGATGGAGGTGAATGTTTTTCAAAACTAGATGCTTCTAATGGTTTTTGGCACGTTCCTCTTACTGAAGATTCATTTATTTATACAACCTTTATTACTCCTTTTGGTAGGTATGTTTTTAAAAGACTTGCTTTTGGCATCTCATCAGGGCCAGAAGTATTTAAAAAATGCATGCATCAAGTCCTGGATGGTCTGCAAGGAGTTATCGTTCAAGCAGACGACATTTTGGTAGTAGGGAAATCTGCGGAAGACCATCACAACAAACTCAGGCCTGTCTTGGAACGATTGGATAAAGAAGGAGTGTGAAGCTCAATAAAAGTAAATGTGTTTTTAATGTTTACACTGTAGAGTTTTTAGGCCACTTGATAAGTAAGTCTGGAATATTGCCTGATAAATCCAAAGCAGAGGCTATATCCTCAATCAAAGAACCTTCAAATGTCTCAGACCTACGTAAATTCCTAGGTATGATGAACTATTTAATGAAATTCACCCCTAACTTAGCTGAGCTTTCTGAACCTTTGAAGATCTTAACAAAAAGCGGAACTAGTGGATTTTGGGGACCACAGCAGCTGAACATTTGAACAAATTAAACTTATGATTGTAAATGCTCCTGTCCTTGCGTTCTATAAGCGGTCAGCTAGAACCAGGGTCACTACAGACGCTTCTTGCCGTGGGCTAGGTGCTTTTATGGAACAATTCCAGGGAGATTCATAGAAACCAATTATTTATGCCTCCAAAGCTTTGACAGAGACTGAGGTCCTCTACGCTATGATTTAAAAGGAAGCACTGGGGGTTGTATGGGCCTGTGAACAATTTTCCCACTTTTTACTTGGAACTGAATTTGCACGGATCACAAACCATTGTTATCTATACTGGGAACAAAGCCTATTTCAGATCTGTCACCAAGGCTACAACGATTTCTACAAGATAACATTCTTGCCTTGGAAAAATAATGTAGTTGCAGACCTTTTGTCTAGAAACACAAACACTCAAAACATTCAATGTATTATTTTGAAGAACGAAAGTGTGGAAAATTATTTCATTGACTCTATATTAGGAAGTGAGCCTTACATAGATAACAAGTTAGATGAGATCAGGCAAGCTCAACTGAGTGATTCAGAGAGTCTACTTGAAAAATTGTGTCGAAAAAGGTAAGTTCGATAAACAGTCTATATTTTGGAAAGTTAGAGATGATCTAGTGGTTGAGGGAGGTTTAATCTTAAAAGGCCGTAGAATATTTATTCCAAAGTCATTGAGAACTGAATTACTAACTCAAATTCATGAGGGTCACTTAGGAATTGTGAAGTGTAGAAGACGCATGCAAGAATCAGTTTGGTAGCCTGGTTGTTCAGTTGATATACAAAGATTGATATCAAACTGTTCCACTTGCTTAGAACAGAGAGTGAATAGGGCAGAAACTCTGATACTGAGTGAACTTCCGAAAGAACCTTGGACCCAAGTAGGGGTTGATATGTTAAGTATAAATATAAGTGATATATGGTCATTGAGGACTACTTTTCAAGGTTTTTAGAATTACTTCATGTTGATCGACTCACGTCAGAAGCAGTTATAGGGAAAATTAAGAATGTTTCGCAAGACACGGGATCCCTCTCAAAGTTTGAACAGACGGAGGAACTCAGTTCACGTCAGCAGAATTTAAGCAATTTGCTATAGATTTTGGGTTCACAACTCTAACAAGTAGTCCGCACTACCAAAAGCCCAATGGGGAAGCAGAAAATGCAGTTTGTCGAGCAAAAGGAATTCTTAGTAAAAACAGAGATGTTAACTTGGCACTACAAGTTTACAGGTCAACACAACTGGAGTCTGGGTTATCCCCTGCCGAACTGTTATATGAGAGAAAATTGAGATCAAATATTCCATCAGTTGACAACTTTTTGAGGGTTTCGGATACAAATTTGCAACAGTTTCAGGCAAAAGATTATGAAAAGAAGTTGAAAAATAAGTTTTACCATGACAAAAGAGATGGGACAAAAGATTTGCCTCCTTTGGAAAAGGGAGGATATGGATCACAGATATAAGGATATATGTAAAGATAAAGAAGACGGCAGATCAACCATGCTCCTACATTGTGCAGCTGGACAACTGAAGTGAACTAAGAAGAAACAGAATCCATCTTGTGAAGAGGGGTTTAGAAATACAACAACCAATATTCCCAATGGACTCAATAAATTCATCACAGATCAGAAGAAGCAGTCGAAATATTCGGCCACCAAGGAAGTTTGAATGAAATCCATAAAACCCAAAGGAAGGGAGATGTATTATTAGTTACTTCCAACCATCTCATTTATGTTGTACATATTTCTTAATATAAGATGTTTTATGTTTATGTTATCTGGGTGATATAAAAAGCACAATTATACAATTGTATAAAATATTCTCTCTTTCACTACTTTAGAATTACTTCATGTTGATCGACTCACGTCAGAAGCAGTTATAGGGAAAATTAAGAATGTTTTCGCAAGCCACGGGATTCCTCTCAAAGTTCGAACAGACGGAGGAACTCAGTTTGAAAAATGTGCTATAAACGTGTTTAACTGGCTATACTGGAATTTAACGTTTATTGCAATTGTATAACCACGTCATTTACGTTTCCACGAGGATATGATATATAATGTTTGGTTGCCGCGCGGCCGCTCCGACAACCACTTTCTTTCAAAAATCGGACTATAGGGTTTTTTTTGACAAAACTAATGTTTTCTGAATACAATCTCTGTTTATTGTTTCTAATGTATGACACGTTTTTCAGTTATGCAGACTCTATCTTTGAGTATTTAATCTTTGAGGATTTGTGTAGCTATAAAGCTTAATTTTTTAATTGTTTTTGATTCTCTGATATATTGAAACTTATCTTCTAAAAGTATTTGGATCAGTTAAGTTTCATACCAGTGACTCTTAAAACTCAAGTTGGCGTGAACATATTTTTTTCATTAATAAAAAACTGTGATATAGGCCTACTGTCACAACTCATTTTAAGGCCTGCCACTTTGGAAGAAATTCAGATGATTAGTCTATTAACCACGAACAGAGCACAAATAATCTTTAATGACGAGAAGTATTTTTAATACTTAACATTTTCCACTTAACTTAACATTTCCTACTCCATATCCAATCCTCCAAAATGACTCAGTTACCAAATTAATGAGAAATTGATTGAAATAGTACTAAACAGGCGGAACGCTAAATTATATTTTTCCAAGTAAGCTAAAGGAGGGGACCTTATAGTAACGATTGTAGGGAGCGCCAAAATCTGAGGGAGGCGCGTCATATTTTCCCCTTATTACATATAACAGCAATATCAAACTCGAGTAATTGTAACTTCAATTAAAGATTAAATCCCGATTCAATACCCTCCAATCCCCAAATCATATCTTAACTAATCTAGGAATTAGCTTAAAATAATTGACGTGGGCGGATTAAACAATTAGTTACATCGTGTAACTTGATACTTTAACATTGCAATTACCTTGCGTCGTATTACGAGTTTTATTCACACTCTCGATACCAATCAGAATGCCCTGAAGTTGTCACAAAACGATAGAGGGCAAAACAACTTCTCGATTTGGAGTAGAGAGGAGCAGAAGTTGTGATATCTGATATGTAAATTTAATGTTTAAATATAATGAAGGTGAATACACAACTTTTTCCCCAATAATGCCTTTCAAAAACTTGCAATAATAATATACAGCAAATTTACAAAATCAGTCAGGTCTAAATATATTTACAAAACTTCATTTTAGCGTTACGGACTACGCCCCCTATCCCGCAACCTGTCATGAGCTCCGAGCGCCGCTCCCCCAAAGCGCCGCGCCCCGTGCTGGAGCATGGCTCGCACTGCCCTAGAGCCATTACTGAGTACCAAGGGGGTAAACGCTTCTTACCTATAGAGGAAATTAGCTTAAAAACCTGTTTTACCTTTTGTCTTATATTGGAGTTTGTGTTCCCCAACCGAGGCCACAACGTTACACCTGTTATAACCAGCTGAGGCTTGCTGCTAACATTATGATGGATTAAAACTTTTAAAATGGACGGTAAAATGCAAACATTTCTATCGGTCTTAATTTTATAATTGTTTAAAAAATAAAATCATCATTTGTCATAAAATAATTGTGGATTGTATGTTTAAACAAAACATAAAAAGTAAATTCTAAAAGTTATTGAAGTGGTATTGCTTTTTTTAGCGAATTTCCCCTATAGGGAAGAAGCTATTACCATAGGTCTCATGGTAAGACTTAAGCCTGAGACCGTGAAACTTTTAGTTTTGAGGCCCCCAGATGCCAAAAACACCATTTGTTCTAATTCACTTATATGTATATAGGTATAGGTATTACTGATGGTCAAAACCAGAAATTTCGAATCTCGAAACCGAAACTTACAAAATCGAATTTCGAATCTCGAAACTCAAATCCCGAAACCCTATTTACTTGCCTGGGTATGGTTATGAAAAATAAATCCAGAAAAATCAATTAAGACTAATTATATATTTTGGTTAGAGTTGTTCTTTCAGAAATAAAAATCAGTAATCCAAAAAAGGTGAAGGTAGAAGACCTACGACAGTAGGCTTTTGACCTTTGCATTATTGATCGAAACACGGGCGTGATTTCTGTTAAAAAAACAACAATAAAGACACAAAAAAATCTCAGCAGTTTTGAGTTTTGATTCTCGAATCTCGAAACCGAAACTTTTCCAAAGTTTTGGTGGTTTTGAGATTCAAGTTTTGGTTTTGACACATCACTAATAGGTATATATATATATATATATAGGTAAATATATGTGTCCGTAGGCACGATAACTTTCGTAAAAATGGTCCGATCTTGATGAAATTTGGTAGAAACGTGTAAGGCAGGATCTATTTTCATGAGTTCGAGAACCAGACAGGTCGCTCTATTTTAAAGGGGGTTATGGGGGGTTTTTTACCCCAAAAATTGTTTTTTTAACTTTTTACATGTGATTATTTTTAAACCCAAACTTTTGTTTAGGCCATTAAATTTAGCTTAAAAAAAACAAACAATTTGGTATTTTGATCATCGCTCTACGTCAATTGGTTACCGAGATATTAAAAGTGCTAAAACAAAGTACTTTGTCCAATGTTAATCTTATGGAGAAGTAAAATTTTATATCTCGCTAATTAATGAACAAATATTAATGAAACTTGGTATGTGGCTTCATCTGGTTGTGTCTATTCTTATTTGCACAAAAAACAATTTTTACCAATACTTCCTGTACCCCCCGATTTTATATTTTTTTGCCCTCCTCCCCCGATTGTATATTTTTGCTCCCCCCCTGATTTTTATTTTTGCCCCACCCCCGATTTTATATTTTGCTCCCCCCCTTTTCGATTTTATGTTTTTATTTTATGTCTCCCCCATTTTATATTTTTACCAATACATCCTGTACCCCCCACCCCGATTTTATAGTTTTATTTTATACCACCCCATTTTATATTTTTGCCCCCCACCCCCAATTTTATACTTTTTTGTCCCCCCCGATTTTAAATTTTTGCTCTCTGCTGATTTCATATTTTGATCCCCCCTCTTGGATTTAATATTTTTATTTTATGTCCCCCCATTTTAGATTTATGCTCCCCCCCAATTTTTACTTTTGCCCCACCCCCGATTTTATATTTTTATTTTGTATGCCCCCATTTTATAATTATGCCCCCAATTTTATATTTTTTTGCCCCCTGATTTTATATTTTTGCCCAGCCCGATTTTTATTTTTGTTCCCCACCCCCGATTTTATGTTTTTATTTTATGTCCCGCCCCATATTTTTTATATTCCCCCCCCGATCTTATATATTTTTGCTCCCCCATTTTTATTTTCGCCACACCTCCGATTTTATATTTATATATTTATATTTCAAACTTTTATATTTTTTGCCCCCCCATTTTATATTTTTGCTCCCCCCATTTTTCTTTTTCCCTACCTCCAATTTTATATTTTGCCCTTCCCCCTCTTCGATTTTATAGTTTATATTTTATGTCCCCCTCCATTTTATATTCCCCCCCGATTTTATATTTTTGCTCCCCCCCGATTTTTATTTTTGCCGCACCTCCGATTTTATATTATATTTCAAATTTTTATATTTTTTGCCCCCCCATTTTATATTTTTGCTCCCCCTATTTTTCTTTTTCCCTACCCCCAATTTTATATTTTGCCCTTCCCCCTCTTCGATTTTATATTTGTATTTTATGTCCCCCTCCATTTTATATTCCCCCCCCGATTTTATATTTTTGCTCCCCCCTGATTTTTATTTTTGACCCACCTCCGATTTTATATTTTATATTTATATAAATATTTTTATATTCCCCCCGCCCCCGATATTATATTTTTGCTCCCCCCATTTTTATTTTTTCCCTACCCCCAATTTCTTATTCCCCCCTCTTCGATCTTATATTTTTCTTTCATGTCCCCCTCCATTTTATATTTTTGTCCCCCCTCCCCCGATTTTATATTTTGCTCCCCCCCGATATTTATTTTTGCCCCACCTCCGATTTTCTATTTATAAATTTATATTTCATATTTTTTATATTTCTGCCTGTCCCGGTTTTATATTTTTGCTCCGCCCCATTTTTATTTTTCCCTACCCCCAATTTTATATTCCCCCCCTCTCCGATTTTATATTTTTATTTTATGTCCCCTTCCATTTTATATTTTTGCCCCCCCGATTTTACTTTTTTTGCCACCTCCCCCCGATTTAAAAAATTTGGCCCCCTCAATTTTATATTTTTGCTCCACCCCATTTTTTCCCTACCCCCAATTTTATATTTTGCCCCCACCTCTTCAATTTTGTATTTTTATTTGATGACCCCCCCCATTTTAGATTTTTGCTCCCCTGCCCAATTTATAATTTTGCCTCACCCCCGATTTTATATTTTTATTTTATATCCCCCATATTTATATATTTTTATTTTTTAATTTAAATTTTTATTTTATGTTCCCCCATTTTAAATTTTGCCCCCCCTGATTTTATATTTTTTGCCCTCCCCGAATTTATATTTTTGCTCTCCCCCAATTTTTATTTTTGCCCACCCCCGATTTAATATTTATATTTCATATTTTTTATATTTTTTGCCCCCCCCCGATTTTATATTTTTGCTCCCCCCCATTTTTATTTTTGCCCCCCCTATATTATATTTTGCTTCCCCCCCCGATTTTATATTTATGCCCCCTTCCCTTCCCCCCGATATTTTTATTTTTTTTGTGCTTGAGTTCTTTTATTTCCAAAAGCGAATCCAAAGTGTTATGTGTACAGATTTGGAGTCGCAAACCACACACCGTTTACTACCCGACAGAGTTCCTCGACTTGGCATTATGGTACCCAAACTATCTACCAGTATATTTTGTTAACTTTGATTTAATTGTATATTAAACGCGTAAAATGTAATTTTAATATTGTAAAATAATGTGGATTGTTATTTCCTTTAGTTAATCTACCATTTATATAGAACCCGTACGAAGGACGGGTACACAGCTAGTGGAGAATAAGTCAAATCTTATGTCTCCCTTAATTATGCCATAAATTAATAAAATTTGCTACATAGTTTCACCTCTTGATGAGTTATACTGATACTTGCATTAAAACCCATTTGTTTTACTCCTTGTTGCAGCAAACCTGTGTACTCATCCCTCATGTTATTCTTATGGAGAATAATTAAAATATGGAATACATCGCTTATTTATGAATGTAGATTGTTGAATCTTGGTATGTGGCTTCACCTAGTTGAGTTATATTGCTATTTGAATGAAAACCCATATTTTGCGTTCCTTTTGCAGCAAACCTGCTTACTCAGCCCCCATGTTATTCTTATGGAGAATGATTAAAATGTTATATATTACTTATTCATGAATGAATATTGATCAAACTTGGTATGTGGCTTCACCTAGTTGAATTGTATTGATATTTGCATTAAATTGTGTCAGAAAACCTACATACTCATCCCCAATGTTATTCTTATGTAGAATAATTAAAATATCGCTTATTTGTTAATATATTTTTATGAGACTTGGTAAGCGGCTTTTTATGTAGTATTTTAAGACAAAAATGTGCATCAGAAATTCGCTGAGTACGCAGGTTTGCTGTGACGGGGGTATTATGGATATTGCCTTTAATCGTGTCCATCCACATGCTCACCAGCTAAATATGAAATTAGTTTGATCAAACAGAAATAACTCAATTAACAAAACACGTATTTTAACACTTGCTGCTTAAATTCTTGTTTCTAATAAAACAAATACTGCAGGTATCTCATTTGTCTTACTACAAACTAGGTATTAATTACTGAAGGGCAATAATAAAAACCATAAATAAATATCACTACATTAATAGAATCCCATAGTCTAGAGTATTCTAGAGTCTAGACTTCTTTTCTAAGTACTTCCGCCCCTCGAATTTAGTTTTTGTTTGTTGAGTGTTTCCACGAAATCCACTCTTAAAAATAATGTCTACCAATAACATTTAGTCCTACTAAAAATTGTTCAAATAAAAATTAATCTTGAAAATGTTATCTACAACTTTCCCGCTGACGGTTTTTACCTGACCAAAAAAGTAAATGATTCCTCACTATAACTACTTTTTTTACCTCGTTCTCGATCTGGACTAAACTCATTCCATGTTTTTAACTACTGTAATTATTTAAATTACATCTTAAAACTGTAATGCGTGCTGTTAGATTCACCATTTATAGCCGAAAAATGTCATTTAATGATAGAATAATTATCTAAGTGTTTTGTGGGTTAAATGTTAGTTTGATAATGAAGCACTGTTCTGTTGTCTGACAACGGGTTCTCGTGAATATAGACTCTTTAACCACACAATGGGCTTAATGACGGCACGGTTTTCAGCTCTTCTTGGCAAGGCTCGACGCAGTTATATTTCACCCGAGGAATCAATATATGATTCAGAGAATACACTAGATACAAATTATCAATGTCTGATAATAGAATTACAATAACAGTCATATCTGAAGTACGCAGATTACATGACGAAAAGTCTAATGTACTTCACAATCCAAAATATCTATGCCTGACAATCCCAGTTACACTGTACGATTTATATAGATATATGTTTGAATAACCTCCTGTCCAAATAATTATCTGCAACAGATAAACAATAAAACTAGAGGCCAGAGAGGCGAAACCCTAAAGGATTTTCAAATATTTTCTGAATTTTCACACATCTAGGATTCATAATGGACATTTGTTTATGCTGTTGAGGGTATTTTGGATGATAAGTTTTTTTCAGAATATCACCTCTAAGTTTTGCACGACAAATTACCCACTTGATTATATGTGTGTTCCAAAATTAGGGTTTTAAATATTAATTCTTTGAAATACATTTGAAAGATACAGTTGACTGCCTCTAATTCGGCCACCTCGGGACCGGACCCCCGGCCGGAGTAAAAAACGGCCGAACCATCCAGCGTTTTTTTAAACAAATAAATTATAACCTATAATAGCACTCCTTTGAAGATAATTCAATTCTAAGATGTTTTTGACGATTTTTTAAAGCGTACCCACCCTAAAAAAATAAATTAAAATTAAACTCATTTAAAAGACACTAAGAACACTACATTCAAATTCGTAAGCAAATAATGCACGACTGTAATGAACACAATCGCCAAATGAACTGAGATGATTTATTATTTATATTTGGGCAGGAAAATGAACGGACGCGTTCATTTCTACCGTTTTCTGCCCTTTCTTGCACGGATTAAAATTTTTAGTCATTTCCCAGATGTCGGCCAAACCATCCGGCGGCCGAACGATCCAAGGCCGGACTAGAGGGATTCAACTGTACTTTTTTTCTGACATTTCCTTTCCTTCTAACAAATTGAGTTATGCATAGGGGCCAATAGTTTTTCTGGGGCCAACTTCCCCCTCCCAACACATACCACCCCTTCAGCTACATATCACATTCCTTCTTTTCAATCATCAAATTGTAAAGTTTAAGATGAAGTGAGGGGGACATCTGTGAATTGATATACCCTCGTTTTTGTTCTACTAAGACTACTACTACAAAACAATAGAGTATCAGTGAATCGAAAATACAAATTTTCTATTGGTTAGAGGAAAGTTTGAATCGAGTAGTATTTTATTTTCTTGAACTCCAATTAATAGTAATATTTTATTACATTCATGGAATAGGTGAGTAGTACCCATATCTGCGCTAGCGCTGCCTTTCCCCCCCGCACTCCCTAATAGGGAGCACCCTTTCTATGAACCAGTCATGTCCCAAGACTTGTGGTAAAGATAAAAGTAATTAACATTACAGAAAGACTACTCAGTGAGGAATTTAAAAGCCAGCTGTAGTGTAGCTGTAATGTTTGATGTAGCTTCAAGAAAACAGGTTCTGCGAATGGGATTTGTAGCAAAGAATCACTGGTGAATTGGTGGTTTTGATAGTCTATACATAAATTAGAGTTTGAATTTAAATGCATAAAGCACTAGGGGATGAAAATTGAAAAAAGTTGGAGTATCTTCAGTCTTGGAAATGTTTGAAAGGTTCTCTATGGCCTGAACCTGAAATCAACCTAATGACACTTTTTTGGACCCAAAATATACCAGGAGCTTCACATGAGTTGTCCCAAAAAATTCAATTTTAGGATATAAGGGAATGGAAGAATGTAAAATAGACTTCACAAAATATCTTTAAATTAAACTTCCTGCAATAGTGTTATCTTTGCTTAGTTTGGGCAGAAGAGCATTTTATTTTTGTCACCAAGTTAATATTGAATCTATCTCAAGACCAGGAAAATTGATTTAAGTGATAGAATTCGGCTCCGCTAAGAATGAATAATACATATACCGTATTTATATTGGATATAAATACAAAATATTTTATTACCAACAATCATCAAAACCTATTGGGGCAAATAAGGTTTTCAAGTTTTCAGAAGTGTACTAGAACACAAAAACAAAGGGCATTTCACATACACAAGAGGCCACATTATAACATTTAATGCACCATAAATGAGTCTCAATTACATTTACTCTAAGTTTAGTTAATTTGATAACTGCCAGTTTGAGTTTAAATATACAGAATCAAAATACTAAAGGGCTAAATACTGAATGGCTTAGATAATGGGAGGTTATTACTTTAAAGACATATTGTTAATTGTTACTTCTCTTAGCTATTCCAACACAAAAAGAAATTAAGATTTAAAGGTATATGTGACAGACCTGACATTTTGATTAGGCTTAGCTGCGACTGAATTGTAGGACTTATGGCTACTGACTGAGAGAAGCCGAAAATAATCATATCTTATCAATCCTCTGGGAGCTTTTTCCACTGATAACAAAGAGGAGGAGGGTCTCATAACATTTTCCTCAGGTTTTATACAACACAATTTTTAAAAAAGTCTTAAAATATCTTGTCAAACAATAAGAGGTAAGAGGTAATTTATTTATGTAACTATGAATTTCACTCCGTGACATGTATTTTAACCTTAGAGCAATGAATTCATGTGTATCGGTCTTTTCATCACTATAAATTATTATTACTACATGGTTATTATTGCTGAATAAAGTCAAAAACGTATTCAGTAATATGTGAAAAATCAATCAACTATTTAAAAATAAGGTGTATATGCTATACAAATCGTTATGGACTAGACATATAAAAAATATGTCTGATATAATTTTTAATTTCAAAATCTAAAACTTGTGTTTATAAACACAAAGTCTCGATTAGGTACTTTCGACCCAACTTTGATTCAGTTTATAGAAAAATGCTCATATTGAAATCAACTATTGGCTTATATAAAAAAAAACTTGAATGAAATAAAAGGTTATCTAAACTCATGCTGACAAACTGTAAAAATATATGCAATGTAAAACAGTTACTTCAACACCAGAAACTACAGAGCTGACAAGGTGCAAAGGCCAGAGGACAGCATCCTGCTAGGACCCTTGATATTCATCTTGCATTAATCAAAATCTGTAAAACCATAAATGGAAGTTCCTAAACCAGGGCCGTGTACTCAGGGGGGTGAGGAGGGACAACTGCCCTGGGGCTCGGGCCGTCTGGGCAGGGGTGCCCATCCCCCCCAAAGGCAATAGCGCAATTCCCCCCCAAAATTATACTTGGTCCTTTACTACCCCCTCCCCCCCGGCCACCCCGAGGATGGAGGATGGAGTCGTTGCCCATAAAATGAAGTGTGTAAATTATGTTAAATAGGGTTATTTATTAATGCACCCTTATTTTTATCATGCTTACTGACTAAAATAAATCTCAAAAGCAGACCTCGAATTGTACACTTGCTATTATTTAGTTTATTTTGTATTTGTTACATAAATTTGCAATTACAATTGCAAATACACATCAATAGCATTTATTTTTTCTTTATCCTGTATTTTTTACAAGACAAAATTTTTGTTGATGCAAAATATATTCTATAAATGGACTAAGATGAATGGTAGGCTATATAATTATCTGTTTACGGTATGTGTAAATAAATGTGTTAACTAAATAGGCCTATTCTATGTAGTACTCTTGTCAGAGGACTTATTTTTAATGGATTTGTTAGTTAATAATGACTATAATCTTTTTTCAATTGACATGATATTAGCCAACAGAATTTTGTTGAAGTGTCAACATGTGGGGTGAAATAATTTCCTAATTTAAAAATAAAGTACTCTTTTCTATTCCCCATTTCATAACTTTCACAAAGACCATAGTGAAGACTAACTCCCCTGGAAGCAATTTCAAATCGTCTCTTTAAACCCATAATTTTAGATTATGGAAGACCCTAAAAGATAGGAATGTTTATTACAGACTGACTGCAAAGCCCGTGCTTTAACGGGGTGAAAATTCAGGGTAGAAAAATTATTGTAAACAAAACAATGACAGTATTATAGTTTTAATATAATCCTAATAACGGCTGTTTATTGAAATGAATTGAATAAAGAAAAACTACCAAATAAGCATGTGACATGAACCAAAACCAAATAAAACTCTTCTCCATATGAATGATATGGGGACTTGGAAGTCCCGCGGGACATAGCCCTGAGGACTTTCCTAAACGACAATAGGCCTATGACACTCCTGGGTATATAAACTATATTTGTGCAAAACGTCAGCAGAATTGGTCCAGTGGTTTTGGCGTGATGGAACAATAGACAGACAGACAGACACCACCTCATTTTATAATAATAGTGATTGATTTAAACATAGTTCCCTGATTGCAATCAGTGATTGTACGGCGGCAGAGGCAAACATAACTTTCTCAATTAACCTGTACTTGAAATTTGCAAAGGATCAAGTAAATTTTAATTTTTAATATATTACAAACATTAATAATTTGAGAACAGCAACCTAAAATAGAAATCCAACGTATTTAAATTGAGAAACCATAATACCTTAACGCTTTTATAAAACAAAAGCCCACATCAAGAGTTGTTTAAGACAAACCGTTGACATACAGGTTTGCCAACTCACAAACATTTAGCATTCTACAAAATTATTACAAAATCTGGGAAAATTTTACAATGAGATAATGAGTTTTTGTTTACTGCTATAAATTTAAATTACTTGAAGTAAGAAGTGTCAATTATTTTCCCTTATTTTTTCAGATTTTTAGGGTGGAATATATATCCCCCCTCCCGATTTTTCCCCTGTTTCCAGGAACTATTTTAAACATATCCTTTGATTGATTGCAATGCGTTAGTTAAATTTAACACTTAAAAGTTACTTCTGACTAGCTAACTAACTTCTTACTTTGAATGTGTACGTAAAATGTCTCACATTGAAACATAAAATGTGAGTGGCTACTACACAAAATATTTATGCAGGGAATTACACATACAAGATTTAGAGAAATTCAATAATGATGTTGGGAAGTATGATCAACTAAAGTTGTCATGCTTGAAACAATTCAAACAGCCGCCTGCAGAACGACTATCACTACGCGATGCACTACGATGTTGAACAGAGAGACCTAACCAAGATCAGACGTTGGTGTTCACATAAAATAAATTGTAAATGCTGTTTTGTTAACCAAATAAAAGCCGTTTATCACATTTTGTATGGATCTCATTCTTTTTAATATAAAAGAAGGTATTTTAAAAGTTCCCCCCCAAAAATCAAATATCCCTGCTAAAATCGAAAAATCTCCCCTAAAATAAAATTTGTATAGCGCAACCCGCGCTATAATCCTCCCTGTGGACACCCCTGCGTCTAGGGGGGCCCAACTTTGATCCGGATGGCAACAAGGGCCCACACCACCGGGCCTGCCCGGGGGCTTGTGAAAGCTGAGTACGGCCCTGTCCTAAACACTATAATTGATGATTAAATATTTGGCTTTAGCCAAACCGTCACCCGTTTTGGGGTATATTTGAAATAGCTAAACTGCAACCCTCATTAGTAAAGATTAGGAAGGGTCAACTCGCAAGATCTGAAATTACCAAATCGCTACCCCCGCTAGGCCAGGTAATCGGAGTCAGGAAGCTTCAGATGAGGGGAAACGGAAATCTTTTTGTCCCAGCTGTCTCCCTGCGATTGATGTATATTGCCGACAGTCTAGTTTAGCGAATTAAAGAGTCGATGGCTTTACACTTTACACCGATATTAAAAAGAAATTTGCTGACTACTTTCTATAACTAACTAAAAAAACTAACTGCTATTTTTGCTGACCTCAGGAAAAAAATTGTTTAATCTAAAGGTTTAACTTAATTTTCTTGCAATATTTATTTAGCGGCTAAATAGTTATATTGCCATACTGAATTTATATTTGCAATGCAATACAAATATGTTTATCTGTTTATTAAGTACCAAATGTATGATAGTATTTAATGAATGTTTATTTATACAACTATATCACACATATTTCCATTATGCAGATAGTGATATAAAAAACATTTCCTGGTTGCATCCTTTTTTTGGTTGATTTGATTAATTTATACTTTTCGGAGGGTTATGTACCACAGGGCCGACAGTGAATGTGTTATAGGCATATCACCGAGGGATTACCGAGAATACAAAATTCCCGTTTTCCCTCATCTGTGGTGGCTACCTAGCCGAGCAAGGATAGCAATTTGGTAATTTTGAATCTTGCAAGTTGACCCTTCCAAATAATAGACAATAATTGTCAATAATAGTCATTTATTGAGCCATTAAGTATACAATTATACAATAGGCCATGTAATAGCATACAGTATTATACATTATCATACAATAGTATACAGAAAAGAAAATGCAGAGACTTCTTAAAATTAAAATTAAACATTTATCTCAGTAATAAAATAAAACAAATCAATATAATATACGGTATGAAACTCTAAGATGGCTGCCAAACATTTAACTAAGCTTAAAACTGGAAAAAATCAAAATTCATAAATTCTTTACTGGAGTAAAATACATTATCATGTAAAAAATCTTTAAGAACCCTTTTGAATTTTACTAAATTTAATGCTCTCACAGAATCTAGGAGTTTATTAAACAATTTTATTTGTTGAAAATAATGGCTATTAACTGTTTTGCAAAGTCTGACCTGAGGTAAATTTAAACTAACCCTCCCTAATCAGGGTGGCGGTTTAGCTATTTTAAATAGACCTAAAAACGGTTGGCGGATTGGTAGTTCCCAAATATCTAGCAGGCCTTAACATCACACATACCTCTGCTTTGGAGGAACAAAGCTTCGGGTTTGTAAACAAACCACTCTTATAATTCCATTTGTTAAACAATTGTTTGTAGTTGAACAAAATATAACAGATTGATGACTTAGACATACTGATGTTGAATTATTTTAGAATGAACAACCACAACAGCTTTACTATTTCTAAACCTTAAAACTGAACAGATCCCATACCACAAGACAGACCCACCAATAGAGTGTTTAAGCCCACCGGCAAAAACAGTAGTTTTAATTTTTCATTGTGAGTTGATTTATTGCATAGATTGTGAAATCCTGTGACCACAGAATTTACTCAGCCTGGAACCCGCTCAGTTCTCACCGGAATTCAATCAGTAGCCCCTGTAGCTTGCATGGTCCATCAGAGCACACCCTCTCTGATCAATGACAGCTCATCAAGCGATGAATTTGTATTTGTTATTGATTTATTTGGACTTTACCTATCACCTCTAGTGTTTAAAACTAAACTACTTTCGGTAGGAAAGGAGTAAGTTTGTTTCTGTAGCGTAGTTTTAAGCAATAAAAGAGATATTTAAAGTTCAAATAAATCAATAATAAATAATTTTAAAAGTAAACAATTGTTGTTTTATATTGGCTGTTAAATAAATAAATAAACTTGTTTGTTGCTGGAAGACAGTACATGTATTGGGTGTATTGCAATACAAATATAAATAAACTGTAAAAACAAAAAAAAAGAAATATTTGTTTCTATTGTTAAGAACCGGAGTTTGTTGTTTTCTACCATTTTCTTTGCTGGTATAATAAGATACTTTAAGGTTAGATTAGGATAGGTTAAGTTAATTATTTAGTATAACTGATATAGATTTTCTATTTGATTTGTACACTGATGAATCACATTGGGTTTTATTCTCTTATCCTGTTAATAGTTCTTAAACATAAAACCTAGATTTGGATTGATTATATGCTATATATTGATACAAGTATAATATCAAATAATATTATCAAAATAAATGTGTTCTGCTGATATTCCCCTAAGCACGTTTAAAATACTCGTGTTACTCTTCCCACAAAAGGGGAATTTTTGATGGTAATTTATTTCAGTTGGTACACCTGTTTCCTGCAATCCCCGCTTGTCTCGGCCAATAAGCTTTATGTGAGCTGGAGTCACTACTCTTACCTCTTGGTACTCTTGGTTAAAAAAGCGTGCCTTTGGTTGTGAAAGCCAGCTTTTGCTCAGTTATGTTGGCAGTAACTCTGGTGGGACGCTGTCAAAATCTCCCATTTGATTCAATCTAAAAACGGTTATATTCAAAGTCTTTAAATATTAATATCTTATCACATTTTAAGTGCAACTTGATGTTAAGTTTAAACTTTAAAATCTTGAGACCATATTTTAGATGGAATTGGATTGTTTATTTTGAAGCAAAGTTATTAATTGAGTTAAATTAAAACACCCTTGTAATGTGGCTTTGGAACGAGTGTTGTAAACAAAGCCGAATGACAGCGTCCCACCAACAAGATGACACCACAACAGACCAAAATACGAAATACGACGGCACGCTTTTTGATGGTTATTTCCCAGAGAGTAGTGACTACTGTTTATATTTTAACTCGTTGGTCCCGGCCTACAATGTTGTAATCTATCTCCAACATTGTCTAAGCAGGTCGTGGTTGAGACTACAAGACACATTCATTACCTGCCACACGGATTCTCAAATCCATATAGCGTCGTTTTCAGAGAATCACTAAAGAATCTAAGAAAATTATAGCTCTCTTATAACATTCCCCAAGTGAGAGGGGGTCCTTTCTGGCAGATAAGATTTGTAACTGGTAAACTTACTTGCCACACGGATTTACGGATTTGAGAATCCGTGTGGCAGGTAATGAATGTGTCTTGTAGTCTCAACCACGACCTGCTTAGACAATGTTGGAGATAGATTACAACATTGTAGGCCGGGACCAACGAGTTAAAATATAAACGTGTAGAAATAAGACGTGTGACCGCACAGCAACGAGACTCGGCTCAGACTTTGGTGGAGAGGTGAGTGGACTGCCGCACACGCAATGGCGGTGATGGGGGAGCTGTGCTAGACGCAGCAAGCAAACGTTCTTTACTTTCTGGATGACCCTCGTATATATATCATCCAGAAAGTAAAGAACGTTTGCTTGCTGCGTCTAGCACAGCTCCCCCATCACCGCCATTGCGTGTGCGGCAGTCCACTCACCTCTCCACCAAAGTCTGAGCCGAGTCTCGTTGCTGTGCGGTCACACGTCTTATTTCTACAGCAATTCAAAATGGCGTCGGCAATCGAAAATCTCGCCAAATCTAAGATAAGCAGTGTCAATCGGTCTCTGAGTAAAAAAATATCCATACCGAAGAAATTTTTAGAACAACACCAAAGAAAGTTAATGATGAAAGTGCAAAAAAACAAATCTTAAAATTGATGTAATGTGCTAAGATTTTAGCAACGGTTTTCCTCCAATCTTCCCTCAAGTCTTTCTTTCAAATCGTCTTTTGCGAGCAATGATCTGCCACTCCGATCCTCGTCGTGCATAATGGATTTTATTTCATTAAACCTATTGCACCATTTTTCCCCCTGAAATCTCGACTTGAAGACTTGTTTGCACTTTCACCACCACTATTTGGTGTTTTTCTAAAAAATGTAATGGTCTAGACATTTTTTAACTCAGAAACCGAATAAAACTGCTTATCCCATATTTGGCGGGATTTTCGATTGCCGCCGCCATTTTGAATCGCTGTAGAAATAAGATGTGTGACCGCACAGCAACGAGACTCGGCTCAGACTTTGGTGGAGAGGTGATTGGACTGCCGCACACGCAATGGCGGTGATGGGGGAGCTGTGCTAGACGCAGCAAGCAAACGTTCTTTACTTTCTGGATGACCCTCGTATATATATATATATATATATATATATACAGTTTTGAACGAATGGTGTTTTTGGCATCTAGGAACCTTAAAACGAAAAGTTATCATGGTCCCCGCTTAGGTCTTACCATGTCGACTACGGTAATAGCTTCTTCCCTACATAGGAAAAATTCGCTAAAAATAATAAAAAATACTTTTTTTGAAAATGTTTATATGCCAAAATACAAAAAAGTCAAATGGTAATGTATATCAAAAAGTATATCATTTTTAAGGTATTATAAATCCTAACAACTTTCTATTTTACATCAACCTCGTATCTCTCTTTGTTTTTCAGTAATAAAAACACCGCCATTCCCCCATATAAAATACATTTTATTTCTACATAACACTTCCAAATACTCTGAGGACTCTTTTATAAATGAGTTATGTATAAATAACATGTATTTCATATGGGGAAGTGTTTACATTTGAAAATTCCGAGATTCGAACTAGCTATCCTCAAGTTTTGGTAAACCCTGTATTCAAAAAAAGTTTAAACTGATTTTCCGATAATCCTTGGGGTCGATTTAGTGGAAAATAATTTTAAGTCATCCTTCTAGGTCAAATGGTTCGTCTGCAATCGGTTTGAGACACCTTACGTAATACACCCTGTATATACAGGGTGTCACAAAAATGCGTAGCGCACTATGCAGAACCATATTCTACATACAAAAACAAGTTGAAAATGTAGAGTAAAATTTGTTGGATTTCGGCTTAGTTTAGGCGTAATCCGCCATTTTGTATTTTTTTGAAAATAATTAATAATTCAAAAACCCTTTGAGATAATTTTTTTAAATTTGGTATAAACTTTTAGTTTCTGGTTTTTAACATTTTCCAAAAATAATTTTTATTTAACTTATCAAATTTCAAAATGGCGGCCATTTAAATATTTCAAAGTCAAATTCCATGAAAACTAGCAACTGAAACAAAATTTTACAAGATATACAATTTAAAGCACTTTGTAATCCAAATCCAATGACATTTATACTGTAAAAATCGGTTAATAAATAAAAAAATTATGGCAATTTTTTATAATAAATTTCAAAATGGCGGCCATATAACATTTTCAAAGTCAAATTCCCTAGTGCATTTCACCAAGTCCTTTAAATTTTATGTCTTGTAAAATTTTGTTTTAGTTGCTAGTTTTCCAGGAATTTGACTTTGAAATTTGTATATGGCCGCCATTTTGAAATTTATTATAAAAAAATTACCATAACTTTTTTATTTATTAACCGATTTTTACAGTAAAAATGTCATTAGATTTGAATTACAAAGTGCTTTAAATTTTATGTCTTGTAAAATTTTGTTTTATTTGCTAGTTTTCATGGAATTTGACTTTGAAATATTTAAATGGCCGCCATTTTGAAATTTGATAAGTTAAATAAAAATTATTTTTGGAAAATGTTAAAAACCAGAAACTAAAAGTTTATACCAAATTTAAAAAAATTATCTCAAAGGGTTTTTGAATTATTAATTATTTTCAAAAAAATACAAAATGGCGGATTACGACTAAACTAATCCGAAATCGCAAAAATGTTACTGTACATTTTCGACTTGTTTTTGTATGTAGAATCCGGTTCTGCATAGCGCGCTACGCATTTTTGTGACACCCTGTACAGTTTTGAACGAATGGTGTCTTTGGCATCTGGGAACCTCAAAACGAAAAGTTATCATGATCTCGGGCCTAGGTCTGACCAGGCCGACTACGGTAATAGCTTCTTCCCTTATAGGTAAAAATCACTAAAAAATTGTTTATTTAGTAAACTCCGCAAAAAAGATGATTTTTTACTGAATTACGGTACTTATGAAATTTGTATAAAATAAAATATTCTTATTCTTATTCATATCCACGCGAGAAACTACAATGCGAATTAAAGGAAATGGTCACAGTACTGGCCGGCTGACGGGTAAATGAGTCAGTGAGGAAATCGGAATAAGATGATTCATTTTGGTTTGGATTCAGGAAGCGAATTGTAGATGATTATAATGAATCATATTATTATACTTTTAAATATTTTTTTATTTTCCCTCCTATACATAGTATAATGCAGAGAAAGAATTGTTTTCGTCCAAATTTTATAATTTCAGTTGTCAGTGGAGATGTTTGTTTTGGTGCTCCCTGAACCCACCGAGTGTTTTTGAAGTGATTTGCGTATATGTATTTGTATGTCTGTATGAATGTAAAGATCTATAAGAGCCATCCACACCAATCAGCCAATGTTGGTCAAGTTTTATGTGGGCAATAATCCGAGATATATCCAGATATTTTGTAAACATTTAATTTAGTTTATTATTTTGAAGGTAACTATTCTCCCAAATGAGATAGGAAGTTTATGCCAGCGAGCTTCCTGATACCGTTTATTTTAACTATCATTTACTGGTTGTGATTTTAACGAAGTCACAACCAGGCGCGGATACTGGGGGGAGGTAATGGGAGTCATGACCCCCCCCCCCAAACAAAAACAAAAAAATCTCAGATCTTCACGTATTTTACCCATTTTCACCGTAAAGGTTATTGTATTTTGACAATTTAGAAATTTTTTACTCATGACCCCCTTTAAAACGATAGTCTGTATCCGCCCCTGCTCACAACGACATAGATAATTGTTTACTATAATTTAGTGTGTATACAAGAATCCTCTGATCACACGCAATTATACAATCCGGATTATACGCAATCCCGGCTGGTGCTATCTAGGACCTATTCGCACCAAACTTTCCTCAAAGTTTGTCTCATTTCGCATATTATTAAAACGATTAATTTATTGAAATAAATTACAATTTAAGGTACTCTATATGTACTGGGTCACGACCCGGGGACACTCGTGAGTGCGCGAGCGGGCATCGGGGATTTTGACTCTTTGACCAGGTAGTAACCCGTATAATTAGGGTAACTCTGGAATTTGGGTTCGTCGCTCGTCATCCATTTCCCTCTGCGACGAACGGCAAAAGGAAATTGGAAACTATTTTCTAACATTTATATTTTATTTAACTTTCTTTGCCATTAAGCAAAATTTTCTTTGAATATAAGACAGTAAAACAATAGCATCACCTTATTGGAGGAGTAATGGAAATTATATTTTTGTATAAACCTATCATTTATTTTTTCAAGTATGAACTCGATAACTTATGTTTTTAATTAAAATACAACTTCACCAATTTTGTCCCGGTTTTAAATCATAGAGAGGCAGAAGGTATTTTTTTCTCTTTGTGCAAAAGCCTCAATCTAAAACCTCTTTAATCAGTGACCTGTCTCATCTAGTCATTTAAACTGTTTTTACTTTTACAACTTTTTGTAATGTTGAAATTAAGATTATTTCCGGACATAGATTACCCCTTGATGCTTAACTTCCCGGACCATGGAGACGTCTGGTGGGGAATCGAGGAAGTGCAGGCCCTGGGATCGATCCCCGCCCCTCGCGCTCCTGGCTGCCAGCCGCCGAACTTCCAACAATCAATACCGCCCGCGAATGCAGTAGTGAATACATCTGGATTATGTGGCTTTACCTAATTCATTTGGATTCACGTTAGCTGTAAGTAAAATAATATTTTTCGGTAACGTGTATTTATTATCCATGCTATATTTGCTTAATTTAAGAATAATTTTTCAGTTGCTTTTATAATGACAAATATGTTTCAAAGATTCCGGGGTTTGCCGTCCATGAGGGAAGAGGTGGTATGTATTTGTGAGTGATCGGGTGTCGCGAGTAAGTTTCAAATACAATTTGAGAAAATATCTTTAAAGAATCATGCTTTTTCATTTTATTTTGTTCGACGTGCTACGAAGAAAAAGTTGTATATTGTATAATTTAATTGGCACTTTTTTGGTTGTTTTTCGAGTGTAACTCGATTAGTAAACCGTGTTTTTCACAAAGTCTATTAATAGATTTATTAATAAATTTTCAGTGCACTAATACATTGCATTGCTCGTACAAATGCAATTACTTCACATACAATTGAATTCTAAAAACGATTTTCTCTTAGAAACGCAATTTGTCAAATTTGTCACTTCAAATAACAAAAACAACATTTAAAATTATTCATAAAGAATTTATGGCAATTTTTCTTTGTTAAGCCTCGTTCTAAGCTCTAAGCTCGTTTTATCAAGTTATTGTCATGGATGGCAGACAATTATGCATCGAAATTGCAGCTTATTTGTACCGGTTATTCATCTTTGAAATCCTTACGATCAATTTACATTAAAATTTTAAGACAATTTGACGAAAAAATTACTTAAAGAAGATCATCTCCCGACGTGGGTGTTATTCTTAATCCTTATGCCTAAATGCCTGAATTTCGTGAACTTACTCTACCTACTTTTGGCAATTCATTTGCCCAATTGGTCTGATAAAATACTTCCGCAAATTGCACATAGCTTGGATAATGCTCGATCAAATTCAGCAAACAATAAAGCAAATGCTCATCCAGAGTCTGAGAAAAGTGGTTAGGAAATTTGGAGTAGGTATAACATACAAATTCGCACAAACACAGTGTTTATAGAGAGTGATAATCTCACTCCAATTCTGTATGAGGTAGGATCACTAAATGGTAAACTTATAACCAGACATTTGCTATAAAAACCGTCATCTGGGTAAAAATTCAGGACTCAATGCACTAAACAGTATTATCAGTTATTGGGGGATCAATAATAGCAAATAGATTGTACTTTCATTGCAAACAAAATAATAGGCCTACTTTGTTGGAGGTTCATTAAACACCCCTTATAAATCCAGGAAAGTACAAAACACAATAATTAATTAAAAAGGTAAACATTCAAATCTAAAATTAGCCAATTATGTGCTACTGTAGAACACAAGAGAAAAGTAAATTAAATGTAGAATACAAAGTGTACCTAACGGAAAATTAGAACACTCGTGCCTAAAATGTATTTAAAACAACAATATTTAATAGCAATAACAATAGCAACGTGATTGTTAACGTGTTAACTTGAATTGCACTGAAAACGCTAGTAAATTTACTATTCGTGTCAGAAGAGGCAACGTGAAATACCGCCTGTAAACAATGTTTAGTTTCAAAAGGGCGATGGTTTAAAATATTCAATATTAAATATCTAGAAAGCTGAAAGAAATAGAACAAATCAAACTACACAATTGTAAACCAAATCGAATGATGTGTCATACTTAAAGATTATACAGTTAATAACGAAGTAAACTTAAATTCAGTGCACAAAATTGAGCCTTTTTTTCTGCTTAATACGGCCACATCACTAAATTTGAGTTGCCTTCGTTATCTATTATTCAATCTTTAAACATGACGCATCGTTCGATTTGACTTGATATTGCCTACTTTTTCGGTATCTCAACACTTTGTGATGTATTTCTTTCAGTTTTCTAGATATTCAGGCCTAACACTAAATTTTGAACACGGCCATTTTAAAACTAATTTGTTCACAGGACTGAAATTGTAACGTAATTTGTAAACCTTTCAGATAAATATCCATCCCAAGTTTAATTATTGTATCTTTATTCGTTTCTGAGAGATTAGGGTTTTTGTTACAAACTCACAGACAGAAAACTGATCGAGCTAGGACACATGTTGTGTGGTATTATTTGTTTGTTTTACCTGCCAAATAACCAGGTAGTTTGGTTCAGCCGAGGAGGGACACTCTGTATAGAATGAAAAAGTATATAACTATTACAGTATTACAAGCTCTATTTAACATATGCCTATATCTTTTGTGGCCATGCAGTGTGTTCTTTTTTATTACTTTGCTCACCATTGGGATCTTTAAAAAGGTTAGAGATACATGATAGGTTAAATTACCAAAGTACTGCGGAATTGTGGGACAAACAAAATAGCGGCGATGAATAAAAAATATTCGCTCGCAATCGTTCGTGCGATCAAAAATCTGATGTTGGCCAAAAAACATTGCCCATTGCTCAGTTAATTTTAAAGATATCAAAAAGTGTGGTACAAAACATGTACAAAGTATATTTTAAACATCTTGATTTAAAATGTTTTTTCACCCCCAATTTTTGAGAAATGGTACACAACTCAAAATTTGTTAGTATAACAATGCATATTTTATGCTTTATTTTGAAATATAAAAACCGACCAAACACAAAGATTTCATACATAATCTTTTTGCAGTTAAAAAAGGGGTTCTAGGCTTAATTCGGTAAACAAAGGCATTTTTAACTTGAAAGATTTGTTTTAACTTAAATGCTCCGTTAGTATCGTAAATAGAATAAATAAACGGTATCAGGAAACTGACACATACTTTCTCCCATTTAACCTAACTTTAATGAATAAATTACTTTTTATTTACTCAATATAGAATACAAAGCACGGTCGAATGTACAGAAAATCTTGTAAACAAGTTGTTTTCAAAAACATCTACCCAAATCCCTGCTTTGGAGGCACTACAAAATCCATTGCTACACTCGTGGTTTTAAGAGGGGAAATGCCCCCTATTCCCCCCCAGGGTTATTAAGGAGCAACATATTTCGAATTTACTCTGTTGTTCAATGCTAACTTGACAAGCTTATCAAGTTTGAATGAAACTGATCAGTAAATAAGAGATAAATAGTAATTTTTGTATTCCCCATAACAATAACATTGGGCAACGTACTGCGTTTACCGCAAAATAAAAATTTCAATTTTCTCCACAACCAACAATCGTAGAATAGTAATTCGAAATACTAAATTATTTAGTTTTTTAAGCTCTTTTATTCGTGAATATTAATATTTTTTAATATTTATGTTTTTTTAATAAAAAATCAAAAAAACTGAATTTTTGATGTTTTAAGTCCTGTAATTCCTGAACCCGAATTTTTAAAGATATGCGGGTGGTGTCATTTTGTTGGAAAACTAAAGTTCTACAAACAACTAAAGTTTAATCACAATCGTTAGAACCGTTTTTGGAAAATTTGGATTTTTCATGATTTTTGGCGGTTTTGTGGGATAATTACACACACACACACACACACACACCACGTTAAAAAACACTTTTCTGGGTTCAGGGAGCACCAAAACGAATATTTCCACCAACTCAGATTCGAAAATGTTGACGAAAACAATCCAATTCCACTGTATACTATGGCAAACGTGGCATAGTTACGTGGTATGTTTTATCTTTCCTTTATACTATGTATAAGGGGAGAAAGTAAAAATTGACATTCTAGTATTTTAAATTTCTCAAATACGTCAAACGGTTACTTAGTTAAGAATTTGCGGTATCACAGTACGTTGTATAATGTATATTTCGGATAAATTTGCGTCATCTCTTGAACCTTTCAACATAAAAATACTATTCAAAGTGCTAGGTTATGTCGTATTTTATCTTATTTATTATGATTAAAGAATATTTAGCGCAACATTAATTTGTCAGTCAAAATATATTTTTCAGGAGTATGAAATTAACCTTTTTAAACAAAATGTGCATTTTTCATATATAAATACCTAACTAAGGATATGGTATTTTTGTATTCAGAAAAATTTCATTTAAAAATAATACATCAAATTATACCATAACATTAATAAAATAATAAAATCCAAATTATTTATTTACAGGTTTAAAATGTAAGACGCCTTCAATAACATAAGACTCTTTGCAGCACTTGAACGTACGGTGGTTGCATATTATTTAGTCAGGCGTTTACGAAAAGCAGCTTCGTCAACTGAGATCAATTTTTGTGTAACATCAGATTTATTATATGTATATCAAACCGAGATATAATTTTACATGGATTAAGTTTTTTACATGGATTTTACTTTCGATCTATAACAAACTAGCGTAACAGTCATCACAACACGAATTTGATCTTAATACTTCATTACAATAATAGCATTGCAATTTAAAATGAGCTATCTAAAAGAATTTAAAAATCTTGTTTAAAATAATAATTTGTGTTATACTGATCCATTTCTCTACACAGATTCTCATGACCTGATAACATCAGGTTCTGTATGGGCCTATGTTTAAGCCGGTGTGAACGTTGGTTTTATCACAGGCGTCTGTATAGAAGGATGGATACCTGAAGAAACTCACAAACTCAATAGGATTTTTGTCATCTTTAAAACGAAGACAATAATGGGACCAGTCCGTAAAGTTTGTTTAAAATTTAAGAATGCTTACGAGTTACAAAGAAACGTTTGAAAGCAAGGTATATATTATTAATGTTACCCCATAGCATATCAAAACAGGTAATTCTGGGTTTACAAAATTGTATAAATAAGAAAATATAACGACAAATAGTTTAAACATTCGTTTATTAAATTATCTGTTTCAATTTGGACGGGGTAAGTTTTTGTCACACTGGCACCTTAAGATACCCAAAAATGTTACTACACATCCTAAAATTATCTAGAGAAAGTTAATTCAGGAAAACCACGTTTTCATTACAAATTTGTTACTGCACTTAAACATTTTCCAAACTAATGGTCGAAATACTCAAACTACACTCATGCAGTTGGGTGCAAAATCGGTCTGACGTAGAAGGATGTACGAAGTAGAAAGGAAAATATGGTGGAAAATAAAATTATTTGTAAAAATATTACAATTTAATTTAATAACTTAATATTATTGCTACGGTGCACAAATAAAATAAATTGGGTATCAAAACCGATTTCGAATGTGGAGGAATTTAGGCAATTGAATACTACCTGTGAATTGGCAAAATAAAATATAGATACTATATTTAGAGACAAGAGCGATCAATGTAAAATATGACAAATTACATGAGGAATTATAAATAATCGTATAGTTTCTGATAACAGTATACGTATTCAAAACTGGATCCTGAAGCCTGTGGTGTTACTGACATAAATGCCCTTCCTCAAAACCATGAATTATTAATAATAAATCGCTCTAATAAACACCACAGTGAAGTAAGGAATTATGTCATGTGCTGATATGAAGATAAGGGGGTAAAATCATAAATCGGTTACATTTCCCCGTCCGGCCAGCAACTTCCGGAAAGGGGGGATTTACCCGAGAGGAGATAATTGTTACATCAACACGGACCACCGGAGCCGGACAATAATTATCTTTTAATTTCAATTTGTTGAAAAATTGCTAAAGGAATACTTAGAATAACGAAAAATAATATAGTAAAGATTGAAACTTGTCAATTTAAGACTTACAATTTCGTTAACTCGAATTACAATTTACATTGCAATGATTACTCAAAAATGTTTGACGCTCACATGGTTTATGTGTGGTTATATGCTATATCGTAACATTTATGTTATGTTATATTTTAAGTCTGAAGAAGTAAGTGTTTATTTATTATTATTTTAAATAAAATCTGCCATATTTAAAAGTTTATTTTCCACAAAAAATCAATGGGAGGTTTTAAATTCGTTGTCGTTTCGTTGTAAAGACTCCAAACAAACAACCACTTGGGAACCGCAGCTGATGATGGTTGTTTTTTTTAATCCGCATTTATCAAAAATGTTTATTCAAACGAAGTTTGAGGTCTCCACATTTATAAATTATTTGTATTGTTTACTTAAGCGCCTATTTCATGGTTGTATATATTGTTATAATGGTAAATCTATCGTTTTAAATCTTTACTTCGTGTTAATAGTACAATATTTTGATTATGACTACGAATACTAAAATGTATTAGGTATGTACAATGAATAAGAGCAGGTATTATACGAGAGTAAAAACAATCAAAAAATATATTTAAATTTAAATTGCATAAATTATTTAATTTGCGTAAGTATTCAAGTTAGTTAACTACGAAACAATAAGAATATTTTGAGAAATCTTACCTTAGCAATCTAGTTAATTCAGTTAGCCCTTCAAATCTGGATTTCGGTTCCCGTAGGACCATCATCAGTTAGGTCAACCAAGCTAAAACATAACTGAATATTCATCCGAAGGATTTCGTCGTGATTTTTTAAAACTGATTTCACATACTACAAAAACAATAAAACATATATTTAAAAACTGTCTCCTCAAGCTTTTTGTAATTCCAAACATATTTCCTGAGCTTAACCTCAAACTACACATTGCATTGCATGCATGCACTCTGACTAACTGACATTAGTTGTCATCTGCTATGCTTGAATGTGTAGTTTGAGGTTAAGCTCAGGAAATATGTTTGGAATTACAAAAAGCTTGAGGAGACAGTTTTTAAATATATGTTTTAGTGTTAGTGTAGTATGTGAAATCAGTTTAAAAAAATCAAGACGAAATCCTTCGGATAAATATTAAGTTGTATTTTAGCTTGGTTTACCCTTATAGTCCCAACTGATGATGGTCCTACGGGAACCGAAATCCGGATTTTAAGGACTAACTGAATTAACTAGATTGCTAAGGTAAGATTTCTCAAAATATATATCAAGCAATCTGAGACATATAATGAATGGAACAATAAGGCCAAAACATAGAAGGGCCTACACACAGAGAGTCGTGCAGACAGGCCTTCAGGGAATTGGGGCTGCTGATTGTCATTGGCATGTACATTCCATCGAACTATATAAACACTTGATGTTTATATAGTTCGATGGAGTGTACATTCGAAACCATTTTGAACTGCCGATAATTTCACCCTAACGCAGGACAGTGACGGCACGAGGGCAAGACCACAGAGAAAGGAATCTATTAATAGATTCCTTTGTCTGTGGCAAGACACACTTGTCGCGTCGCCCCGTCGCCTGACGCAGGACAGTGACGGCACGAGGGCAAGACACACTTGTCGCGTCGCCCCGTCGCCTGACGCAGGACAGTGACGGCACGAGGGCAAGACACACTTTTCGCGTCCCCCATCGCCTGACGCAGGACGATGACGGAACGAGGGCAAGACACACTTGTCCCGTCGCCCCATCGACTGACGCAGGACAGTGACGGAACGAGGGCAAGACACACTTGTCCCGTCACCCCATCGCCTGACGCAGGACAGTGACAGTTCGAGGGCAAGTCACACTTGTCGCGTCGCCCCATCGCCTCCGCCTGACGCAGGACAGTGACGGCACGAGGGCAAGACACACTTTTCGCGTCCCCCATCGCCTGACGCAGGACGATGACGGAACGAGGGCAAGACACACTTGTCCCGTCGCCCCATCGACTGACGCAGGACAGTGACGGAACGAGGGCAAGACACACTTGTCCCGTCACCCCATCGCCTGACGCAGGACAGTGACAGTTCGAGGGCAAGTCACACTTGTCGCGTCGCCCCATCGCCTCCGCCTGACGCAGGACAGTGACGGCACTGACGGCACGAGGGCAAGACACACTTGTCGCGTCTCCCCATCGCCTGAAGCAGGACAGTGACGGCTCGAGGGCAAGACACACTTGTCGCGTCTCCCCATCGCCTGACGCAGGACAGTGACGGCACGAGGGCAAGACACACTTGTCGCGTCTCCCCATCACCTGACGCAGGACAGTGACGGCACGAGGGCAAGACACACTTGTCGCGTCGCCCCATCGCCTGACGCAGGACAGTGACGGCACGAGGGCAAGACACACTTGTCGCGTCTCCCCATCGCCAACGCAGGACAGTGACGGCACGAGGGCAAGACACACTTGTCGTGTCTCCCCATCGCCTGACGCAGGACAGTGACGGCACGAGGGCAAGACACACTTGTCGCGTCTCCCCATCGCCTGACGCAGGACAGTGGCGGCACGAGGGCAAGACACACTTGTCGCGTCTCCCCATCGCCTGACGCAGGACAGTGACGGCACGAGGGCAAGAAACACTTAGACTTGTCGCGTCGCCCCATCGCCTCCGCCTGACGCAGGACAGTGACGGCACTGACGGCACGAGGGCAAGACACACTTGTCGCGTCGCCCCATCGCCTGACGCAGGACAGTGATGGCACGAGGGCAAGACACACTTGTCGCGTCGCCCCATCGCCTCCGCCTGACGCAGGACAGTGACGGCACTGACGGCACGAGGGCAAGACACACTTGTCGCGTCTCCCCATCGCCTGACGCAGGACAGTGACGTCACGAGGGCAAGACACACTTGTCGCGTCGCCCCATCGCCTGACGCAGGACAGTGACGGCACGAGGGCAAGACACACTTGTCGCGTTGCCCCATCGCCTCCGCCTGACGCAGGACAGTGACGGCACTGACGGCACGAGGGCAAGACACACTTGTCGCGTCGCCCCAGCGCCTGACGCAAGACAGTGACGGCACGAGGGCAAGTCACACTTGTCGCGTCGCCCCATCGCCTGACGCAAGACAGTGACGGCACGAGGGCAAGTCACACTTGTCGCGTCGCCCCATCGCCTCCGCCTGACGCAGGACAGTGACGGCACTGACGGCACGAGGGCAAGACACACTTGTCGCGTCTCCCCATCGCCTGACGCAGGACAGTGACGGCACGAGGGCAAGACACACTTGTCGCGTCGCCCCATCGCCTGACGCAGGACAGTGACGGCACGAGGGCAAGACACACTTTTCGCGTCGCCCCATCGGACAGTGACGGCACGAGGGCAAGACACACTTGTCCCGTCGCCCCATCGCCTGACGCAGGACAGTGACGGCACGAGGGCAAGACACACTTGTCGCGTCGCCCCATCGCCTGACGCAGGACAGTGACGGCACGAGGGCAAGACACACTTGCCGCGTTGCCCTATCGCCTCCTCTCGCAGGCGGGAGGACAATTCCTAAAGGTCTACAGCCCGATCAAAATTGATATTAACCTTTAAAATTTAGACTGGCAATATAGGCGTCGCTTACAAAATAGTAGTTTTTATTTTAAATTCCGGCACAAAATAGTATAATTTGACTATTACACTATCACCAATTGTTCATATTACCACTGAGGTTACCACTGAAATTACCAACGGGGTTGATGTTCCGGCGCTCACACTACGATTCAAGCCTCGGCACTCGCCCTGCGCTCGCCCACTCGGCGCTGCGGCCCCGGCGCCCGGCGCTTGCAATAAGACACCACGAAATTGTAAATTGTAAATCTCCATTTAAAAACCACCTTGCTTCTATTCGGTAGTGTGTTTAATTATGTTTAATCAATCAATACAAACTTTTTCGATTTAAAGTAAATAGTTCAATTTTAATGGTGTCAAGAAGAACATAGTTCTCTTAATAAATAGTTCTTACAACAAACTCATTTTAGCGAATTTCCCCTATAGGGAAGAAGCTATTACCGTAGGTCTCATGGTAACACTTAAGCCCGAGACCATGATAACTTTTTGTTTTAAGGTCCCCAGATGCCAAAAACACTATTTGTTCAAATTTATATATATGTGTCCGTTAACACGATAACTTGAGTAAAAAACGTCCGATTTTGATGAAATTTGGCTCAAATGTGTAAAATGACATTCATGACTTTAAGTTCGAAAACCAGAAAAATCGGACCGTGGGAAGGGGGGTTTATGGGGTTTTTAAATTTTCCAAAAATCAGTTTTTCGCATTTTTCACCCTAAAATTGTTTAAAAACTGAATTTCGATTTTGACCATGTTATAGAGCTTAAAAAACAAATAATATGGTATTTTGCATTATTAACCTATGTTAAGTGGTTGCGGATAAAATCCAAAAAACATACTCATAAAATCTCCCATGTTAATCTTATGGGAAAAAGGTTTTTGGCTTTTCCTCAGTTTATTTTAATGTAAACTTCACATTTGCTTTTCCCAATCTGTTCAGTTCCACAAAACAATAATTTTGGTGTTTAAATTGTGATTCTACGCCCAACCGTTGCAGAGATATTCAAAGTGCTAAACACAGTACGTTGTCCAATGTTATCCTTATGGAGAATAAATAAAATTTGATATCTCGATTATTTATGAATGTATGTTGATGAAACTTGGTATGTGGCTTCACGTAGTACTGGTATATTGATATTTGTACAAAAAATTGGTTTTTTGTTGATTATTCCCGTAGCAGCAAACCTGCGTACTCAGCCCCCATGTTAATTTTAAGGAGAATAAGTAAAATGTAATGACTCCCTTAATTATGAACATAAATTAATAAAACTTGGTATGTAGCTTCACTTGGTTGAGTTATATTGATAATTATATAAAAACCCATTTTTTGTTCCTTGTTGCAGCAAACCTGCGTACTACGCCCCCATGTTATTCTTATGGAGAATAACTAGAATGTTATATAGCGCTTATTTATGATTGAATATTGATGAAACTTGGTATGTGGCTTCGCCTAGTTAAATTCTATTTATATTTGCATAAAAACCAATTGTTTGTGTTCCTTGTTTCAGCAAACCTACGTACTCATTACCAATGTTATTCTTATGGTGAATAATTAAAATCGCTTATATGTGAATATACTTTTATAAAACTTGGTATGCGGCTTTATGTGATATTAAGACATATATTTGGCATTGCAAATTCGCTGAGTACGCAGGTTTGCTGCGACGGGGGTATTTAATTTTAATAGAAACATTATTAATTTGTTTTCATATTCAAACAATTCACCAAAGCGGTATAATGGTCTCATCACCAGGAACTCTTTTAGTTTCTCTTAAAAATAGTGAAATTGCTCTAGTTTTTTATGGAGCTTGGAAGATCATTCACAAATTTAATTCCTGCATGTGATGGCCTCTCCGTATACAGTTCTAACCTATGAGAGGGAAAAGCAAGATTATTACGCTCTTTTGTATTATATTGATGATGAGCACCAAGAGTGGGTAAATCAGAACTAATTTTTTGAGATAAAGCAATGTTTCATAAACGTACTGGCAAAAAACAGTCATAATACCCAATTCTGTGAAGTATTGTTTCAACATAGCCAGTTCAATTTTAAAATAATTATAATTGCTTATTTTTGCAATAGTAACATTTCATTCATATTTTTAAGAGATGTGACACAATATAAAATAATTCCATAAGCTATATGAGAATGGATTAAATAAAAATAAAAAGACGTTCCAATAGATATAGTATCTGGTGCAATGACTTCTCGCTGTGTGCCCGAGTTTGGGAATGAACAGGAACAGTTTAGTGCAAGCCCATTTTACTTTTGCTATGCCATATAAATATAGAATATAAAGTACACGGTCGAATGTGCAGAAAATCTTCTAAAAAAATTGTTTTCAAAAACATATGCACTCAAATCCCTCTTTTGGAGGCACTAAAGAACCATTTGCTACACACAGTGGTTTTAAGAGGGGAAATACCCCCTCACCCCACCCCACCCCCAGGGTTAAGTGGCAACATATTTAGAAACCCCTCTGTTAATGCTAACTTGACCTGAATATCAAGTTTGAACGAAATTGATCGGTAAATAAGAGAGAAATAGTTATTTTTGTATTCCCCATAAGAATAACATTGGACAACGTACTGCGTTTACCGCTAAATGAAAATTTCAATTTTCTCCGCAACCAGCAATCGTAGAATAATAATTCAAAATACTAAACTATTTAGTTTTTTGAGCTCTTTTTAATGGTGATAAGTGATCTTTTTTAACATTCATGTTTTTTGTTAAAAATAATAAAAACTGAATTTTGGATGTTTTTAAGTCCTGTAATTTCTGAACCCGAATTTTTCCAGGAATTAGGGTGGTGTCATTTTGTTGGAAACCTAAAGCTCTATAAACCACTAAAGTTTAATAAAAATCGTTAGAGCCGATTTTGAGAAATTTTGATTTTTCATGTTTTTTAGCGGTTCCTTTAAACACAAAAATTCAAAAAATTCAAAATAATGCCTAGAGATTTCATGGAATAGTACCAACATACAACATTTCATCAAAATTGGCCCATCAAAAAACACCCACACCCACACCCACACGCACGCACACACACACACACACACACACACACACACACACACACACACACACACACACACACACACACACACACACACACACACACACACACACACACACACACACACACACACACACACACACACACACTCACAAACAGACATCACGTAAAAAATACTTTTTTGGGTTCAGGGAGCACCAAAATAAATATCTCCACTAACAACTCAAATTCGAAAATTTTGACGAAAACAATACTTTCTCCATCTACTATGTATAGGTGGAGAAAGTACAAATAATAAGTTACTTTTGAAAATAATATATCTATTTATCTATATTTTGTAATTATCGGCATACTTGTAGAAGAGGGAGGAGAGGGATCTTTGATACGATCGTTCCTCGTTGTTATAGATAGGTGGACGTTCAGTGGATTCCGCACCAGCGGGATGTGGTAATGCCACATAGCTAATGGCAATTGCTGATAGGCGGGGATAAAACCCGGGACCTTTCGGACTACAGTAATGCCATAGAAAAATAAACCAGGTATATTTTTCCATGGTAATGCGCTCTAACCTACACCAGGCCGGACCTCCTTAGATACTGACGAGAAACCAGCGACACTAACAGGTCGAGAGCTGAGTTCGCAGAGTATTTGTTTCGCCCTTGGGAGGCATGGAGTCACAAGTCACAATCCAGAATCATGATGGGAACGGTCGGGGGAAGGGTTTAAGGCTAATCGAAGCCTGTACAAGGGATACGCAACGCAGGGCGTATGCCTACTCTCTCCGTCTCGTGTTATAACACTGGGGGTTAATTTTTACTGAGCCTGGTTTGGTCGAGGAGCAAGACTCTTCGTCCTAGAGTCGCTGGGTTCAAGCCCAACAATAATCATAATTGGCTTTAGCCTGGCTATCTAGCTGCGTAGTAGCTGTTACCATGTTGCCATGTTGCGGGATACACTTAGCTGTAGGTTAGGTTAGGTATTTACACAAATAAACTGGTAGGTCTCTTAATAGAGAACTTTTTCGGATAACTCATTCCTCTTAAATTTATATGAATATTTTCATAACACTGTCACTATGAACAATACTGGGTGAAAGGTATCAGAGAGCGCTAATTGAAGCATGAACCATCGTCACTCAATGCACGCAAACTTCTTTTCAATTAGGAAGGACTACAGGAAGGGTCAGCTCCCAACAGTCAAAACATATGAATCACAAATTTCTCCTAATACCAACAGCAAATACAGTAATTTGAGTAAGATGAGAATGATTAGGCGTCTGAAATCCGACTTAGGAAGTCGAATAAGCAGGGCGGATTCGTCTATCGAGTATCAAGTTGTGTCTATCTGTGAAAGACCTAGAGTTTACACCAATTTAGGTCACTTTTGATATAATTTAATATGTAGGAACTAATCAACGGTATCTCTGGATGATTTTTTCTTGAATTTTTTATTTTTAATGGTTAATTGTCCCCAAACCCGCTAAAAAACATGAAAAATATTTATTTAGCACAAGAAGGTGGGAAAGGGGAGGGGGTTCACTCTAACCTATATAACTGACGTAACTCTAGAATTGTTATTGTATAAGACACCGTTGCCAGTGATATTTACCTATACCATGTAGGAAATAGGACACACTTGTACGATATAACTGTAAATGATATTTAATTAGAACCCTTTTTTCAGGCTGCAGCTAAACCCACAATGAGAAGACCTCGAGAATATGGATAAAAAAGGTAATCTAACAATTAAACTTCAGTGGCTTTGGTTTGATTGTTTTTATTCCGAGGGATATTGTTCTTGAAGACGTATAGTAATAATTTAGTAATATGTGTGGCATACACGTCTTGACTTTATATACAGTGAGTATAAGTGAAATGTTTCACTAAAAGTTTAACTCAATTAAAAACTTTAAAAAAATATTTTTCGAAGATAAAGGTGTAAATATTTCTTGTTTAAGAAAAAATACTAACATGCAGCATATCAGACTACAGTTGAGTTTATCACGAGTACAAAATTTGAATAGGACAAAATATGTATCTAGTGGTTTGAAAATATAGGGTATTTTGTTTTAAAAAAATGACAGCCATTTTTAAAACGGGTAACGATAAGTGAGTTTTGTTTTCGCCAAAAGTGTTGTGTATTTTAAGGCTTTACAGTGATATAACATGACATATGTTTACAGTTGAAAGTTCAGGTAATCACACTAGACCCCAAGTTATTGGAATACTTAACATATTAAAAATATGTTTACGTTATTCCTTGGGGTCAATTTAGTAGGGATTATTTTTGTTTCATCCTTCTAGGTAAAGTAGTTATTTTGTAATTTGTTTAAGGCACCTTATCTTATATGAGACACTATTATGTATATCGAAGCTTCCGCCCCTCTTCTACAAACGAATTTATTTCGTAGAAGAAAGTAAAAACCGTTGAAGATTTCAATGATGCGATAACGCCGAAAAACTAATAAACCGACCTATTTGTATAGGGCTATTGTACCAAATCTATTGCAACTTTAAAGTAAGCTGTACCTCAACTAAATGATTCTCTCTAAATGTGTTTAGTCCAAAAACCACTCCCTTCTAAATTTCCATAGCTATAAGGCCTACAGAGATGGAATTTGGCATGTACTCTCCATTTTGATCCTATGTGCTCACTAAGAAATTGTTCCCTCAGGGCTCTGCCCTTTTGGCCTTCAAAGTTTCAGTGTTAGTCTTATGGCCATTAATTTTATTGTATCCATTATTTAAAACAGTTTAAAAGGTTAACCACGGAGTACAACATTTACAATTATTTGTTTAAAACGTACCATTGTTTTCCCTTATAAAAAATGTAATAGAGCGGCTAAATTCGTTTGTAAAATGAAATATTTGTGATTTTTTCCATTACGGATCAAGTGTTTATCGATGATTAAATAGTTAATCTCTCTTTTTAATACCTAAAATGTTTAGTTTCAGTGACGCCGATGGTGGACGTCCTCAATAACAGGAAGCCGAGTAACAGAGGTAAGTGGTGTCCTCCTGTTTGTTAACCTGTTACTTAATTTACTGTTATTTCATGGCGAAACGTTCAAGCCGCATAATCCGAAGACTAAATAAAGTCGACTACACTGCGTGTTGGCGATGACTCGTAATAATCGACCCCGAGACCCCCGTGGTTTTGACCAACTGTAGCTTAGCAACTGTGATAAGTGGGGGGTGGGGATCGGATAGGCGGCGTCGCACGGCCAAACTCGCAATACTTTAATGTATATTGAACGGTATCACAACGATTGCAGGAACTGTGTGGTGGCTGCGATTTTAATTGTTATTGTTATACTAGCGCTTTCAGGAACTGAATAGGCAATGTTTTATTAAGGCAATGTCTCCCAAGAAGACATTGGTCAGTGGCTGCTACACTGACATATATAACAGCCCCGTCAACGAAAGGAAAAATCATCCAAATTAAAGTAATTCCCATATTTTTGGCAGATGGTAGAGGACCTTCAGAAATAAATGTTTAAATAGGTCCCCAGTTTTTCTTCTTATGTTGTCCCTCCCTCTCCTTTAAAGCCAGAAAAGGCATTATTTTACTAAATAGTTTATAACTCCGTCATTATTAATCAAATACGAAATACAAAATAACAATAACAAATGCTTGGTCTTGTTTTCACCATTATTAAATTGACTATAACAATTGTTGATTACACATTTGTGATAAACCCTCTCAGTTTCTCACAATTTCAGCAAACTCAAGATAATTTCACAACTTTTCATGTGGTATTTTAGTTGCTGTGGAATAAACTTTATAAACGTCAAAATATTGAAAAACCCTTTCGAATTTGTAAATCTTTTCTTCTCGAACATATCGTTATGCTCAAGTATACGTTATCTTTGGAATATTTTAAGAACATCCAAAGTTAACAGGTGAAGCACGACGTGATTCCGAGCGGACGATTTGGAGGATATGTATGAGCAATCGGTTCAAGATAAAATAAATAGTTTTAACACCTGAAATAAATTAAATTAATATCTGAGACTGGTGAAAATGTTAGTATTGTCTGTTATTTTATTTCCCTTTAGTATTAATTAATATTATGCATTTAACGTTATAAGGCTATTTTAGTTTTCATATTATTAACCTAAACATTTCAAAATTGTTTACTACAACGCTCTTTTGAATATCTACTCCACCCTTGACTTTTTAAAATTATTTTTAACTAGTTATTGAACTAGTTATTTTTATCGTTGTTGAATCTACTTATCCGCTTTGATTTGGAATAAAAATAAACATATGTGTTTGCTAACTTTTTTATGTTTTTGATGGTTTGTACATTTCTAAATAAGATTTATTCGCACCAAAATATAGACAAATAATCCACATCTTGTTAAAATCATTAATGTATTATTTATTGTTCTACATTTGTACATATAGCTGAGAGCAAGTAAAAACAAAGGTCGTCTAAAATATCCCGCATTATCCCAGAATCCTATTTTATCCCAAGGGTCATTAAAATATCCCTAAAATGGGTTTAATACCCGTCAAGTGGAAACACTGGATCATTGGCGCATAACCCGCCAGGCCCGCTCAGTATTGAGGGATGACCGTCCCAATTACCGGGTTTCCTGGCATTAACAACCCACAGAGTGTAGGGGATGTTTGGGGTTGGACAGATTTAAACTAGATTCTAAATGAGGGGGTGCGGCACCCCTTCACCCCACTTGTTGACGCTTGTATGATGAAAAAAGGGTTATTTGACTCGACTACACCGCGAACTTTGGTGTGAGTTGATGAGAATTTTCGCCAAAACGTAACAGGAATTTTAAATGAAGTTTTAATAATTGTAAAGAACGGTATATTTTTTGTAAATATTAGATAAATATATGTTAAATAATCGGAGTTGGGTAATTGCGAATTTTACAAGTACAATTTTGAACCTCGAATTAATATTTAAGTTCCTATTCACCTGTGCTTTATGGAAAATACTCCTTATTATCAAGGCAGCTTTTACTCAAGTAATATTGCTTTTATTTTTCTAACTAAATTACCATACTGCACAGTATCCAATGTGGTAATAGCAAAAGCAAATTTGCATTTTCTAATGCACCTTCGGATAAATACAAGGAATGATATTGAAATAGAATTAACATCAAGTTTACTGTGTGCTAAATCTGTATGCTTAGCACAAGGTTATTTCTTGCCAAAATTTTCTATACCAAATTGGTATACTATGGCATATTATGTTGGATTATGGTGTGCGTCGTACGTTTACTTTACCAAGGGACAAATGAAGTTGTCAATTGTCAGGAATGATCTGACCGAGACCTATATGAGGTCCATTTCGCTGGTTCGGCCATATTTGAAATTTAAAATTTTAACTATACCACGAGTTAATACTAGGTTAGTATTAGTTAGTACTCGAATATGAAGGTTAGTACTCTAACCGTTACCGAGCTATTAAGCAAAATGTATGGTGGGGGCCGGAAATGCCAGTCCGGCCATGTGTGAAAATGAAAATCTTAACTATATTTATTAACCGTAAATGAACTGTCTGATTTATCCATATTTTCAGAATGTATATATATATATATATATATATATATATATATTCGTACATAGTTTTTAAATTTAGGCCTCAAAAGCAGTAAGGGGCCATACACATATTACGTAACGCACTTAAGGGAGGGAGGGGGTATGCCGTAGCGTTATGCTGTGTTATGTGTGGGAAGGGGGTTTGGATCAACGATACGTAACTCACACATGTTAACCCTAAGAGCTGGCGCATCCCGTATACATAGATACTGTTATAAATCTTTAAAAATTAAATAACTTAATAATCAAATTGATATCTAAACAAAGGTTACAGTTTGTTATATAAAAAATACTTCCGACATACTATTTTAATAACAGTTAAACTAGGAAAAATAAATAAATAACGCGTTTTGAGTAAGTTCTGTATTGCTTTACAGCTATATTTTGTGTTGTTTTGCAGTGTAAAATCATGACTGGATACAGTATTGCGCAATGCCACCCACATCTTTAGTTTTAAGTTTGTACAGTATTTGTTTAATCACAAATTAAATTTGTCAAGTTTTAGCTGTTATAGTTTATTTTGTTGTTTATAATTATTAGTAACAGTCTTATTCGTTTGTGTACATTTTGCTTTGAAATAAGTTATTAAAAATGTTGTTAAAAGAAAGTCATTTAAAGTTTATTGATTCATTGAAATCCTTAATCCAAATTGCCAATAAAACTATGTTGAAAAGGATTGAGCTGTTTTAAAGCCTACTACGATTGAGTTACGTAACACATTGGGAGGGGGTATGGTCAAGTGTTATAGTGCGTTATATGTGGGAGGGGGAGTTTGAAATGGCGAAAAAATGCGTTACGTAACGTGTGTATTGCCCGTATGGCCCCTAACATAATATAACACTCTATTCTATGTAGTTTGATTTTATATAATGAGTTGAAACATTTGATAACAAATGAATTAAATACAATTGTAATCCAATGACATAGCAGAGTGTTACGAGATTAAAGTAGGAAACTAATTTGAATTATTTTAGTACCACAATGTTTTTTTATAGATGATGTTTAGACATTTATATTATTTATGCAAAATAAATTGCAGCGAAAAGATACTTGGTTTTCTTTAAGTTTGTTCAGTGTTCACATTTGTTCATTATTAATTCAAATTAAACCAATCTCATCACATTTCATCTAATTTGTATTCTGAAACAACCACTAAAGACAAGATAAAACGAATAATTATCAGTAAAACATGATAATGTTATAAAGATCCTGCAATTATTGTCTTTTTTGAGAAAATTACGAAGTAACATCAACTATAGTTCACTTGTGTATGTGACCTTGAGAGCAGGCAATAGAGGTGGTGCGAGATGTTCGTTGAGGGGTGGGAAGGGGTTCGACACTGATACGGCAGATAAGTTTCCACCTTTTATATCCTAATTTTGAAGCTCAGTTCTCAGTTGACACTTCCCAGTGACCGGATTGGTTTTGTCCCGAGTGATGGAGTGTAGCTGTGTTGTTGTTTCCGTAGTTTCAGGGTTTATTTTGTTTTCAGTTTTCTGTACGGTACCTCATTAAATCGGCCACTTTAAAAGTAAGGTTTTTACATACAGTTATATTAATATAACAAGGGATCTTTAATTCCTTATTCCTTATTGATACATGAGCTATGAACAGATATACATTTAAAATATTAGTATTAAGCAACTACTGTATCTACTATTCGTCACTGCTGCAGAGTCAAGTTTATTGTTTATTAGTGAATTTCCTTTGGAAAGTTAACTATTAGCATGACCTGCACGGTGAAACTTAAGCCCGGGACCACCATAGAAGTTCCTAACGTGACCCCCTGAACACGTTTTGGGGGGTCGTTCAAAATTGTATATATATATATATATATATATATATATATATATATGTTTGCACTCTAGCGGTCGCATTTTTTGTCCAATTTACTTCAAATTTGGTAGGGACGTTCCTTTCTGTAATCAGTTGGCCAAGTTCGTTGGGCAAAACAATCGGAAAACTCTAAACCCCTTTTTTGGGATTAATCTTTCAAATTTCGAGTTTTTGGGCCCAAAAAGGGTCATAAAAGCCCGAGATGTAAAATCAATGCATTTAAAAAGATGGGAATTAGTGAGGCGAAAGTTTTAAGCCCTCTCTCGTCATTCTAGCATAAATATTTACCGAGTTATTAAAGAAAATGTGTATCGACTAAACACAGTACGTTGTCTTATGGGGGTTTTACACTAGAAAAGCCTGTTATTCCTTTGATAGAGTACTTGTATCATCCCCAGCAACCTCACGCCTACTTTCAAGCCTGTCTGGACCTTCTCCTAACCTTATAATGCGCAAAATTGTATTCCCAGCTTTGCAAGTAAATGAAACTAGGAGTATCAGAACAGCCAAAAATCAATGTTTTCAGATTTCAATAAAAATTGGAAAAATGTATGTTTTTACACTTGTTTTGAGTTTTACAAGTTTTTATGTGGAAATTCACTTCTCTCACGTCAGCGTGCTGCGTGCGAACTCGTTATTTTTACAAATGACTAAACTCGCTACAGATATTAGTAAGTTTTTCAACTTATTCCAACTAATAAATTGTTTACGGGCCAGAAGCTGCAGTTTTTGTTACATATTTATCATTAAACAATTTTAATGATAGTCTCTATGATGATAGTCTCTTAATGATAGCCTCTATAGTCAGGCGAAATGTTACAATCTACACGACACTTGCCTTTAACCATAGCGGTTTCACTCGCGAACTTTGGCTTTATAACAAACTATCTAATGCACCCTTTCTTCGCACGGGATAGTCAAAAGAACAAAGACTAATAACTGTGTTATACGTTAGCTTGAATCAGCTTCTCTTGCCTCTGGTCTTTAAGCTGACAAATGTTAGCATCCACAGCAGTTCGCATTACAGTTTCTGAATGTTTAATTTTTCTGAAATGTAAACATTGAAACTTAGGACGTTCACAGGGCGAAGCCCGAGGGGATTTTAAGGAAGTGAATAGGCCTATGTGTTGCACGGGTCCAAGATCTACCTTTGTGTAAAATTTCAGCCCAGTCGGTTCAGTAGTGTTTGCGTTTACCCGGAACATCCCGGAACATATTAGGGAACATATAACGTTTACCCGGAACATATAGACAGACAGACAGACAGAAACCACCTCTTCTTTATAATATTATAGATAGATTTATCTTATCATTGTTGACTGTTGAAGGCAATGAAAATCCGTTAATACTAAAACATCTTGGTCAAAATTGACACCAAAATGGGCCGCTATCTGAATGGGTGGTATAACACGTTGCCACGTTGCTCTATTATACAAAGTGACTTTTGAAGTCCTCCCACTTTTTAATTAATTTCTTATAATATGAAATCCCATCCACCGCCAGTTATATTAGGGGAGCAAGTTGGTACCAAAAATGGTGGATCCTAGATGGCAACCGAAAATATGAAATACAAGTCAAAATGAAGTATAACTTGATCATCAATGATCGGCTGCAGTCCAAAGTTGATATCTTAAGAAATGTAGAAAAAAGTAGAGGGGACTTATTTAAAACTCACCTTGAAGAATAACCTGACTGTTAAGGAAATTTAATTTATCTCTATGTTTAACGTGTGTTTATTTATGTTTAGGTTTAGTAATGCTAACTACACTAGTGGCATTATCGTTTAATCTGTATGGTAAATATGTACGATTAACTTATATAAAACAACCACAAGTAATCTCAAGTTAACTAAAATTTAATTCATACAAATGAACTAGTGATTTCCTAGCCCGACGCCATCACCAGTTCACTTCAATACTATACACTAACCACTTAGTCCATACTAGTAAGTGGAGTACTTCATATAATAGGGTGTCTCAGGCAGACGGGAGACGAAATTAAAAACTTAAAAAATGTTGAACCAAAGTTACTCCCAACTAAGTCGACCTCAAGAAATAACGTAAACAAAATGTTAACTCTTTACAAATACAAGGTGTTCCAAAATCTGGGGCTTAATAGTTTAAATCTCTGGAATATTCAATTGCACACATAATTTATGTCATGTTATATCTAATTTTTAAGTTTTAAACCAGAAAAACAGGTTTGTGAAATTAGAAATCACTTACCTTTCGTTTCAAAATGGGGGCAATTTGTGTAAAAAACTGATATTTGTGATATACCCTTTATCTTCCAAACCACTGATAATTTTTGGTTCAGATCCAAAATTCTAAATCACTACCTAATCACTGACTTTATTAGCCTATACAACATGGCAATAACCTTTTGGAAAATATAACACCAAAATTAAAAAAGGTCGCAAATGGCAAATATATGTGTCAAATAACATACAATTTTAAAGGTATTGTAAATTACCGGAACTTTCTATTTTACACCTACCTCCTTTCTATATTTTGTAGTTATTTGGTAAATATAAAAACCCCAATTTTCCCTTATACAACATATATGTTTATTGTGCTAATCACATTTGCTTCATTAAATTCACTATGCCTATATAAGTTATAACACAATTTAATAATGGAACAACTATAACAACCATCGAAAACCACAAATCAGGTTTCATTACTTTTTGTAATGGGGTAGTAATGCTCACACCGCTTAACAGGCACTTCCGGCCCCCGCCATACGTTCTGCTTAATAGCTCGGTAACGGTTAGAGTTCTAACCTTCATATTCGAGTACTACCTAGTACTAACCTAGTATTAACTCGTGGTATAGTTGAAATTTTCACTTTCGCACATGGCCGGGCCGGCACTTTCGTCCCCCGCCATACGTTTTGCTTAATAGCTCGGTAACGGTTAGAATATCAACCTTCATATTCGAGTAATAACTAGTACTAACCTAGTATTAACCAGGTATTAACTCGAGGTATAGTTGAAATTTTCACTTTCGCACATGGCCGGGCTGGTACTTCCGGCCCCCACCATACATTTTGCTTAATAGTTCGGTAACGGTTAACTTTCGTCAAATACAAATAAATTTGAATATTCTCATAATATATAACGTCATACAATAAAATACTATCATAGAAGCTTGGAAGTTAAGGTAGATGGCATCGATTTTACTACAGAATGTTTTACGAATTTCCAATACCACATAAGAATCGGATGTTCTGGTAGTTAAATAGTATTTGAACTCCTGTATATGTATCCTGCATTATAATATGTCGACAGGTATGGAACTCCGTAAGTACAGTTTGCCTCGAGAATATGAAGGGAAGCCTAGTATTTATCAGAAGAATCATTAACTTTCTCGACAATTTGTATGGGATTTTCAAACCCGCTCGGTGTTCAAAAGGTGGCGGCGGCGGTAGAAGCTATTTTGAGTTTGGCGCGTTCCCAACACCCGCCCCCCCCACCAAGCGAATCTTCTCAGAACCTCCTGACGGCTGTCGACGTCTGGATACTCTGGACATTAACTTTGTTCGATAATGACTAACCCGACAGATTGTTTTGTCTCAGGATTTTATAGCCTTATTGTTACTTCTATTTAGAGGCAGACAAAAAGTAATTAAACTTTTAATTTGTCTAGTTTTCAAATGTTTTGCCCAGTTCCCAGATTTCAATTACCCAGCTGTACGATGAGAGCGGTGACATCGCATCTCCCCGGTAGGAGACTTGTTACAGAGTCTCCCGATAGAATCATCAGTACAAAATATACCTTGCATTATATAACCAATTCAAATAAAATATAGACTGTAAAGTATATGCTTCCACGGTCATTATCGCAAGAAGTAACCTTTAGTCAGGTACTGTAGTTGCATGTATACAACCCTGTGAGCCTTCGCTCTGAAGGAGAACTGTAATGTCTCTGAAACGTCGGCAGAAGTTATTAACTTCGTTTCAAAAACACGGCCGAACCCAGAAGATTTTAACATTGCATCTTGAAAACTAGCGTGTGCAATGAAGCCCGATTTACTTCAAATTTTATAGCACCTTCCTTTCTGAAAAAATTTCAACGAATGGGTTATTTCTTCTCTGTAGTTATGGGCAAAACAATCGGAATACCCTAACTCCCTTAATGGATTTTAAAAATGAAAATTTTAGTTTTTGACCACAAAAAAGGTCAAACATGCCCATGTGTAATTTCATTGTATGAGTATGAGGTAAAGAGCCAAAATTATAATCCATCTCTCAGATTGTAGCATAATATTTCCCAAGATATTAAAGAACAAATGTATATTGTATATTGTAAGACACAATACGTTATCTTGTGGGGATTTAACATTGGAAAAAGTTGTTTTACAAAACGTCGTGTAGTTTTATCTTCCCTGTTTTGTAAGTGTTCCTCCCGTACACTCCTCCTCCCGTTACACCTGACTGGACCTCCTTATAACACTCATCAATGACATGCTATAATACAAGTAAATATAACCTGCTCATCAGTATAGCAACAAAAAATACGGTATTTAACGATTTTTACAGTAATTGGCACACGAGTACGTTGAATACCATATTGTGTAAGTTTTAAATATACATATTCGCTCCCCTCACTTCAGCACGCTGCAGACTTGTTTCTCCACTTGCTATTCGCAAAATGAGAGGCGAATCCGTCCAAAAATGTATCACTATCAATTACCCTCATGTTTTCAGTTTCTAAAAAGAAACTGATTCAATCACTCAAAACATACTATTTAAGCTACATAGCGTACTGTATATTCCACCCGCGCAATAATCACAACTGCTCACAGTCATCTTAACTGTTGGTTTTTAAAGTTTTAAAGGTTAACTGACTTTGTTATTATGATTTTATAGAGTGTAAGTCTGTATTAAGTTTATTTTTGTATAAAACTTATAGTCATATTTTATTTTAAAGTATTTTATAAAAGTCATGATTTGGTATTAATGGAGGCGACACTGTGCTTGAATACAATTTCACGCATTTTTTTATTGTTGTAACAGTTACACCATTTCTTTATTATTGTATTCCTAATCCCTTTTTTACCTTTCACTTTTAATCAGTGGCGGCACTAACATGAGGAGACTTTTCGCGACATGAGGAAGTAAACCTTTGTAGAGTACCCTTCCCACATTTACCAACAGTAACAGTAAATTATTGTCTGCAAAAAATAATTTGTAAAAACAGCTGAGAAAGTTAAAATAAATGTTTACTTCTCAATTGTAATTATTCACTATTTTCTTTTCAACTCAATTTGTAGTATATAATAATCCATGTTCAAGTCACGTTCTAGAAATAAATGAATAAATGTCAAACCGTTCTTGTTTATATGGAAATTGTACTTAAATATTATTAACCCCTATACTTTTGTCAAATAAACAACTTTATAAAGACTTTGGTAAAGAGATGGATTTAATATTGAACATATTTAACTTTCCAATATTCATTTAAATATTAGTTCTTGTTACACCGTTTGCGCAGTTGGAGGATAATATAATTGGCGTTTTGGGAAGCTCTTTCACTAAACAAATTTGTTTTACAAAATATAAGCGGATAATCTTCATGGGTTGTCCTGCATTGTCGTATAAGGGGCATTTTAGTCTCTATATAATAAATCTTGTAATAATTAATGTAACAATTTACTGATTTGGTAAACATAAGGTTAGTTTGCCGATGTATACAAAACTATTTTTAAATCTTATAAAACTTGTAATAAGATTAATTTAACAGCTTTTTTTACCATGCTATATATGAGTTTTCAAAATCTTCGCTCATTAAACTACTCAAACTATTGCAAGAATAACCTACCTCATTCCTTAAATGCAATTGTTTACATTTGTAGGCCTTTCACAGCATCTCTGGATGACTTAGATATGACACTATTTTATTGCATAGTTGTGTCTACTACGGTAACGGCTACTACGGTAACGGATTTTTAATTATATATTCGTTTCTTTGGATAGAACCGTATAAACTATAGACGTTTTGTTTGATTTAAAGTTAAAGGTAAACGTTATGCCTATAATTTACTTAGATATTTTTTTCTTTGCTATGCATTTATACAATACATGTGTAGATGAATGTATATCACAGTCGTCAAAAGTATAATAAATAAAATAAAAGTAAAAATCTGAAAGTAGGGGTCTTTAGCCGGTTCTGTAGTGGGGGTGTGGAGGATGATGAGGGGGATTTCGTCTCCGCCATTTTGAACCCCCCCGATTTTTTGTCCCCTCCCCCATGGGGTGAGTGAATTCCGCAACCCTTTTTAGAACACATACGTTGAACAGCTGCATCACTCCGTGGGGAAACGACACGTCACACACTCCACACCAATCATATGCATCATCCCCACCAAACTAACAGTCACCCTCCACTCCGTCTTCACTACCATCTCCGACTCAAAATTCAGTTTAGTCTGGAGTTTCGAAACAGCAACAGCTACGAAGAGATCATGTCCAACATTGAGTGGGATTGTGACATCACCGATACCGAGTTGGAGGAGGCATGTATCGCAGCAGAATCGTCAATGAATAACAATAAGAAGAGACCTTTCGCCGATGAAGATGATGACGATTACTTTGAAGGTGACGAATTTTATAATAAAAAAGATGACGATGAAAGCACCTTAAAATATTTTCATATGAAGAGACTGTGGCGCATTATCAAAAAGTTCAAGTACGCACATGAACCAAAATGTGCTCATCTATTCAAGAACTGGAAGACGATCTATACGCCAAACTACGGGTAATCAACAGCATGTGGAATCATTGCCCGCTAGACGACTTGGAATAGGATTATTGGCAACGGGACATGGACTACAAAATAAATTTCTACCCCATAGAACAGGAATTCCTTGAGGCTATTGAGTACGAGCAGAAGTAAATGATGCTTGTCAACATGTGGTGGAACCGGCGAACTAATGAACTTCACCCCGACGAAATCACACAATTTTTCATCAATAAAAAATAAATATTTTTCCTTCACATTCACCCCCACCCCCTACCACCACCACTTTTGGGCGATATTTTCTCCTTTGTGCCACCAAACATTGCTCCCACCTCATTCTTCGTCTGTATTTCACAGTGCGTGGTTGTGTCATAATCTTGCTGTGCTTCTGTGTGTATGAGTTGTTCTGTGAGTTGTATCCCATTTCTTGGATTATTAATCGTAAGTATCATTCATTCGTATTATTATTAGTTGTAATGTAGACAAATATCACATTTTTTAATTATTTTTATAACAAAGGCATTATCTGAGTCATGATTCAAGCATGCAAAATAAGATAGTATAATTCAGATTCATTGATGAAGGTAGACTGATATTGGAAGTTAAAGGAGGGTGAGTCGACTGACCCCCTTCAGAGAGTGTATTCAAAGCATTACACTGTCTTCTTCATTAACATTTGGCTTCACTGACAGTTTTGTAATGTGATATTTTAGGATTTGAGTCACATATTTAGCTTTAATCCAGGTTTCAGTTGTTATTATGAAGAGTTTTCCTTTAATATTTACTTTGGGATTTATTTGACACAAAGATTCGATGAAAAATTCATTTTAATGAGATTTGTTTTCTTTCGTTACCGACCGACTAAACTAATTTACCACACTTAAATAGTAAACATACTACTAAAGGAGGTTGGGATTGAGTGTAATGATTAATACAGTGGTTATGTTCTGAACGTGGCTATAAGTATTGATTACGAAAAATATCAACATTTACAACTGTATTTACATATTCTTCATTCTTTATTCTTGCTTTACATATTTACATAAACTCCAACGGTGTGGATCTGCTATCTGAACTCTTTGTACTGTGCTTCACCAAACTAAAATGTTCTCCAAACTCACTGTTGTAGCGATGCCAATGTTGCTCAGGACCTTATTGAATCACCTAGGCAGGTAGACCCCCAGGAGGATAACGTTCCCCGGCCTACCCCTCCAGAATCACCATGACTGTCTCGCCAAAGGATGTGGTGACTCTCTGTCAACGCAGGTGCTCTAATTGGTAACCCAGTTGTATCTTGATGGAATTTACATGTTAGAATAAACTTCGCATTAGTGTGATGACCTGCGCCCGCACTGTATTGAGGAATTCCTATGAAGAGACGGCTTGATTCGCGGGTTAAATCAGACGGTTTTATTTCAATCGTCCGCGAAACGCCATCTGGAACTCCTCAAAGCCGTCAGGAGCCAAGTCTCCGGGGAGCATCGGCGGGTCGGCTTCATCATCGCTGCTGTCTGTGTAGGTTAGTGATGATTAAAACGCAGGTGACGTCTACTGCAGTCTGCTGGGTCCGGCAACCGCTGGATCCACTGCGACCACCTGCTTCACACGCCCTTGGCATGCGTACCGCATGTGTCACATCAGGCTGTCCTTCCTCGAATATGTTTTACAACACCGGACACATTTTAATTCTCAAAGAGAGACATAATGTAGTGATAACCTTACAAGTTATTGGCTTTAATGCGATATATATGGATATTCCATGTTAGAATGATATAAAACCAGAACAATTAAAAAATTTAGAAAACTAGAAAACGTGCTACTACTACTAATGAAAGGTTATTGGTTTTAATGTGATATATATATATATATATATATACATTTCATGTTAGAAATATATAAATCAAAAAAAGGAAATATGAACTACTACTATTACTACTAATTTACAACCTTTCAATGCATATATTTATTTGAAGAATCATATTGTTTGAGTATTTATGCTCTATCTTTAAAGATCTAATCTACGAAAATGATTAATGATATTACTAACCGGGTTGGAAAGCAGGACTCTGATGCTTGGAAGGCATGGGCCGATGAACTGTCATGATGAGACGACGAAGATCTTCGGCCCTGGTGAAGTGTGACTCACACTCAGACTCGGGGCAGTCGACTTGGGCGACACCATATTTCGTACGCCTGTAACGAACTAGATGTTGCCTCATGTGGTACGCCATACTGCATATGATGCAGGGAAATGGGCGGTTAACGTTCATGCTCTGAAACAGAACACACCGAATTATGGAGATTTGTAAAAATAGAAATAGAGGGTGGAAGGAGCACAAAACAACACTGGAAGTAGGGAGGAGGAAATTGTTTGGTTTTAAAATGTCTCACTTAACTTCCTATGTATTTAATAATCGGATAATTCACTGATCTGTTTGATAGCAGTAATAACCCTTGATTCAAAAAAAGGAGGTATTTACAATTTTTGGGCAATGGTAACCCATAAGATCACAAGATGCAATTCGTACTCGTGTAAGAGAAAAACATCGCAAAACACCGCGGGAAATAGGGGTGAGCAAATCCCGCACCCCTTTGAATTTCCTATCTCATACGGTTTACATCAATGAGCCGGGTCTTTATTCGATGATTATAAAATCCAAATTGTCTATTGCTAACTGACGCTCCACCGTGAGAGATAAAAGAGACTAAACAAAGATTGCGACTCAAGCATGATGTTGCTCTTTTATGTTGATAGAAATAAGAAATATTTAAAGTTTTTGTTTACAAAGGAATCATAAACCAACACTCTTCAAAATAACAACTGAAACCTGGATTAAAGCTAAATATGTGACTCAAATCCCAAATTATTACACTAAAAAACTGTCAGTGAAGCCAAATATTGATGAAGAAGACAGTGTAATGCTTTAAATACACTCTCTGAAGGGGGGTCAGTCGACTCACCCCCCTTTAACTTCCAATATCAGTCTACCTTCATCAATGAATCTGAATTATACTCTCTTATTTTACATCCTTGAATCATGACTCAGATAATGCCTTTGTTATAAAAACAATTAAAAAATGTGATATTCGTCTACATTACAACTAATAATAATACGAATAAATAATACTTACGATTAATAATCCAAGAAATGGGATACAACTCACAGAACAACTCATACACACAGAAGCACAGCAAGATTATGACACAACCACGCACTGTGAAATACAGACGAAGAATGAGGTGGGAGCAATGTTTGGTGGCACAAAGGAGAAAATATCGCCCAAAAGTGGTGGTGGTAGGGGGTGGGGGTGAATGTGAAGGAAAAATATTTATTTTTTATTGATGAAAAATTGTGTGATTTCGTCGGGGTGAAGTTCATCAGTTCGCCGGTTCCACCACATGTTGACAAGCATCATGTACTTCTGCTCGTACTCACTAGCCTCAAGGAATTCCTGGTCTATGGGGTAGAAATTTATTTTGTAGTCTATGTCCCGTTGCCAATAATCCTATTCCGAGTCGTCTAGCGGGCAATGACTCCACATGCTGTTGATTCCCCGTGGTTTGCAGTATAGCTCGTCTTCCAGTTCTTGAATAGTTGAGCACATTGTTGGTTCATGTTCGAACTTGAAATTTTTGTTAATGTGCCACAGTCTCTTCTTATGAAAATGTTTTAAGGTGCATTCATTGTCATCTTTTTTACTATAAAATTCGTCACCTTCAAAGTAATCGTCATCATCTTCATTGTCTTCATTGTCTCTTCTTATTGTTATTCATTGACGATTCTGCTGCGACACATACCTCCTCCAACTCGGCATCGGTGATGTCACAATCCCATTAAATGTTGGACATGAACTCTTCGTAGCTGTTGCTGTTTCGAAACTCCAGACTAAACTGAATTTTGAGTCGGAGATGGTAGTGAAGACGGAGTGGAGGGTGACTGTTAGTTTGGTGGGGGTGATGCATATGATTGGTGTGGAGTGTGTGACGTGTCGTTTCCGCACGGAGTGATTCAGCTGTTCAACGTAGGTGTTCGACAAAGGGTTGCGGGATTTGCTCACCTCATGGGGGGACAACAAAAATCGGGGGGTGGCAAAAATTCGGGGGGGCAAAAAATTGGGGAGGGGCAAAATGTCGGAGACAAAACCCCTCCCCTGAGCCCCCCTCGGTCACCCTCCACACCCACTTCGGCAGAACCGGCCAAGGACCCCTACTTCTGAAGTCTTACTAAACCAAAAAAAATTAAATTATGAGCCAGACAAAAACTCATTTAAAGAATGAAATTATTTATTTAGGTGAAACAACTTTAACTGTACCTTTAATTTGTGGACACTTTTAATTATTTTAATTCTATTAGGCAGCTTATGTTTTGACACCGGAGATATAGATATTTCCCTCGGACGAGCGACCGATGGTGAGAAAGTATATCAATTGGTTGCCAAGTCTTGTTGAGAATTTGTGCCCTCACTAACTGTTAAAAAAATCGATTTTCTGTCTAATAAGCACATCAGCTCGATATATTAGGAGACCATAAAAAGTCAGAACAATTAAAGAGGCAGATTCAGGCTGCTTCTCTCATCACAAGGCCAATGTTAACTTTCAAATCCCGTCTCTCCTCAACTGATCATTCAAAATTGTTAATTTATGACTTATTTTAGAGAATAAACAAATTCCTAACGATTTTAGTGAGCAGAGTGTTTATACCAGAAATAATAATTGTTCAATAACATTCCAAAACATTCAATATTTTTGTTTGTTAACTATTTGTGATTTTGAGATTTTATTCACTGAAATAGCTAGATACGTTTTGCCCTTTAAAATGAGCCATTAATCAAAGATTTAGAATAATTGAAAGTTAACATTGGCCTTATGGGAGAGGCAGACATAATCGTGTAATGTTACGTGATTCTTAAGCTTTTGCTGTAGTTCCTTCTTATTCTTATTCTACGGGTCGACAGTCCCGTAAGTCGACCTTTTCCAGGACCACGGATGTTATTCCAAGGGGTTTATTTGTGCACCCAGAGTTCCTTCAGTTAGCTCCGGTCCATCCTGCAGCCTCCGTCGCGGTGGGAGGATCCCGTCAGGAAGAGTTATGCCTCAATTTCGATAAAAATACTCCTCATCTCGACACCTGGTTTAGATATCGATGCCGGAAGTAATTTTGAGATAAGAATTAGTTTGGCTGGAGGGGTTACAAGACAGAAGCTAAGGAGGCTGAAGATGGTTTGAGCGTTTCATTAGGCGTGAAAAGCAAATATCGGGGTTGAGGTGGGAGCCCCCCTCCCACCTCAGCATACTTTATAACAATAGTCATGTCACTCTGGGAGTCACTCCTATAACAGATAACACTAGTCATGTCACTCTGTTCTGAACATTGTTTGCTTTTTCAAGGGGGGCAGAGCTTAAATTCATTGAAACACTCCGATGTGTTCTGAAGCTCGTGCCGAAGCCTCCTCTCACACGAATGCTGTAACAGCAACAGCATGTGGTGAAATGTGCATTATCAAAATGTAAAATGCCCCCCTCCCCCTCCCGCTACGGGAAGCAACCTGGATGGCTGTTTAACTCCCAACGATTACAACCTAATGACAGTATAATATAGGGATGTCCGCTAATTCTTCAAATGGCATGACGGCTAAATCAAATTATTCAAAATTCCCACTTACGGTATCAAAATTACCGCTTGGTAAAATTAATGTAAGCGGGTTTAACTTGTTCTAGTGTCTCTAAAGTAAAAATAAGAAAAACATCCCAAATTCAACAGTCAAATGGAGTGAAACTATAACAACTACTGTAGTTGCAACACCAAGCGCCGGGTTTCCGCTACTCTAGAATTGAACGCATAAAGTAAACTGCGGTGTACTGCGGGTTTGCTGCACAGCAACTGCAGTGTCGTGATGGTGTAGAAGCACAGGGGGAAACGAGATCGAATAAAAGAGTTACGCTTTTACTTTTACTCAACAATAAGTGGTCACAAACTGTTATTTACATAAATAACTGATTATGTGCGGTTTGTAGCACGGATTGATAATGACAAACTAGTTGTTATTTTATTTTCGTCGCCAATCCAATTAATGTAAAATTGGATTGACGAGGTAAGTAAAATAACAACTAACAAGTAACTGACTTAGTATGTTAGTTTATTGTTGTTTATATAACTAAGTTAGTTGTTTGTTGTTCATATATATAAGTTATTTAGTTGTTTACACATTGTTAGAAGACAATGTAATACTAATTTTTGTATGACGATAAATAACGTTAGATATAGTTTCTCAGTTTATAAACGATCTGATTTTAAGTTTTGATTAGTTCTCAACTTTATGTTTTCAACAGATAATAAGAACCGAATAAGAAATACTTTAGTGAAGAATATCTACTTTATAGAGATGTTAACTATTTCTCAATAGGTTTATACTATTTTATTTATCAGAAATACAGAAATAAAAGAGTGAGATATGCTAATGTATTGTTGCTCTCTGTCGATGAGCCGAATCACTTCTCTCTATGAGTTATGAATGGTCGAGAAGGAATGAACATTCGGCCCAAAGTGCCTCAATCACTCGATCTCTTATCAGAGGAGTCACTGATAAAGCACCAGCAGGAGGGGGAGTGAGATCCCTCAGACGCGTTCACACTCACGCTCCCAGCTCGGACGAAAGTAACAAGTCTATTTATAAACTAATAAAGAGCAGACCAGCATCAGTAGGAGTCCGGGTTGGAGAGTGGCTCCCGCTCGTCAGACGCCATTTTGAATTGTTAACTGTTTGTGCGCGTTGACTGTGCGTTTATATTGTTGATGTTATTGTTGTTATTGCCGAGGTACCGGTAGGTATTTGCCATTTTGTTGCGAAATACTCTGCTGTAGGATATGGTCTACATTTCAAGGCCATTCAATGTGCCATGGTTTTGCAGTTATAAATAAACACCTTTGTCATTGTTTCTATTACAATTTAATATATTTTATTTTAACTATAGTCACAGATAGATATTTTGGTATAGTAATTCATAAATGGTAGGAAATTATGAAATTGCAGTACAAAGTTATCAAAATAAAACAAAGCTAGTGCGTTAAGATGGGATGATCAGACCAAAGTTTCCGCGTATTCTCCAATCATTTACTAAGTTACGTAAAGAAATACTTTGTTTTTTATTTGTATATTTTTCCCATATTGCATGATTTTAAGTTTTGTAAATTCACTGCTTGTCGTTGATGAACAAATTAACGAAATTCAATTAAATTACCTTTCCACTTTTAAGGCTTTTACCTCGAACACGGATTTTACTAATTCCAAATTTATTTACTACTACTGTGCATTTATTATTATTTGTATGACCATACAAACATTACTATCAATTTTTTTACATTAATAAAAGTTAAAAATCCACTTCTCTACATTTTTGTATAGTTGCCGTAGATTAAAAGTCCCAATTCACCAAATCTACAGTTTGTGACTATAATGATCTTGTTAACTTTAATCTGCCCCGTTATATATCTATGTCAAGCTCCCTCATTTTTTAACTGAAATATAAACCATGACACATTCTCTGTGGACCGCGATCGACCTGATAGGGACCGGAAGTATATATTTACAGAAAACCACGGCTAAAGTAGTGTTGCCAACCGTACTGTGACCCTTGATACGTTATCATCAGTGATACCAACTACCAGTGAGCGAGTGACAGGGACAGAGGCCACATGGTTGAGAGTGGAACGCCAGGAACAAACATGCTTTTAGTATTGATGTGTGTGATGATGAAGATTTTAGAATACTCGTCGGGGACCCTGGTCGACATTCAGGCACCTCCCCAGGAGATCTTGAGTCTGAGGAAGACCAGGAAGCGGAGAAAACGACCGAGAAAGAGAGGTAGGTCTCCGGAGTCTGTGTCTGTAGGGTTTTCAGGAGGTGAAGGTAAAAAGCCGAAGTTGGAAGTTTGATTCGATTTTACGATTTGTTTTGCGTTTTAAAATTGAGCTCTATAGATTTGAGGGTTGAACATTCGTTTTTGATCATAAGCTATCTCATTTCCATCTTAAATAGTATTGTGGGAAATCTAGTTGTGTTATCGTTAGTGTGTAATCGAAAATAGTTCCCGTTTACAAGAAGGAAATTGCTTCCTAACCTCATATCGACGCATAAAACCAAGTCGGGTCAGTCCTACAGGATCGTGTGAAACAGTACAATGAATTTTCCTATCATTCGGTTTTTTAGTGGTGTTTTAAGGATTAATTTTATATTGGTTTTTGTAAGGTAAAATGTTTTATTTGTGTAATTTCCATGTGTTTACCATAGAAAATAACAATAAACATTATGGTGTTTATTTTCCAATTATGTCCACACGAGTTAAAAGAAAACACTATAAAGTGTTTTAAACTTTATTTTAAACTATATCTAAACGAATATGTTCGAACGATCAGGGCACTTGACTGATCGTTCATATAACTTTAACAAAATATAAGTTAAATTGTATAAGGAAAACCTTATAAAATGTAACTTATATTTTATTTCAGTGTATTGTTTTGCATACATTGTTGATAAGGCGTGTTAAAAAATGTTAAAATGTTTTAAAGGGTTACTACTTATATAAAAATCTAATTTTGGCCCAACATCTATTGGCTATTGGGTGTTTAGCTATATGTTACAGTTTAGTTCAACAAACATTTTTAATCTCGTATTAATTGCAGTCTCGAATTCTCCCATGTAAGGGCTAGATTAGATAGCGATGTTCTGGCTGGATTTAGTTTATTATGTTCTCTAATCAGCTTGTTTTGCCTTGTTTGCTTGCTGCACAATTATTTCGAACAATCTCTAACAATATTCGTTATAAACTTATTTATAAGAAAAGGTCCCAACCGTGTCTGCGCGCACTCAAGAGTAACGCTCGTGAGTGTGTATTGCCATTGAATATACAGAGTAGTGTGTATAGTAGTAGTGTTAGTGTATACTCAATGGTATTGCACATCTACTGATGGACCCATTTTTACAAATTATAATTTTTTGAAAGTGACTTTATATATATTATAAATAACTCAGTTTGGGCCGATGGTCCATCGTCCCAAATGGTCAATTGAACTTTAATTTATTTAAACTTTTCGATCGGCCATAGATCCATTTTTTCACCAGAGGGCCAATAATGATGTGTAATCGAGCCGTTCCCCATATGATAGCTTTGGTTTTATAGTCAAATACATTTCGACCGTACTAGAAGCATTTTAAGATAAACTTAAGCCCGAGACCATGATAACTTTTCGTTTTGAGGTCCCCAGATGCCAAAAACACTATTCGTTCAAATTTATATATATGTATGTATATTCAAACAAAATTTAAAATTCAAAATTCTTTATTTGCATATGACAATTTATTAGAATTGTATCACAAACGTAAAAAATGTGTATATATATATATATATACGTACAATATTAATTTGTTTAGTTTTTTACATTTATACAGTACACCATTTTCACTTAAAATAAATTAATCAAACAAAAATATAACCAATATATCAAATTTTAATTCAATCAGCCAAAAAATCATCAACAGCGTAAACTGCTCTATCTGCAAGATAGTCTTTTAACAAAATTTTGAAATTTTTGGGGATATTTTGCGATTTTATTTGCTGAGGGAGTTTGTTAAATAGTTTAGGCCCACTGTTTTGTGGGAGAGATGCCGCTAGTTCCGATCTGTGGGAGGTATGTCTGTGATGTTGCCGTTGTATGGTGTTATATGCATGAACGTCTGCTCCGGTTTTGAATTTAACGTATTTAAATTTATAAAAAATGAGCATTTCATAGATATAATGAGATGGCAAAGTTAAAATATTTAATTATTTTAAAAACGTTCGGCAAGACGTTCGCCTATTCACTCCAACCATAATAGGAATTGCTCTTTTCTGCAATCTAAAGACTCGTGTGAGTAAAGTATGGGACGCAGAACCCCAGAGCACAATGCCGTATATTAGTCTCGACTCAAAAAGTGAGGAAATTAACCTTATGAGAAAAATGTTTTGAAATTTTGCAAATCTGCTCAGTAAAAATAGTTGTTATAGTTGTGTAATAGTTGTAAAATATGTGTCCGTTACCGCGATAACTTTTGAAAGAAACGCCCGATTTTGATGAAATTTGGCACAACTGTGGAGAGTAGCATTTATGACTTTAAGTTCGAAAACCAGATCGGTCGGACTATGGGAAGGGGGTTTTATGGGGGTTTACAATTTTCCAAAAATCAGTTTTTTGCAAATTTTACCCCAAAATGTTAATAACACTCTAATTTGGTTATAGCCATTTTATAGAGCTTAAAAAAATTGAGTATTTTGAATCATTAACCAAGGTTAAGTGGTTGCGGAGAAAATCCCCAAAAAAGTGTCCCATGTTAATCTTATGGAAAAAAGGTTTTTAACGATTTTTCTCAGATAATTTTACTAAAAACTTCACATATCTTTTTATTAATATGTTTAGCTCAACAAAACAAACATTTAGGCGTTTTAATTGCTGTTCTACGTCCAACCGTTGCAGAGATGTTCAAAGTGCTAAACACAGTACGTTGTCCAAAGTTATCCTTATAGAGAATAAATCAAATTTTATATCTCGATTATTTATGAATGTATATTGATGAAACTTGGTATGTGGCTTCAACTAGTTGAGGTATATTGATATTAGCACAAAAAACAAGTTTTTTGTTGATAGTCCCCGTAGCAGCAAACCTGCATACTCGGCCCCCATGTTATTCATATAACAAAGTTCATTTAAATAAGTAAAGTTGTATATCTCCCTTAATTATGAACCTAAATTAATAAATTAATAGAACTTGGTATGTAGATTCACCTGGTTCAGTTATATTGTTAATTGCAAAAAAAACACATTACTTATCTTCCTCGTTGCAGCAAACCTGTGTCCTCAACCCTAATGTTATTCTTATGGAGAATAAATAAAATGTTATATATAACTTGTTTATGAATGCATTTTTGTGAAACTTGGTAATTGGCTTTATGTAGTAGTGAGACATATATATATATATATATATATATGCATTGGAAATTCGCTAAGTACGCAGGTTTGCTGCGACGGTGGTATTTTTTACTATTTGCCTAGGCTATAACAGATATTATACTAACCCCTTTATTAATGCCGAAAAATGTTTCACTTGGAGGGAAAAGTTCAGATTGATTCTCGCGTAAAAGATAAGAAACGAAATGATAGTCCATTTAATGCAGTGTTTCGAAAGTTTATTATTATTATCAATAACGAATTGTTTGCAAACACGGACCTCATTAGAGCGCTTCTCTTACTTGAATAATAATAAATACATTTTGAACTAATTGGCTTTATTAAATATACATACAAATATTTAAATAAAGTATATTAAAGATACTAAATTCTTATTCAACTTCATCTCGATGAGTGAATGTCTCGATGGAAAGCCATATTTAGACCAACGATCGACGGAAATCCTACGACGCAGCTTGTATGGCAGGCAATCAGCGTCGCTTTCCTATTCCATATCGTCAGTTAATCTTAGATTGGACTTTACATTTTACTTTCCCCCCTTATACATAGTATATGGAAAAAGTATTTTTTTCGTAAAAAATTTCGAATTTGAGTTGTTTGTGGAAATATTCGTTTTCGTGCTCCCTGAACCCAAAAAAGTGTTTTTTACGTGATGTCTGTCTGTGTGTGTGTGTGTGTGTGTGTGTGTGTGTGTGTGTGTGTGCGTGTGCGTGTGCGTGTGTGTGTGCGTGTGCGTGTGTGTGTGCGTGTGCGTGTACGTGTGCGTGTGCGTGTGCGTGTGCGTGTGTGTGTGTGTGTGTGTGTGTGTGTGTGTGTGTGTGTGTGTGTGTGTGTGTGTGTGTGTGTGTGTGTGTGTGTGTGCGTGTCTGTATGGATGTGTACAGAGCTAGAGCCCTAACCAATGGACCGATTTATGGATTGATTTTTTTGGATCCATATGGATGGATTTTTATGAAATTTGGTATGTAGGTACTAATCCCCGATATCTCCAGGCGTTTTTTCATTTTTAGTGAATTTCCTATGGAAAGTGAACTATTAGCATGACCCGCTCGGTGAAACTTAAGCCCGGGACCACCATAGAAGTTCCTAACGTGACCCCCTGAACACGTTTTGGGGGTTTGTTCAAAATTTTATATATATATATATATAGGCCTATATATGTGTATGCGCTCTAGCGGTCGCATTTTTTGTCTGATTTGCTTCAAATTTGGTAGGGACGTTCCTTTCTATAATCTGTTGGACAAGTTCGTTGGGCAAAACAATCGGAAAACTCTTAACCCCTTTTTTAGGGATTAATCTTTCAAATTTTGAGTTTTTGGACCCACCAAAAAGGGTCAGAAAAGCCCCGGATGTGAAATTAACGCATGTAAAAAGATGGGAATTAGTGTGGCGAAACTTTAAAGCCCTCTCTCGTCATTCTAGCATAAATATTAACTAAGTTATTAAACAAAATGTGTATCGACCTAACACAGTACGTTGTCTTATGGGGGTTTTACATTAGAAAAGCCTATTATTCATTTGTTGGTGTACTTTTATCATCCCCAACAACCTCACGCCTACTTTAAAGTCTGACTGGACCTTCTTCTAACCTTATAATGCGCAAAATTGTATTCTCAGCATTGCAGGTAAATAGAACCAGGAGCATCAGGACAGCCAAAAAATCAATGTTTTCAGATTGTAATAAAAATTGTAATAAATGTATATTTTTAACTGATTTTGGGTTTTTATAGTTTTTTATGTGGAAATTCACTTCTCTCACGTCAGCGTGCTGCGTGCGAACTCGTTTTATTTTCAAGGGTAATTATCCCCCAAAAATCGCCAAAAAAAATTTATAATCCAAATTTCTCAAAAACGGCTCTAACGATTTTGATTAAACTTAGTGGTTTGTAGAGCTTAAGGTTTACAACAAAATGACACCACCCGCATTTCTGTAAAAATTCGGGTTCAGAAATTGCAGGACTTAAAACATCCAAAATTCAGTTTTTTGGATTTGTCATAAAACATCATAAATGTTAAAAAATATTACTACTCACCATTAAAAAGAGCTCAATAAACTAAATAAATTAGTATTTTGAATTACTATTCTACGATTGCTAGTTGCGGAGAAGATTGAAATTTTCATTTAGCGGTAAACGCATTACGTTGTCCAATGTTATTCTTATGGGGAATACAAAAATAACTATTTCTCTCTTATTTACTGATCAATTTCATTAAAACTTGATATGCAGGTCAAGTTAGCATTGACTAACAGAGGATGTTTGAAATATGTTGCCATTTAACCCTGGGGGGACAAGGGGGCATTTCCCCTCTCAAAACCATTGCGTGTAGCAACAGACTCCCAAAAAAGGGATTTGGGTGGATATTTCTGAAAACAACTATTTTAGACAATTTTCTGTACATTTATCTATACTTCATATTATATATTTACTAAATAAAAAATATTTTTTTCATTCAAGTTTGGCTAAAAGGGAGAAAGTATGTGTCAGTTTCCTGATACCGTTTATTTATTTTTTATTTAGGTCCTTTAAACTATCATACCGGGGAGACCGAGCCACTCGGTGATATTTGATTCGTTTCGGGGGTGAAAAGATGGCCACTCTATATGCAATCATTATTCAATGGTTCTAGCCGCTTAACCAAGAAATCATTTGTTGATACTTTAGGTTGTTTAAGTGCTACTTTGACAGTTCACTGGTTAATTTATTAACAGCTGTTATGATTATTTTGTACTGATTGGAGGAGTATTTTGTCTAACAATATGGAGTCTATATTGTTAGAGGAAATTTGAAACTCAGTAAGCCCAATGTTAAATTTCCAATTTTCAAATGAGATGTTTAACAAAATATGTACTCTCCTGGGGTTGAGGTTTTTACCAATCGATTTTTCAGGCCCAAAAACTCCTAATTCCAAATTTGTAACAAAATCGTTTTGCTGGATTCCAATATTTTGCAAACAAAGTAACAAACAGACAGACATTCCTCGTATTAGAGTATACGATAACTATATTAAATCAGGTGTCCTATAAAGGCCCCCTCTTAATTTTTGAACGACTGCAAATTTCCAAACAATCTTTGGTAAATGTTACTAGCATAAGTCAAAGAATTTTGTTTGTGGTTAAGATTTTCAACCCTCACCCCTAAATAGGGGTTGCTGGCGGTAGTTTTTATTTTTCGAATAGCAACCCCTAACAAGCTGCATATCATTTTAAAGAGGGTAAAACAAGAATACCCCGTCGCAGCAAACCTGCGTACTCGGCGAATTTCCAACGCACGAATATGTGTGTTACTAATCCCCTATAGGGGAAATTCGCTAATATGAGTGCCGCAAACTAGACCTCTCTATGTTTTTTCAATCTAATGTTATGGCAGCAAAAAATGTATTAATGTCATAGAACCTTGTTATTTACACTGCTAAAATTCCCCTCCTTACCAGAAATCAGATACAGAGTGGGAAAATCCAACTTTCCCTTGATCATACCTTTGAACAAGGACCGTTTAAAGTGCAAGAAAGTCATTTGAAAACCTTCTTTATTTTTGCCATTCACCTCCATTCACCTCAGTCGTTCAAAAATTGAGAGGGGGGACCTTTATGGGACACCTGGTATATATCTGGCAAGTGATGATAACCATATTTATATTTAATGGGATGTAAATCAAAACTTCTTACACCACTTCAAAATATATTTACACTTGAAGTCACATACACGACTGTAAATATACCTAAAAGATTGTATAATATACAATCGTTTTCGAACGGGTCGTGCTGATCATCACTAGGCCCAATGAGGTAATAATTGATGCAGTAATCCTTTTGTTTCATTAATTCATTTTAAGCTTTAACCCCTATTGAAAAAATAACTACCGGTACCTATAGATAATAATTGAAAACACTTCAATCAATAATTAAATCAACACTGCACTTCAAATAATCCCCGTATATACTTTGATATCAACAATGTTTCACAAATACACACACAATCATTAATTTTATTCAAATTAAAATCAAATTATGGTTAGCATATTTTTTCAACCGATTTCAATATCCTCAATTGTTGCGCTAGATGACGTTGCAAGTTCATTTGCAAACCTTTGCTTTGCAAATCTGTTGTAAAATTAAAGATTAGAATTTTAAATTTTGTTTAGAAAAAATATAGTACAAAACAACTGCCCCTTTTTTAATTCGTCCAAAATGAAATACATTAGTTTCTTTCATAGTGTGAGGGAAACCTCCAAAGGCTCTTGGTAAAAGTCTTGCATTTGCTGGGTGCGTACTTACAGTTTCATGGAGTCCCAATCATAAACGCATTTGTAATTTATATATTTTATTATTTTTGAAAATTAATATTTAGTAGTTCCCAAAAGGTCTGGGCTTTAATAAATCCCCTTTCGTGATTCAATCTGTTCACCAAAATTACACTTTTTAATTTTCCCCGTTAAAAAAAGTCAATCACCTATTGATTAACTGATTTATTACTTTTTGTTTTTGACTTCTTGACAGACTTAAAACAAGCTGTCAGTAAATTTTTACAACAATATTTTAATCTTTTCATATTTAAGGCGTTTATTGCAGTCATGAAGTTGTCGTAAGGTTCTATGATATGTTAAAACACTGCACAAATCACAATTCGTGAAAACTATTTACCTACACTATATTTCTTTTTGGAGCTTTGAAAGGTATTAAACGGACCCAAAATTGATTACTTTCTAAATAATTTACTAGAATTGAATTTGTTAATCCTATACATACAAACTTTTATTTACTAAATTGTTTTAGTTCTGTTTTAAATAATAATACATTAAAAAAGTTTCAAAAAATGCAACTTTCTTCTACTACAATATTTTTTCACTAAGGATATTTAAAGTTTTAAAAGTACCAACTATTAAAAAAGACTGTAGATAAATGTGTTTTTTTTATATATATATATAGAGAGCCATAAATATCACGATTAAGCAGCCAATAGCCATAAACTGCGTCTTAACTGTTTTGGAACAAGTATAATCACTCACACCAGATTATCAGCACAATATCCTACAATTCAGGGTAAAAAAATACTTCCTTAATTGTTTGGCAGGGGCGAAGGGATAACGTTTTTTTTTTATTTCATGGCAACACAATTTGAATTCATTAAGAGGACCGACGGTAATTTCTCCCCTAGAATCAGAATTATTGTAACGTATAACTCAGGCGTTAGAGCAACATTAGCGAAATAAGTGATGCAGTCACGCTAACCTAGAGGAATCATTTGGTCGATTCTGGCTTGACCTTTCACTCTTTCTTGAGGTAATGTCTTTTGTAAGTAAAAGTGACACACTACTAACACTTTAATATCGTATACAATAGGCTGTAGAATATTACAGCAGATTGTATACGATATTCTAGTATAAGTCTAGTTAAGCACCAAGTCAACCGCACCCAAAGTGCTTCTTTATAATCTAAAAACACATCGTATAACAGATGTTTTCTTTTCGCTCGCTGCGCCTTACTTTTCCGCTCGCTGATAGTTAATAAAAAGCTGATTGATTGTTGCTTTGGACCACGCTAACCAACGATGGCGGATACAGTTTGTTTGTTTTGTTGTTTTTTTTTTTGGGGGGGGGGTTATGAGTGAAAACAAATATATAAACTATACCAAAATACAACAACCTTTGGAGTGAAAAATGGGTAAAATACGTGAAGGTCTGAGGGTTTTTTTTTGGGGGGGGGTCATGGCCCCATGACCTCCCCCCTATATCCGCGCCTGCGGGCGGAGTAACTGACTCGCTGTTTATAACCTCAATGTTGTGAATTCAGCCAAAATGGATGAAAGTGAATTGTTGCATGTTTGTGGTATCCAAAATAGGAGAGATTTGGTATGTAATTCGAGTGTAAAGGGTCTTTGTCACTCTTGGAATATTATCACGTGACGCGTAGCGAATTTTTCTCTCAGGCAACAAACATCTACTTTACTCTTTTAATACATAAATAACTATTTTCAATGATGAGTAACTCATATTAAATTATGGTATCAGGTGCCAAAAGCAGTGAAACATATTTCAGTTATAGATCTACCTCATTATATTTGTCGTTTTTACTCCTGAATCTTGGATTACGTTTAAACAGATTGCCCTGAAATGTTAAAAGGTGTTTTAAATTAAATCCCGACGTAATAAACATGTCACTGTTTCTTTTCATTTTAAAATAACGATGAAGCCGCTATTGTGTCAGTATTATTGCAATCATTCAGCTGATTAGGGTGTACGAGGTTTACTAACGACTCTGGTTGGCAATATTGCAGCCGACCTCTAGATAATCGACGGCGATAATTCCATCATCTTGTGTATTCGTCCCATCGTAGATTCGGTTGCGACCAGGGCCAGGTAAGAAGGGCCGTAACATTTCGCCTGTGAGCGAACCCCCCCTGACACGTGGCCCGCTACGTCACCGAGCTGACAGCCGGCTCGAAGCACCGCGCTACCAGTCAACTTTATCTGTACAACTTCCGCGGCTGAAACTTGGGTTCTATTAGACACCGTGATTAGTCACATCTATTAGACACAGTTCTATTAGACTTCACCCTTATTTTCCAGATGAATCAGGCTTTATTGCGATATAATTTTCAAAATGATTCGCAGCTGCACTATTTATAAAACGATTTAGTAAGAAATAGAGGTTTGTATTAAGTTAAATGGAATCACGTTGAAAAACCATTAGTTTTTTATCGGTATATAAAAATAAAACTTAAATACTATGATCAGAAGAATGATTTTTATCAATTTAAAAATAAAGGGAGGTAGTTTAAGTCACATTATGTTTTAAAAACAACAAAAATCCTCCTTTAGCGGCAGCGGAGTCATGCATGAATGTGTAAGAAACAACTTTGCTAGAGAAAAATAAAGCGCTTAGATAGTGAAAAAGAAACACTCACCTGTTATAGTTTATTTTATATTTATATAGATACAGATCATACTCATTATAAAATATTTATAAATGTTAACATACAACTATTTACAAATTAATATGATTTTCCACTCTTCAACAATCTTTCTTAAGCAACAGCCAGATTTCACTGAAAACAGCAAACCTGCTTACTCCACGAATTTATAATGCAACAAGTATATACTAGAGTATACCTCACCAACAAATAAACTATATTATCTAGTTTAATCATAATATAATGGTACAGTAAATTATCGAGATATAAAGTTTTAGTCATCCTCCATAAGAATGACTAGGAATGGGGTTTAATGCAAATATAAATAGACCACAACCAGAACGTTTATACTGAAAATTATATTACAAAGAAGCTTATACAATATTAGTACTGTTCACTCTTAAACACCCTGTATTTGCTGTGATGTCTAAAAACACGATATAGGCACGGTGACCAGTCACGCCACCAGTCACGCATTTTCCCACAAGAATAGTTTTATGTATGATTAAACTTTATAAAAGTACTGTTTGTAAAAACTTTTGAACTGTTTATCACTTTGACTGCTATGGATAAAACAGATTTATACCAAATACTCATTTAGTGAAAACAAACATAAACGTAGTTAAATCTATATAAATAAAATTAGAGTTTTGTCTATACATTGCTTGGAAATATGAAGTTTTTGCATATTTTCACGTTTTACATCCTAGGGAAGCCAAAACGAGTCTTATCTAAATTTCTGTCTGTCTGTCGGTAACGCTCAAGGACGGGTTTTTGTTCGCGTTTCACGGGAAAACGGGTGGACTGACTTTGATGAAACTTTGTTTCTTTTTTCTATTCATGCGTGAAAAGGCTTTAGGCCACTTTAAACTGGCATACGCCTTTGTGATTTCGTGCAGTTTTTGTCATGTTTTGTTCGCTTTTCACAGGGAAACGGCTACACTGATTTCGATTAAACTTTTATTCTATATTCTGTATATGCGTTAAAAGGTTTTAGGCAAGTTGGATTTTTTGAAATTACCTTAGGACTCCACCCCACGGGGTTTTTAAGATCCTATGTTATTCTTATGGACAAAGCATTTAATCATATTGAACCAGATTAACTTAAGAATATTTACTCCATAAGCAGATGTTGTAGTTCTTATTTAAAACGTTGAGTGAAGATTAGTAGTAAATAACTTAAGTATACAGTGAGGATATGCCCATTGATTTTGAATACAGAATTTAAAATTAATGATATGGCTTAAGAATATTTATTCCATAAACAGCTGTTGTAGTTCTTATTTAAAACGTTGAGTGAAGATCGTAAGTATACAGAGTGGATATATTATCTAATTCTATATTTTTCAGAGTCATTCACTCACTGACATAGTGACCACTTTATCTAAAAATGACAATATCTATGAAGATTAAAATTTGCATGGTGGTTCCCTTTATGCTACAGATGTACAATAATAATACTTTAAAAATCCTATAGAGCTCTGCCCAAATTTACTTTTATAGCAATCTTATGAGTATTAATATTTACTGGAACTTTTAAGTTGAAATTCGGTAAGGACATAACTAATACATCAGAACAAAACGCAAGCCTATTCCCGTAACGACAATATTTAAGGCCTTCGCCCCCGAATTACAAAATATAATTTTTTAACAATATTGCACCTACTACTGGGACTGGGAGCTGAAATTCGGTAGGAATATAGCTAATAGCTCAATGCAGACATATACGTACTCCAGATACAAATATAAGGTCTCTTCCCCACTGGCCTTTAATATAAGTGTGTTAATCATCACACCAACCACTAGACCTTAAATTTGGTACCTTAAAGGACATAAGAAACAACATCATGACTATAATGGGGAGTCACGGTGTTGTTTTCAGGAGATTTCACACAGATTCTTTGTCATGCGTGAGACATGGGTGGACGAGATCTACGCCTCCCTAAAAATATATTTTATGTAGCCGACCACTGAGCGTCTCAACTTAACAGAACATTTGAAAATATATTTTGGAGAAGATTAAGGGTTGAGGAGTTTTCTTATGCTCTTTTAAAAGTTGAGAACAGGACATTGAAAACCAAACGTGGTCTCATAAACGTCTGTATTGAAGTCATTTTGTCAATCTATCTGCCAGTATATTTCGTTAACTTTTATTAACTGTGCAGTAAAAATGTAAAATGTAATTTAAATATTTTAAAATTAATTGGGATGTTATTTTCCTTAATTTATTTATTATTACTACATACAACCCGTACGAAGGACGGGTACATAGCTAGTATTAATTAAAAATGTATCAATTATTTCATAAGACAGTTTTATTATAAGTATCAGTAATGCGTCCTATGTCCCATATTTAGATGCTCGCCATACCTAGTCGGCCCATTTACAAATAATATTTGTTAATTATACATAAATATTTACTAAAGTAATTTCGGAATTCATTAATAATTTCCAGGGCTTTAAACTAATCTTACAAACAATAGTGGTGAAAATTAAATCAATAACAACAAATAATTTAACTCACGGCAATCACAAGTACACTACAACACTACAAACAATACAAGAAGTAAATAAACTGATCAAGCTCACTGTGCTTAGTAAGCAAACACTTTCCACTTTCTGAGCCAAATACTAAGGTTATACTTGAGGATATTCAAAAATAGATCAGGGCACGTGTACGAGAGGAAACGAGTGAACGGAAGGGCCCTTGGACAATGGATTTAGACGTACAGATTCGTAGAAATCTTTGAAGAAAAAGTATCCATTTAGCATTTGCGCCAAGCGCGTGGTGAGCGGCTGTCAGCGCAGTGACGTCACAGCGCTGTCCATGGGTGGGGGAGCGTGGCGCGAGAGGGTCACGGCGGCAACGCGCTGCGAACAAGGAAATGGTATAGCCCTTGTTATAGGGCCCTGGTTGCGACTCATTACCTTCGTACATGACAAATAGTCACAATTGGAACACTTTAACAATAACACTCATTCGTTCAAGCATTTCAATACAAGCAAAACCAGTTTACCAACTAACCAGTTTAGGTTAGTTTTAGTTTGAAGTGTATAAATACTTTCTTTCATTCTTTTCTTTTTTTCTTTACGCAGGTCGAATTCAGTCTCTCAATTTTAGTTCGGTCATAGCTAGACTTTACTTTCTTGTAAGAGTAAATGACTTAGATTAATGCGATAGTAAATTAAATTCATATCTAGACATTGATTATATTTCCCAATTTCCCAATGTGCCTGAAGTGAGTCGTTTTTAGAATACATATTTTACACACACATATATATATGTATGTACATACATATAGAGAGAGAGAGAGAGAGAGAGAGAGAGAGAATGTAATGCTCTAGTCAGCGTAATCGCGATAAAGTATAAAGATTGTTTTGGTAAAAATACTCACATAATCTATATTATTAAAATCATCTTTTGATTTTGAGTTAGCGATATTCGATCTCTATAGCTATTATTTTGTGTAAGTGTTTGGAATGAATCAAAAGTTCTTACCCTCCAGATGTGCCCTTTTTGACTGTTTGCATCCGCCTCCAAGGTCCCGCTCCGAGGGCTTTTTAAAGGTTATACGATAATTTTAAGTTAAACCAGCTATAGCAGTAAATTCAATTAATTGAAAAACACAACACGCAACAGCCAGAACAGATGTTTTAAACATAATGTAAATAAAAATAACTGCTGTGTTGTAATTCAATACAAATTTAAATAACTTAACTGCAGCTTGGAAATCCCATGAGTATAAAGTATTAGCTCGAATTTGAGCTAGTGAATATCCTTGCTTATTTTAATTATATTTTCTCAATTTGTTTTCGTTATTGGTTATATCAACGCCAAATATGTCAAGGTAATATATCGGCCCTGTCAACATGTATATTATAGTTTACAAATTATATTGATGTATTATACTCGTACAGTATATCATTTTAATTATGATAAAAATCGTTTGTTATTCATGTAAATGCAGTTCATTGATCAACTGGTGATAAATCAGCCACATTAATTGCATTGCTTTATCCCATACTGCATCACTCACCTAATGTAAAACCATTGTTGACACACATGAAAGTTTTTTCACACCCTCATGACTTATAAAATCAAATTTATTGTATTTTTTTTGTTTTGTTAATAGTAAGCGTCTAAAATAACGAAGGATCAGACTTAATTTGTCACTCCATCACGGCTTTACCAAAAAGTAAAATAACATTTTAATTAAGAAAATAAACCATCGTTCAAAATATCTGAAAACCCGTACTAATTTCATTATTCACTAGGCCTACGTGAAATTTAAATACCCTTGTGAGAAGACCCCCGAAGACTTGTGTGCATAATTCGGTACTTAATATTGATCGTACATGATACTTAATATTGATTAAACCCAATGCCTATAGAGGAGACACAACTGAGTCGTGCTGTTCTTCGATCGACTGACGCAATGTTGTTATTTATTCTCCAAATGTCTTATATGATTGAAATTGAATTACGGTAACATTAAGTTTGCCCTCGAACCTTGCCCTTCGCTCCGCACTAGGGGGGTTTGACATTATCCGGTAGTTAAAATGTCATCTGCCGCGTTCGCCTCGTAAATGGCCAGTGGTGAAATATTGTAGAAAACCGCGGAAAAGGAATATTCGTTTTCAACATTGTATGACTACTACACTGTCAATAGGCAGGTGAAACTGTGTTTTGTTAGTAAAATGTTGTAGGAATTATCGTTTAAATTGTCTCTAATTTGATTAGTCATGTTTGGATTTACTCCATTTACATTGTTATGAATTGAACCGTGTACACGTTCAGCATTTCTTTGTGAATATGTGAGAAGGTCAATTTTAACCTATAATTCTTAAATAGTTGTTGGACGTCTAGTAGTTTTTGCCATTTAATAGTATAAACGTGCAAACCCCAGGAGCGTAAATGTTGAAATTGTGAAACTAATTGAACAAAATAATATTACTTGACGATCATAGACAATAGGTTACTGTTAAGTAGATACTATTTACTATAACTTTAAATCGCTATAAATCATTTAGAGCTTTTTTATTACGGAACTGACTATATTTTATATGTATTATATTACTACAAATGATGATTTTTGTTGAATCGAGGAAATATCTGACCATTTACCCATTCTTTGCATTCATTTGCCAATATATTGATATGCTGCATGGTAGAGTTGTTCATAATAACCCCTACAAATTTGGTTTGGTATGATTTTAGTGTAACAGTCATATGTATAACCAGTCGTGATTCGTATAACTCAAAGATTCAACGGTTTCAGTGCTCTGTTTTTGTTGAGCAAGACTGTACTTTTAATTGATGACGTCATAATCAATTGAGCCAATCAGGAACCGTGGCGCATGACTCAGCGAGATTCATTGGCTGCTCTTCTGCCACTGAAATGAAAAGTAACAGTTTAACTAAGATATGAACCACAGTATAGTCAATAGAAATAGTTAAATATATTAAGTACAAATATAATTTACTAGATTAAATTGTATTTGGTTTCAGGATTATAACTATTTATTTAACCAAAAGAAATTTCAAATTAAATAATTATACGAGTACAAAATTTAACAGATGCACGATTTATACATGCCTAACTTAAGTTTACAATTTAAAAGCGCTTCAATGTACTGAACAATTTTTATTTTTATTTAAAACAAAAATATATACAAAACTGTAACTATTGAAATGACAACAATACTGCCACAGAAATTAAGCAAGACTAAGTTAAGCAGTAGGAATAAAATAATTAATGACAATAAACAACTACTGTATGAGAGCAACAACAACCTACTCTAAACACATAACTATATGCAGTTATATATCACTGCCTTAATTCAATACATTGTGCTGCTGTGCCGTGATCCTTAAAAATCGCCTGTAAAAATGTTATTCCATTGCACAATTTTTGATATAGATAAAAAAAGAATTTTGAGTTCATATTGGCTCTTTTAGCGGATTTATCTTATTAGGAATTTTTGCGGATTCCCGCTAAATCCGAGACACTGATAACTTAATTTTAAGGTTCCCAGATGCTAAAAACACCATTCGTTAAAATATATATTTATAAAATGTGTGCGTCCGTGAACGTGACAACCTTTGAAACAACGATCGACTTCAAAAAAATTTGGCAAACATGTGTAAAGTAATATCCATGACTTTAAATACGAAAATCAGAAAGATCGGACCATGGTAAAGGGGTTTTATGGGGATGTAAAATGTTCAAAAATCAGTTTTTCGCATTGTTCACTCTAAAATTAAAAAAAACACACGATTTAGGTATTGGCCATTTTATAGAGCTTAACAAAATATTTAGTATCTAAAATCATTAACCTAGGTTAAGTGGATGCGGAGAAAAATTCAAAAACGTACTCATTAAAGTCAATCAAAAAATGGTAAATTAATTAAATAGGTTTAGGTCAATTAATTCATGACATAATCTATACTTATTTAATAGGCGAGCAGGTTTTTTGTGACAATCACTCCTCCTAAACTACTGAACCGATTTTCATGTTTTTGGTGTCATTGGAAAGAGCCTAACGTGAAGTTGTGCAGGAAACCTTTTTTATAGAGGAATCATTTGTGAGTGAGGCCCTGGGGCCCCTGAAAGTTGAGTGTTTTCCCATAAGCTTAACATTGGGAAATAACTATAAGTTTTAAGCAATCAGCTGGATAGAGTAAACACAGTTAATCAGCAGGCCATGTTGGCTTTGGAACGGAAAACAATATTTTTACGGGAATATCAGTATAATATTACGTTGTGATCGCGAGCGAAGCCGCGACAGGGTACCAGTTTTCCATGAAAAAGCAAACGGGTTTTAGCTTTTCACATTAATTTGATAACAAAAATTCAACTTTTATTTTACCACAACTTTCGAGACTAGAAAAGAATCAATTTGGTGTTTAAATTGTTGTTCTATGTAAATGTATATTGATGAAATGGAGTATGTGACTTCACCTGGTTGTGGCCAATTGATATTTGCACAAAGAAAATTGTGTCGATGGTCCCTGTAACAGCATACCTGCGTATTCAGTCCTAATTTTATTCTTATGAAGATTAAGTAACATTTTATCTCCCTTATTTATTAACATAAATTAATCAAACTTGATATGTAGCTTCAACTGATTGAGTGGCATTGTTATTTGCATAAAAACTTAGTTAGGTAATTGTTACTTGTTGCAGCAAACCTGCGGACTCGGCCCTAATGTTATTCTTATGGAGAATATAAATCAAATGTTATATATCACTTATTTATGAATGCACTTTTATGAAACTTGGTGAGTGTCCTTATGTGGTAGTGAGAGACACATATATGCACTGGAAATTTGCTGAGTATGCAGGTTTGCTGCAACGTAGATATTTTATTGTTAACATGTCAAGTTTATTATATACTTACGAAAATAAATAGACGAATGCATAAATTCGAACATCTAAAAACGATTCAAAAAGTTGTATAGGAATGATATAATAACAATTGTACAAAGTTTGATTGCAAAACATAAATAAAAATGTTTATTAACTTATTGCCTCTTGAAATGTGTAGCTATTTACTTTTCCACGGTGTACACCATTTTACTTGTATGCTACTAAGCATAATAAACAATTGTTGAAAAAATAGCAATAAATAGTTTCAAGAGGCGAAGCTTGTTTATTTCGGATACACATGCAAACATGTTCTACAAACTGGATAACAACTGATTCCAACCAATAAATGTGTAAGTACAATGATAAATATGATAACACTAACAATACATGCCATTTTAATTTAAACAATGACAAATAAACCTTATATGGGAAATATTAAAATGCAATAAAATATTAAAATACAATTAAAATACAATATTAAAACATAAATAAGCGAAAAACATAAATTGAATAACAAAAGTTTTAAGTCGCGGTTACTGTGTTAATGTTCCAGTTATTTTAAGTATGGCGCTCACTGAACACTGGAGTGAACTCAAAAGCCCACACTTGGCAACAGCCCCTTTTACATATGCTTGCTCAGTTAACCACTTTGTTATCTCTTATCATTCCCCATCCTGGAGAGGGAGGATGGGTTAAACAGCTTCGAACAGCTGACAGGGTAGGTCAGGGCGTGGGAGGGGGACACCGCCTCAAAATCGATACTGTACTTACGGTGCGCCGCATTTGAAAACAAAACGTATTGTTTTAAATCTTAGGTTCGGTGAAACACTTACCCTGGCCCCATAAATGAGCTATTAGCAATCTGGGTCGCTTATATTGGGAGCATTTTAAAGTCGCAGTCATATAAGCGTAAATTATATAAGGGACCGTACATAAATTACGTCATCTGAAAATAGGGAGGGTGGGGTTCAAAACGACTGTGATATGATGTTTAAGGTTGTGGGGTTGAACTTGAAAGTGACATAATTTTTTAATGTCGATTTACCAATTTCATTAGTAATAATCTAAACACGTCGATAAGGTTATATAAGTGAAATAAAATCAATCATTTAAAAAGTTATAAAAATGATATTAACCATTTGTAATACAATGCCCAGTTTCTAATATTTTTTTAATTTTTAGTTAAATGTTAAAACGGTTTTCAACCGTCCAATTTCACAAACTACAAAACGCGTATTGACAGTGTAATATTACTTATATTGCACAGTGTAATATACGTTATATTGCACAGACATTGAGTTGTAAATTCGTCATCACACTGTACCGAAAGTAGCCATTTTCTGTATCAGCTGTGAATACCGAAAGTGATACATTCCCACTCTAGATCTAAAAACCAACTGGCAATTCGTCCCGTACCGTTATTGCATTCTGACACCAATAACGCGAGTAGCCAGTTGATTATATCCTTAGTAGTAGTGATGTATCCGAAATCCGCTGTTCGTATTCATTTGGTTAGCAGTATAAACGGAAATGCATAGCGTGCATTCGAAATCAGGTGTTCTTAATAATCTATAGTTAGCAGATAAAGAAAAAACAATGTAACCACGATCGGGTACCGAAAGGTCTACTATTTGTAGTAGTGTATTTTGCCGTCAATTTATAATGTTAACAGTACTTAAATAGGAGTTTAGTAAAAGTTTATACTGAAAAGTGGGAAATTCACAGGAGTGTTTATCAACAGCATACATGAAAAATACATTTTAAAACACTGTTCCGTTTTTCCTAAATATTTTGTAATTCGGTCAACGATGGTGTCATGTTTAAATCGAGGGGGTACCAAGTTATGACGGTAGGATGATAATACAGGGGGGGGATCTGAAAATTGGCAAAACTGATAACGTAATTTATGGACGGTCCCTAAGCAATCATATAAGCACAGAATAATTGTGTTTCTTGGAAACTTGCTTCTTAATTAATCCAAGAGTTATAATAAGGTATAAAATCAAACCTACAAAGTGTATCGTAGAGATTTTGGCAGGAGTAAATGCAATATTCTAGCATTTAATGTTCCTTTTAGCGAATTCCCCCTATAGGGAAGAAGCTATTACCGTAGTTGGCATGGTAAGACCTAGGCCCAGGATCATGATAACTTTTCATTTTGAGGCCCCCAGATGGCAAAAAAAACAATCGTTCAAATTCATATATATATAGGCACGATAACTTTCGTAAAAATGGTCCGATCTTGATTAAATTTAGTACAAACGCGTAAGGCAGCATATATTTTCATGAGTTCGAGAACCAGACAGATCGCACAATTATAAGCGGGACTTGGGGGGGGGGTTTGTACCCCAAAAATAGGTTTTTTGTACTTTTTACATATAATTATTTCTAAATACAAACTTTAGTTTACACTATTGAATTCAGCTTAAAAAAACAAATACTTTGGTATTTTGATCATCGCTCTACGTTAATTGGTTACCGAGATATTGAAAGTGCTAAACACAGTAGGTTGTCCAATGTTAACCTTATGGAGGATAAGTAAAATTTTATATCTCACTTATTAATGAACATATATTAACGAAACTTGATATGTGGCTTCATATGGTTGGGATTTACTGGTATTTACATACAGAACCCATTTTTGTGGTCCACATGGCAGCAAACCGGAGTACTCAGCAGTTATAATGTTATTCTTATGGAGAATAAGAAACATGTGATATCTTGCTTGTTTATGAACATAAATTGGTAAAACTTGGTATGTTGCTTCATCTGGTAGTAATCCATTGTTTTTTTTTTTGTATAAAACCCCGATTTTTAGCGAATTTCCCCTATAGGGAAGAAGCTATTACCGTAGGTCTCATGGTAAGACTTAAGCCCGAGACCATGATAACTTTTTGTTTTGAGGTCCCCAGATGCCAAAAACACTATTCGTTCAAATTTATATATATGTATATATATATATATATATATATATATATATATATATATATATATGTGTCCGTTAACACGATAACTTGAGTAAAAAACGTCCGATTTTGATGAAATTTGGCTCAAATGTGTAAAATGACATTCATGACTTTAAGTTCGAAAACCAGAAAAATCGGACCATGGGAAGGAGGGTTTATGGGGGTTTTAAATTTTCCAAAAATCAGTTTTTTGCATTTTTCACCCTAAAATTTTTATAAAACTTAATTTTGGTTTTGACCATGTTATAGAGCTTAAAAAAACAAATAATTTAGTATTTTGAATTATTAACCTAGGTTAAGTGGTTGCGGAGAAAATCCAAAAAAACCTGCCCATAAAATCTCCCATGTTAATCTTATGGGAAAAAGGTTTTTGGCTTTTCCTCAGTTTATTTTAATGTAAACTTCACATTTGCTTTTACCAATCTGTTCAGTTCCACAAAAAAATCATTTTGGTGTTTAAATTGTGATTCTACGCCCAACCGTTGCAGAGATATTCGAAGTGCTAAACACAGTACGTTGTCCAATGTTATCCTTATGGAGAATAAATAAAATTTGATATCTCGATTATTTATTAATGTATGTTGATGAAACTTGGTATGTGGCTTCAAGTAGTACTGGTATATTGATATTTGCAAAAAAAATTGATTTTTTGTTGATTATTCCCGTAGCAGCAAACCTCCGTACTCAGCCCCCATGTTATTCTTATGGAGAATAAGTAAAATGTACTGACTCCCTTAATTATGAACATAAATTAATAAAACTTGGTATGTAGCTTCACTTGGTTGAGTTATATTGATAATTATATAAAAACCCATTTTTCTGTTCCTTGTTGCAGCAAACCTGCTTTCTCAGCCCCCATGTTATTCTTATGGAGAATAACTAGATTGTCATATATCGCTTATTTATGATTGAATATTGATGAAACTTATTATGTGGCTTCGCCTAGTTAAATTCTATTTATATTTGCATAAAAACCAATTGTTTCTGTTCCTTGTTTCAGCAAACCTACATACTCATTACCAATGTTATTCTTATGGAGAATAATTAAAATCGCTTATATGTGAATATATTTTTATGAAACTTGGTTTGCGGCTTTATGTGGAATTCAGACAAATATTATGCATTGGAAATTCGCTGAGTCCTCAGGTTTGCTGCGACGGGGGTATCTATATATATATATATATATATATATATATATATATATATATATATATATATATATATGTGTCCGTTAACACGATAACTTGAGTAAAAAACGTCCGATTTTGATGAAATTTGGCTCAAATGTGTAAAATGACATTCATGACTTTAAGTTCGAAAACCAGAAAAATCGGACCATGGGAAGGCGGGTTTATGGGGGTTTTAAATTTTCCAAAAATCAGTTTTTTGAATTTTTCACCCTACAATTTTTAAAAAACTTAATTTTGGTTTTGACCATGTTATAGAGCTTAAAAAAACAAATAATTTAGTATCTTGAATTATTAACCTATGTTAAGTGGTTGCGGAGAAAATCCAAAAAACCTGCTCATAAAATCTCCCATGTTAATCTTATGGGAAAAAGGTTTTTGGCTTTTCCTCAGTTTATTTTAATGTAAACTTCACATTTGCTTTTACCAATCTGTTCAGTTCCACAAAACAATCATTTTGGTGTTTAAATTGTGATTCTACGCCCAACCGTTGCAGAGATATTCAAAGTGCTAAACACAGTACGTTGTCCAATGTTATCCTTATGGAGAATAAATAAAATTTGATATCTCGATTATTTATTAATGTATGTTGATGAAACTTGGTATGTGGCTTCACGTAGTACTGGTATATTGATATTTGCACAAGAAATTGATTTTTTGTTGATTACTCCCGTAGCAGCAAACCTGCGTACTCAGCCCCCATGTTATTCTTATGGAAAATAAGTAAAATGTAATGACTCCCTTAATTATGAACATTAATTAATAAAACTTAGTATGTAGCTTCACTTGGTTGAGTTATATTTGATAATTATATAAAAACCCATTTTTCCGTTCCTTGTTGCAGCAAACCTGCTTTCTCAGCCCCCATGTTATTCTTATGGAGAATAACTAGAATGTTATATAGCACTTATTTATGATTGAATATTGATGAAACTTAGTATGTGGCTTCGCTTAGTTAAATTTTATTTATATTTGCATAAAAACCAATTGTTTTTGTTCCTTGTTTCAGCAAAACTACGTACTCATTACCAATGTTATTCTTATAGAGAATAGTTAAAATCGCTTATATGAGAATATATTTTTATGAAACTTGGTTTGCGGCTTTATGTGGTATTAAGACATATATTATGCATTGGAAATTCGCTGAGTATGCAGGTTTGCTGCGACGGGTGTATTGTGGTCCTTGATGCAGAAAACCTGCATACTCAGTCCTAATATTTTTCTTATGGAGAATAAATAAAATTTCATATCTCGCATATTGATGAATATGCTTTGATGCTTTGATGAAAGTTGGTATGTGGCTTCATGACGTAGTGAAGTACCATTTGAAATTCGCTGAGTATGCAGGTTTGCTGCAACAGGGGTATTCTAATGTTATTCTTATACAAATAAATAAAAATATTGGTATATTTCGATTGTACAGAGGGTATTTAATTTTTTTCGTATATCAGTAGCATGTCTTTCGTATGTCTTTATGTGTTTGTGGTCCATAAAAACTGGTTCATTCACTAAAGGGAAACTTTGTACTTAAACAAAGAGCAATATATATTTGTTAAATATGGGAATATTTTAACTAAACTTCAGGTCCATTCATCCCTCCATCAACATCTTAATCAAATTCTATTAACAATCCGCTGAGTACGCATGTTTGAAACAATGCAAATAACCTTTATTTCAAAAGATTATGCAGTAAACTCATTACGGTAGAAATAACAGTCATTTAGGTCAGAGGACTTGATTTAATAGATCATTTACAATTTTAAAATTCAACTTTATATATTTTTTTTGTTCTATTTATGCCAGAAAATAATTTGATAGAAAATATGTAATCAAATCATGTGTAATCCTCGGGCTAGCCTTTTAATAAAACCTTCCACAAACATGTAATCCTATGATTAGGGCCCACGGACTTCATTTCTAGTTATACACCGCTTTTTGTGGTTCAATCTGTTGTAATTGAGTTTTGATGACTCGAATCTGTTAAAATTTAATAAATTGTTTCAAATACAGTAAAATATTTTCTCTTATTTAATTTCCTAAAAATGTGATTGCACTTGAGAGGGAGGATTGTACCAGAGTATGATTAGTCGTGCATTTCAATAGAACAGTCGATCAAATCAATAAAGTTAAAGTTAAAACGAATTAATAAAGTTATCAAGATCAAACTTGAATCAAATCAAATACAGTTTGGTATGAATAGAATATTAAATACTCCCTATCGCAGTAAACCTGAGTACTCGGCGAATTTCCAATGCAAATATATATACCTCACCAATATATTAACCAACTTACCTAGTTTCATAAAATATATATTGATAAATTAGTGAGATATCACATTTTATTCATCCTCCAATAAAATAAATTAAACAGATCACGCAGATTTTCTGTAACGAGGACAACTAAAAAAGGGAATTTTATGCAAATATAAGTATGCCACAACCACATGAAGGTACAATTGTTACACTTACTAAGTTTCACCGAATATGTTAATAAATAAGGGCGATACAGAATTGTATTGATTCCCCTTAAGAATAACATGGGATAACACAATGTCCATATGTTTACGTACGTAGGTCTGTGTATACAGGTTTGCTGTTGTGGGGTAATTTTATGTGGATATTAATAGATCACAAGCAGATTAAGCAATATACCAAGTTATCAATAAATATTCTCAAATAATCATGGTATAACATTTTACTATCTTCATGAGAATAAAATTTGACAACGTATATATTGTTTAGCACTTTCAATATCTCGGTTACCAATTGACATAGATAGATGATCAAAACACCAAATTGTTTGTTTTTTAAACTGTATTAAATTGTGCAAATTAAAATTTGATTCCAATGAAAATTATATGTAACAAATCTAAAAAAATTATGGATTGCACCATGTACATGTATAACAATTTCAACGGATGTTGAATTTGGCATCTGGGGGCCTTAAAACGAAAAGTTGTCATGGTCTCGGGCCTAAGACTTACCATGCCACCTACGGTAATAGCTTCTTCCCTATAGGAGAGATTCGCGAATAACAAACATAAAACACATAATACTATATTTTTAACAGGCAAAGCGATATGTTAAAATTATTTGCTATAAATATTTCATCAATCGTGGATTATTATCAGATTTTAAAATACAAAAAGAATTGTCAGTTTGTTTTAAATACTGTACTTAGTTTCAGGCCACCACAGATACTTTATAATTATAAACTCATCACTCATCAACCAAATCCAATTTATAATATGCAACCTTTTGCTTTTAAATGTGCCTAGCTTGAATCGAAATACTTATAATGTCATTTATTATTGATTTATTCTGAATTTACCTATCGCTTCTAGTGTTTGAAACTACACTACGTTTTGGGAGGTAAGGAAACTCCTCCCGTTACCAAGTGAACAGTACTTACATCTAAATATCAAACAATTACAAATAACTATCCTGCATTCCCCCCGTATTTCCCTTAACATAGCGTCTCTTAACGTTATAAGAACCTACCCCTCATCCAGTAAATAGCGTGATGGTGTAACGCTATACTGTAACTCTAACCCCCCCCCAGCCCCCCTAACTTAAGTGCATAACGTAATAAATGTATGGTCCAAATGTAACTTTTACTTATTATTAGTGAATTTCCTATGGAAAGTGAACTATTAGCATGACCCGCACGGTGAAACTTAAGCCCGGGACCACCATAGAAGTTCCTAACGTGACCCCCTGAACACGTTTTGGGGGGACGTTCAAAATGTTTTATATATATATATATGTGTGTATATATATATAAATATATATATATATATATATAAATATATATATATATGTGTGTGTGTGTGTGTATGCACTCTAGCGGTCGCATTTTTTGTCCGATTTACTTCAAATTTCGTAGGGACGTTCCTTTCTATAATGAGTTGGACAAGTTCGTTGGGCAAAACAATCGAAAAACTCTAAACCCCTTTTTTGGGGATTATTCTTTCAAATTTCGAGTTTTTGGGCCCAAAAAGGGTCAGAAAAGCCCCGAATTTGAAATTTACGTTTGAAAAACGGTGGGAATTAGTGTGGCAAAACTTTTAAGCTCTCTCTCGTCATTCTAGCATATATATTTACCAAGTTATTAAAGAAAATGTGTATTGGCCAAACACAGTACGTTGTCTTATGGGGGTTTTACTTTAGAAAAGCCTGTTATTCATTTGTTAGTGTACTCGTTTGTCCTTCTTTGAAAACAAATTTGTAATAGTATTTATTTCTCTTTTCAAGACGGAGGTGTAGCCCTGTAAGTCCAAAATAGTAACGGAAATGAAATCAATTAAGAAAACTAATTAAGTTCAAATGACTCTTTGTCAAAAATATAAGTGAGATTGTTGAAACCAATTTCATGTTCAGTGAAAAACAGTGCACGCAAAAATGAGTATAGCCTACATTGGATAGAAAGCAGTTTAGATTATTTTTGTTAAATAATAACTGTTAAATATGTATGACGGGTAATGAAAAGGTCACTCATAACATAATTGTTTTGAAATAAACCAATTTAAAGACCAATTCAATTTTCTTGCTCTAATAGTTCCCAGACGTCACAATAGAGCGAACGATCTAAATAGATGTGGTCGATGGTGTGGGAGAACTAATAACTTCCGAGAATATTGGTCAGTTGTTTTGAAAACAAAATGCAATTATATTAACTGCAAAAATAGGCACCAGTTCGGGCTGGGCTCTGACTCAATCTTAAACTCCGCCGCCCACAAAATAATTAATATGGAAATATAGTTCTTATGAAGTGAGCTACTATGAAGTAAAATTGCGTCATGGCGTTTGTTTAACTGAGAGAAATAACTTGTTAACATACAGTATTAGCAATAGAAATGTATTTAAACTGTTTGTTTTAGTTGTTGACCATATTTTTATATGTATTTATCTATTTAAATTGCCAGTCAAACAAGTGAATGCAATTTTAACATTTTATTTAATCCCCAAATCCCAAATGACAACTCGCCAATATATATTTTGACTTAATTTTTGTATGTAATGATCATGTTTGGTTTCATGCAATGCGTTTCTTGCCAGTCAAACAAGTGAATGCAATTTTAACATTTTATTTAATCCCCAAATCCCAAAGGACAACTTGCCAATATATATTTTGACTTAATTTTTGTATGTAATGATCATGTTTGGGTTCATGCAATGCGTTTCTTGCCAGTCAAGCAAGTGAATGCAATTTTAACATTTTATTTAATCCCCAAATCCCAAATGACAACTCGCCAATATATATTTTGACTTAATTTTTGTATGTAATGATCATGTTTGGGTTCATGCAATGCGTTTCCTTTTATTAAGTACGTAAAGTAAGAATGTAACCATATATATGCAACCATCTTCGTGCAGCCATATATTTATAAAAAAAATATAAATCACTAATCTCTAATCACTTAATCCTCTGGGGCTCTTGAGGCTGCGAACAAACTATAGGTAAGATAGCAGGCAGCATAAAATATCAATGATTAAGGTTTTTTTCTAAATGTTGGGGGTGAAGGGAATTTAAATAATATGTAATACATAGTTTTTAATGTAAAAACATATTAAGGAAAATAAAATTAATTTGGGTTTTTATTTCTGCAAAACTAACATTGTTACAGTGGGTACGCGTTTATAAAACCGCTATTTTATTCATGGTCCATTTTTATTTTCTTTATTTATTTTTCTTGTCTTACCAAGACTTAAAATTAGTTATCACCCGATCATTATTCCAATTTGAAATACGTTGATTACCCACACCACCCACCCCCTGGGGGTCAAAATGTAAAACTGGTATTCGTTAAAGAAGCCCTTCGCATCTGGAAAGGTTGTTGCAAGCAGATTTAAATTATCTTAAACGGAAAATATTAAGGGAGTGGTACTTTCTTTACCTTTCAGCCACCATGCGTCACAATATTTTATATACAATTTTTCATTCTGTTATACAATTTACACCATTTGATCGTAGGTAACCTATATAGTCACAGTGGTTGGGAAGCGTTCTCCCAACTGGGTTGGATCGTGTCGAAGCACACTTCCCAACATTTGTCCGTCCCAACTGTCCCAACATCCTCCCAACTTGGTTGAGAAACGTTTTCCCAACCGGGTTGGATCGTGGATGGGACCCTTTAGTGCCTGCACTTGGCATGATGCCGCTCAGTACACATGTGTGTTGCAGGCTTTTCAGGTCCATTCTTGTGTGCCGGCTCCCATATTTCAATTGATTCAAGAAAACCTTGTCATCAAAAGGCAATTATTATATTTCTTATCGCATTTTGTTCTGGGTAACTAACTTTCATAATATTTTCCAAAATTTAATGCTTGTAAATTTTTATATACAGGGCTTTGCGTGATCTTTGATGGAGTTATCCTGTAAATACTCTTTATCTTGTAGAGTTTGCAAACCTTACACAACTCGATTCTTCACTCTTCACAAGCATTCATAAAATATTCACAATAAAATTCACGGAGTTTCGCCTTCCTTCCTAAGTAAATTGATTCGGAGAACGGCAGCTTGTCCGATTATTTATTTATAAGTAATTTTTAATGAACGAGTGTGCTCAATACCAAGTCTCTCTTATCGAACACAAATCCGAATATACTCTATTTACTAATTTATTACAAAGATAAACTCATCTAGTAAATAGATGTACGAGTCACTTTTCGATGTTTTTAGGTCACAACTAACTGTATCATGTTTTCTTCAAAACTATGTGTTTTCGTCTTTGGTACCCCACTTAATCACATTGTACTGCAATATAATCTAAGCTAGTCGAATTATTTGTAAAAAATATTGCCATTAGTAGAAAGGTCACCTTTATTAGCTGGGACCGCAGAGTCTCATCTTTATCTACTACCTTTATTACACTGTAAAATATGTTATAAAAGATATTTTATAGAAGTTCTTTGACAAATAGGCCATATTTTATAAACTATTTCTTTTATAACATTTGTTTTATAAAATTTAATAGATTGGCATTACATTTTATAAAAGAAGTCTAAGAAGTACTGAATTTGGTGTAGATTGTAAAATGGCCACAAATCAAATAAGTACAGTTAGACTGTTAAGTCTACAAAATTGTTGATTTCCTAGGTCATGAAATGTTATACAACGCAAAACACCAAGACTAAAAATATATAAATTATATAATTTACAATTCATATTTAGTTTTAATATAATATAACATTAATATAATAATTAATTTATAATTTATATTACACTAGCTGGTTCCCGCAGGCTTCGCCCCGCAAACGATTTACAACAACTTTGACAGTTGTGTGTGCTGCATTCTGTGGTTAGCCCGTGGAACTACTGCGAATAAAGATCAGTCGTTTTATTTTCATCAGCTCAGAAAAAATGAATGTCCATAAGGATTACATGGGGACTTTTAACACCCGTGGGGCAAAGCCCTATAGGATTTTCGCAACTTTAATATACCTATATATGGTCCTCAGGAATATCAAGTGCCTCTCTGCCAAATTTCAGCTCAATTAGTCCCCAGTGGGCAGAGCGTGATTGAGCCATAAATATCTAATAAAAAAACATACAAAAAACTTACAAACTTTCAAATTCATAATATTAATAGGAGATTTATTTATATTTATATTTGTTATTTATAACTATATTAATATATATTTAATATAATTTATAATATTATTATTATAAGTTATAATTATATTATGGCCAAGTCATCCATTATAATGTTGATTAAATGTGTCAGACAAACAGTTTCAATGACGATTTAATACTTAACCAAACCAAATAAAACCAAATTACATCTTTGACATATATCTGTTGTGTAGTGTAATTCAATCAAAATATCTTTTATAAAATATTTTACATTGTAATACAGGTCTAAAACACTGATGAATTTGAGTCAGCTGTTCAACAATCGACCACGCCTAGCGCCCCCGGCTAGTGTCGCCATCTTTCGGACGTGTTCGGAACTTCACGCAGCTGACTGTAGTATACCTCGACAGTCGTGTACGATCTATGTTGTGTCGCCTAGGCTAATAGTTCGCAGTTTTTACCGAGTTTTGCAATGTGACATTTCATTTTTATAGTGATGTTGTGAGGGTTTACGTTGGCTTCTACGAGATTTCGGCGGATAAAAATGGTTTATGCAGGTTTGTCAGTTTTATAACAAATTGTTTGTTTTTGTTATATTTGCACGTAAAATGGTATTTATATGTTTTATCAAATTTATTACCCGCTTTGTGCAAGCTTAAATATTCACTAGACCTTGCCTATGTTGAAAAGAACGTTTTTTTTACATTAAATTAGACAGTTTTAAAAAATACTTAATTTAATTTGTATACAACGAATTCAATTAACGTTTTCAATTAACATTGCAATCTATCGTAATTTTTCAGGTTGCTAATGGTTAATATTTTAAATGGCATGGGGAATCAAACATTTGGGATTAGATATATAGACATTACCGGTACCGAGCTCTTGAAAGTTAATAATACAAATAAAAATACTAGGGCCTATAGCATTTCCAATTCTCTCTCATTTAAAACAATCTAACTAGTGCATTCTTTCCTAAAATGCTAATGATCTACAATAGTAAAATCAGGATTTCTGTGACATATCGGGTTTAAATTGTTGAACGTCACGCCCTATAACAACAATAACCCAATATTCAATGAATCTTAGCCTGACTTTACAAAACATGCAACAAATGCAACTATGTGTAAATATTGCATCAACATTTTTTTACTCCAAATAAAAAACCATGAGCTAGCCTCTGCGTTTTGTAGATAGGCTACTAATTCGATTTGCTGATAAATTGCTGTTCAATTCTTGGAAGTTGATAAGAAGCCTAGATAAATCGTAATGCGGCACGAAACCGTCATATTATTTTATAACTAATCTTCACATTCTATTTTTATAATTAAATTAATATTTATATATTTTTAGCTTCTAATCATAAAAGGTATAACATAACAACTTTAAGTTTAAAATTTATTTTGCTTTTTTAAATACAAACTAATTGTTTAGATTCTAACGGCTAGAACATATCGTGGTATAACGTCCTTATCTGATGTAATGCAGAGGACTGGTATTACCCAAGCTTTAAATAAATAGGAGAAATAGGAGCTAGTTTTCACCTCGGACCAGAAATCAAACACAGATTCGCTTTTTTACCCTTTATCTCTTAAATGTCTTATAAATAAAGATTTGTTCTAAACACAAATGTTTGGTCTCACTTTATGCTATTTCAAACTTTGTTTTAGAACATCTTTGTAGTTGAATGTTTAAAGATAAATGAAAGTACTGAAAATAGTTGTTCATAATAATGAAAAAGTTAACATAAGATCATTCAAGATTCTCTATACCATCACACTTGTGGGTTTTAGGAGATAATACGCTACATTTGAAAATACCCCCATCGCACTAAACTTGTGTACTCAGCGAATTTTTAATGCATATATATAATATATCTATCACTTCCACATAAAACCACTTACCAAGTTTCTTATAAATAAATGCATAAATAAGCGATGTATAACATTTTGTTTGCTCTTTGTAGTAATAATATTAGGGCTGAGTACGCAGGTTTGCTGCTACGGGGACCATCGAGAAAATCTGGGGTTTTGTGGAAACCTCAATAAGACCACAACACAACCACATGAAGCCACATACCAAGCTTCATCGACATGCATTCATAAATAATCGATCTATACAATTTTATTTATTCTTCATAAGAACAACATGGGAAATCGTACTGTATTTAGCATTTTGGATATATCTGCAATGGTTGGACGTAGAACAACAATTTCATTTGATTTTGTTTTGAAATATTAAATAAAATACAACATCGAATTACAATTCTAAATGATAATATACTCATAACGTTAATATAAGATCTTAGCTGTTGGCAGAAGTTATTTGTTTCATGTTAAAATTACAAAAATGTTATTACCCACGTAGTAAAATGCAACCGTATTAAAGATATGCGCGTTTTTTTACAATGTGTTAAAAATATACACATTCACACAAAGAGTGCTTAGTTTAATCATGTGATGAAAATTGTTATAGGACAGAATTGTAGGCCTAATCTGGTACCAAGACAATAATTTGTTTATTTGCTATCCTGTTAGGCTACTAAACTATTTTATCTCTTCTCTACCTACGTTTGCGCGAGAAAGTATTTCTTTCTGCTGGGTTAGAGCTTCAAAAACAAGGCACTTGCCATGGATATCCCATAGATATTTTTTCTTGAGACAGACGTGGGTATATTCATCGTCTGATAACAATGCCATTAACTACACCGGTGTTTGTAACGGAATGCGTCTGTTTGTTGATAACGCTTCCCGCTTCCATGCTAGACGACTGTTGCAATCTCTCGAAGGCGTTTATTTGAAAATTTTGTTTACTGGAAAGGCTCTGTGTAAAACGATTCTTTCCAAACGCAGCTAGAGATTGATTTATGTTTGATTTTACAGGTATGCCAATTGATTGCGTCTTAAATTTAGCCCACAGTTTACTTGAAGTGTTTACTTCTATAGAGTTCTATCATTTTTCTTGGTTACTCTCGAAATGCGGCTGGTGAAGGGTATGTCGCTCTCATACACGCAGCCCGGGAATGGGGCTAGAGCAGGTAGAGACCCTTCGCCAGCCGCACTCCAAGAGTAACCTAGGTATAATTCCTTATTTAACTATCTCATAATTAACATTAATGAATTATTTATTGCTTGTTGAATCTGTAGTTATTGTGTTTTAAAACAACGAGTAATCGTAGTGGGCGTTGAAAAATTTGCAAAATGTAAGTTGTTATTTAGAATTTTATGGAAAGGAATCATAGTTTTCTTTTACTTTATTAGGCTAAAACACAATTCGGATGAACTATCAAAAGTAGTTGGGTATCAGGCTGATTAAAGCAAGAATTAAGGTAATTATATAGTACAATAAACGCACATAAAACGTCCACGGACCGTCACCGTGAAAATGTGATGCAATAAACATTGAATCTGGCAAATTAACGACTAGTATAACATATTCTCCCATGGATACTATAAGAAGGGAGTATTTCCTTATAGTTTTCGTGGTATTCTCCCCTTAAAACTCAGTACGGATGATGTAATTTACGTCTATTCGAATTTCTACTACAGATCAGTGTAGGCCAAAGCTAAATTTAGTCAATTTAGTCTGGTTGAATATACTTTCAGTAGGGGTGGTTGGGGGTTTCTGGATCAGGAGGAGCAGGAGGGGTCCCCCCCGACAAAGAATTTTTTGTTCGCTCTAGTGTCTAATGCATTAATCAGGAGGAGCCCCCCGACAAAGAATTTTTTTCGCTCTGGTGTCTAATGCACCAATCAGGAAGAACAACCCCCCAATTGTTTTGCATTTTCGGAATATTCTCGTCAAGCCGAGTAATTTGAGTACCCACAACGTACACTTTGGATAATAAATAACCCCCCCCCCCCCGGCGGCAATCTCGACCATGACAGTGATTGATGATAACGATCTTGGGACAAAGGACCCTTATCCGAATTCCCAGACAGCGGATGAGATTTATTGCCGGGCGGCAATCACCAACAAAGGACCCTTCTCCGAATTCCACTATAGGAGGGTAGTTTATTACCCAGAGGGTGGCCATTAACAATGGACCCTTCTCCGAATTCCATTAGAGCAGGGTGGCTTTTGTCCCCACACCTGCGATGCAGCTGCGTCTAACCGCGGGAGACCCCCCGCCGAGAGCTTCCCAACCCTCAACCCTCATTATGTTGTTATTCACATTCTTCGACAGAGGGTCAGTTTTTGTATGGACACCTGTGCCTAACAGCTGCATCATCCCCACCAAACCAACAGCCACCCCCACTCCTTCTTCAATACAATCCCCGACTCAAAATTCAGTTTAGTCTGGAGTTTCGAAACAAACAGCTACGAAAAGAGAAAGATCACGTCCAACATTGAGTGCAATTGTGACATCACCGACACCGAGTTGGAGGAGACATGCGTCGTGGCAGAGTCATCAATTGATAACAACAAGAAGAGACCACTAGCCGATGAAGATGACGATTACTTTGAAGGTGACGAACTCTATAATAACAAATATCACGATGATTGCGCCTTGAAATATTCTCATAAGAAGAGACTATGGCGCATTAACAAAAAGTTCAAGTACGCACTATATAGCGCTGACTAGCAGGCTATAATATTTATTGAGGTTAAGAAGTGGTCTTTCAAATTAAAAATGAATCAAATATAATTCTTGTATTTATTTAAACAAACAAATTAAAGGTCTTTGTTGTAAAATAAAATAATTTCAAATTCAAAAATAAAATAAAACTTGATTTTGCTTATCACTTCAATATTTCAAAATAAAATTAAACAGTTTGAATTTTGATTTTACTGATCTTTAATAATGTAAATCTTCTGTACTTTATCAGTCTGTTCTTAGTCTATCTTCAACCCAAAATAAAAACGCTTCGAACCCTGTAAAAGAAATAATTGTTTTACAGCCTGATCTCCACTTTTAAAAAGCAACAAAATGAGAAATGGAGCAATGATTTGAACAAAGACGCTAAAATTTAAAAACAACTTTTTGTACCTTCCAATCTGAAGAAATTCACGTCTCGTTGGGTAGACTAGTGACAAACTTCCGACTCCACAAATGTACGAAAAACGTGCAGTCGCCCAGCGAGCATGAATTTATAAGCTTTGGACCGAAAGTTCTCGAAGCCGAGAACGCCGGCCGTCACGAGACTCGGTTCCTGTCCCCTCAGGCCAAGCAACAATTCAAATCATTGCATCCAACTTCTTTCCGACATCCCCGGACATGAAAATCGCGAGTTTGCCCAGACTTGCAAAACCAAGTAGCACCAGCAATTCTTATTTGCAATTGTCAGCAATTATTCACAAAACTTATTTTATATTATATAAATTATTTCCTTTTTACATATCACAAATATTATATTAAATTATATAGTGTTTTAATGACAATTAAAACGCTATATGAAATTCCCCTGACTTTCTGAAATTCCTGGTGCTCTGCTACAATACATAATTTTAAAAGTTTCACAAATCCTCTATCTCGTAAACAATTATGCAATTCAAAAATATTTACATTTTTCTAAATATTTATACAATTTAAAAAATATTTACATTCAAAATCGCTCAATAAATATTAACTTTTAAATTGCAGTAGCTAAACTCAATGTTTACATCAGTGGAATGTGGAATGTGTCCAGCTTTAGTCCAGCTGGACAATCAACAAAGCTTCGCTCCTTATCGATGCTCGAAGGTAAACGACACAGGAACTCCCCTTCTCAATCCAAGGAGCCTTGCGTTTTCGATTGAATAGTCTCTGTCGCGTCGACCACTACTCGTACATGCAGTTCAATTCTTGTACACTATCTGAAGTTCACAGCAAAACCTCGACGTTGGCGCAAGTAAACAGTCATCTCAGCTTGAGCAGAAGAAGTTCTGCGCAGATCGGGTAGTCGTCCGGGATCGTCTTCACAGCAACAATTCCCAGAACAAAAATCCTCAACGGCAGATACATGTTATACACATAATTTTACTAATTATTCCGTTCACGCTGCTTAACACAGAAGGTGTTTTATTCTTCAGTCATTCCTCCGGAAAAATATTTCTCCAAGCGTCTCCATTGAACGTCAACCATGAATCAATCCGACAACGTGGAGTGAGTGAAGTGAAGTTTGGTCTATTGTGGTTCAAGTGCTGTATTTAAGTGATCAGTGAACAAAATTGTGAGTGCCCCAAAGTGGATAAATCCCAGGTATTCGAAAAACTTTCACAGCTAGCCAGTAAAAATATGTAATTCCATGTTTCTCTTTCCTTTTGTTTGTCCATTCACTCGCTGTATTCATCCACCTTATAACAATTTATTAATTAAATTTCTACTCGAAGACACAAGAAAATATTATAATTGAGTCTTGTCGTCTTGGAGAAAGGTGATTGTTTTCTTGAATAAGCAATAACTGTTAATTTAGTTCAATAAATTATTTTTTTTTATATCTTGCTTATAATTCATGTAGTCCAAGATATAATTTATTTATTAAATTTTAATATCTTCAAGTCTTCAGTATTGCCAATTAAACCACCCTTTTTATTCTCACTGAAACATACTTTATTAAAAAACCTGAAAACATTGTTTCACAAACTTGCGACACACCTTTGTGATACTTGGTTATTTAAAACATATAACAGATGTTTATTTACAAACATTTACACAAGGTTTCAATTGACTGACATTCACCCTCTTAACATGTAACAAATCAGTTTTGTGCTGCAAAATAAAACTCATATCAGATAAATAATACAAGATCCTGTACGGACCAATACATTTAGCATTAAATTTCTCATTACCTCCATCGGACCTATTTAGCACATAGGCCCAGCTTCCGATCTTGAATTGGCGGTTTTTATTTCCCTCGTAGACTTTTAACCTTTTATTTTGCTCATTCCTCTTCTTATTATTTGATATTGCTTCCTTCAACTTATTACAAACATCTTCAGCATTTACATCCTCTTGCGTCAAATAATTTAATTCTCAGGTGTTAATTAATGAATCTTTGTGGGGGTAGGTAAACATCAACTCATGTGCGCTGAACTTTGTACTTTTACTTTCCCCAGAGTTTAAAGTTTGTTGAACTTCACTCAAGTTCTTATCCCATTTATTTGTGGCTTGATTAAAATAAATTTGCAAAATTGATTTCATGTTTCTTAAGTAACGTTCGCTTAAATTTGCTTGTGGGTGATAAGGAACAATTGTTTTATGTTTTATTGCCAAACTAAACAAAAAGGATCTGAATTCCCCACTCCTGTAATAACTTGCATTGTCTGACACTATTTCATTGCACAATGAAAAAATTTAAAAAATGCAATTCCGGAACACTTGAATTATTTTCTGCGAGGTTGCCCTTCTGATGGAATTCACCCATACATACTTTGTACAATGGTCAACAGCAATCATTAAATAACAGTTTCCACTTATCGAGCGATTTATCGGCCCCATCAGGTCGGTGTATATTCGGTCCATGGGCTTATCGCTTGTGTCACAGATGAGTGGGCCGTGCAGGTAACGAGCGGGTGCTTTGGTGCTCAAACATTGTTCACACCTCTTAATCCTCTCACGGATGTATGGCGCCAGTTTGGGGTGGTAGAAGTGCTGTGTTGCCCGCCTCAAGGTCTTGTAGACTCCCTGGTGACAACCTGTCAGCTCCTCGTGGAAATATTTGTACACCATCTCCAATAGTGACTCGGGCAGGTATACCTTTTTGGAATTATCGCTGGAAATCACATAACACAAAACACTACCTCGCATGACAAACTTTCTTTTGTTTGTGCAATTTGTTATACTCTCAATCATCTTTAAAAGTTCTGGATCCTATTTTTGCATTTCACCAATGTCACTATAGGCTACAGGAAAATTAATTAAATTGAACACTATTTACGGTTCTGAAATATTATTTCTAATATTATTTTTAGTCTAATTTACAAGCGATCTCTTACCACCTTCACTTGTCAGTAAAATATTTACATTTTCAGACAAGTCCATCTCCTTATCAAAATGTCGAGAAAGAAAATCTGCCACATGATTATCTTTACCTGGGATGTGTTTTATTGTGAATGGGAGTGACAATAAGACTTAAACCCAGCGTCCAATCTTATTCAATCTTCGGAAGTGTGACAAAAGCCAAGAAAGAGCCGCTTTAGCTGTGCGTAACTCAAATCGTTGGTACTCTAAATACTTTCTGAATTTATTAATTGATTAAACAACTGCCAAACATTCCTTTTAATAGATGCTTAAACATCTCTTGGCGTCAGTAAACCTCTTTGAATAATATGTGACAGGTTTCTTCACTCCATTCACCATCGGGGACAATAAACTTCCGGCCGCATTATCGCTGGCATCACAGGTTAGAATGAACTGCTTAGTAAAATCCGGAATTTGTAGAACAGGAGCCTCAGTTATAGCTTGTTTTAATTTAATATAACTTTCCTCGCATTGTTCAATCCAAATAAATTTTTATTTTTGCGCCTTAATTAATTTAATGGTGCGCAAAGTTCCCCAATATTATCAATGAATGTGCTTAAATAAGACACCATTCCCACAACTCGTGACACTTATTTGGCATTTTTAGGCCTAGTACAATTCCTAATTGCAACGGTGCGGTCTGGGTCAATTTTCGCTTCATCTTGACTGATAAGGAACCCCAAAAATTTGATTTCTTTGTAAACAAACAACATATTATCTGGTTTAACAGTTAGATTGTGACGCCTTAATCTTTCTAACACTTCCCTCACATGTTTTATGTGACTTTCACTATCGGGGGAGTACACTATGATATCATCAATGCAATTTAAACAAAACTTATATTTGATATAATACAACACATCATTGAGGTATCTTGACAAAAATCCTGACCCACTAGCAAGTCCAAATGGTATTCGCTTAAACTCAAAGGCTCCAAAGGCAGTACTGCACCCTGTTAAATGCTGAGATCCTTTTGCAATTTTTATCTGAAAAAATGATTGCGTTAAATCGAGCACTGTAAAATATTTACCATCCTTTAAGTGTCCTATCAGTTCTGACAAAACACCAATTGGATAAGACACAGGTTCTAGCTTTTTACTTAACCCAGCATAATTAACCACAAGTCTATTATGGTCCGTATTTCCCTTTTTTACCAAAAATGCAGGCGAAATCCAACTTGACATACTTGGCTTCGTTTCATCTTGTTGTAATAACACATTTAATTCTTAACGCATTATTTCACTTTTGGGAGGAGCGAGTGGATAATACTGATATTTAACTGGAGTATTATTTTTAAGTTTCAAATCAATTTCAAAGTTTATTGCGCTTCCAATTTGATCACTAAAATCAGTTCTAAACTCTTTAACTAATTCATTTACATCCGGAATTGCTTCATCGCATCCTATGTTTAGGTTACAAACAGTCTCAATCCTTTCTTCCTTATTTAATATATTTACAATGTTATGACAGGGTATTTTCACACTTGGCGCAAACCCAAAATAAATTTCTTCCTTATACAAATTAATTACACAATGGCTCTTCTTAATGTATGGTGCACCCAAAATAATATTCCAGACTAAGTTTTTACCAATCTGAAAATTAACTTCCCATGTGAAACACTTTATTTTTATTTTTAACTCACACTGCCCGATTATCTTAGCTACCTGCACTCTTCCAATTGACATCAGTTTTCTTTAGTTTACCTACTATCTTATCTTCTCTTAACCTTGTAAATAATTTTTCACTCATTATGTTAACACTGCTCCCTGTGTCGATCAAAGCATTACATTTTTGTTTATCATGAATTATTACTTCCACTGTAGACAAGAGGTTCTTATTATTGCCTTTTATTTTTACACTTAACTGTCTATTTAAATATTTGTACCTGTAGTTCGCATACTTCCTATTTCTTAATCTTCTCTTCATAAATTGCCCATTAAATTCTTTTTTTGTCAGAGAACCAACAAAATTCGGGCTTAATTTAGCTGGTTCTCTACTTACAAGTTGTTTCAGAACTGCATACTTTGAAATTTCTTTCCTAGGGTTTTGGTGAAAACAATTTCTTGCAATGTGCCCTTGTTTGCCGCAATTAAAACATTTGATTGCGCCTTTTTCCAAGCAATTTGCCGTATGGGATCTCGATTGCTGTTGGACGCTAGTGGGATTTTCTTTTCGCCTGAAAAGCTCGCATAGGCAACGTTTGCACAGTGTACAGCTAACTGGTCGAGTTCTGAATACGTTTTAGGCATCTGCGCAAAAACCATGTAACTCCTTGTTACTTCGTTGAGGCCTATTACAATTAATTGCACAATTTCTTTCTCCTTGTACTGGAATTTGAGCAAGCACGCATACAACTTAATTTCCAAAATATACTCGTCATTCAAGTTTTCATTTTGTTTCTGGGGACGCAAAACCAAATCTCGTTTTAATGATTCACGCATTGTGATAGGTATAAAATGCGCAATTAGAACTGTGTGCAATCGTTTAATGTCATGACCCCCAGTTAAGCTCTCTAAGATTTTTGCGCGCAATGCCCCTCTACAGTAACCTAAACTAAGCTTTAAAATCTCATTGTCTTTGAACTGTGTTTCATCTGAAAGCGTTAACAGTAACTTCACCAAATTTAATATCAAATCCACCATCAGCATGCTTAAACATGCTTAAATATTGTTCAATGGAGTTGCTTAATTTCATATACATGTTACTGACACTAGAGCTAGCATTATCTACCTCAGTCGTATCTCTGGCAATTTCCTTATCTTTATGGCTAGAACTGCTTATGTTTAACTGACTTTCAAACTCAATTTCATCTTGAAAAATATCCTCGATTACTTTTAATGCTTTAGTTTTTTCCTCATCGCTACAACCTACATCCGTTAACTTAACTTGCATTTCATCTAGCACCTTAAACAATTCACTTATTTTCTCTACAGGCTTTTTCCTTACATCGAAGACTTTAGCATGGTTCAATCTGCGGGCATAATGTTCTGTTTTGGATTCCAGGCGCATTAACTTATTTACATTTTTGGCTCCCTTCACCTCATCAATAATTTCACCAATTTCATTCAAACGGATTTCAATTTCCTCTATTTCCTCTTTTACATTCAAAGTCTCCAAATTGCTCACGTTCTCTTTAACTCCCAATTTTAAAATTTCTCGCAAATCCTTTCTTAACTGTTGCACAACATCGTCCTTGGGACATCCTCGAACTTTAAACTTATACATTAACTCTTTTTTCGACTGAAGGTCCACTTTTAAAACTCCCATTTCGAGTGTTTTTTAATTACCAACTTCTTTTTAAGAGCAGAGTGTCGTAGATCTATAGCATTGATTAGCAGGCTATAATATTTATTGAGGTTAAGAAGTGGTCTTTCAAATTAAAAAATAAAATAAAATCTTCTTGTATTCATTTAAACAAACAAATTAAAAGTCTTTGTTGTAAATTAAATAATTTAAAATTCAAAAATAAAATAAAAACTTGGTTATGCTTATCACTTCAATATTTCAAAATAAAAGTAAACTGTTTGAATTTTGATTTTACTGAACTTTAATAATGTAAGTCTTCTTTCTGTACTTTATCAGTCTGATATTAGTCTATCCTCAACCCATAATAGAAACGCTTCGAACCCTGTAAAAGAAATAATTGTTTTACAGACTGATCCCCACTTTTGAAAAGCAACAAAATGAGAAATGGAGCAATGATTTGAACAAAGACTCTAAATTTAAAAACAACTTTTTGTACCTTCCAATCTGAATAAATTCACGTCTCGTTGGGTAGACTAGCGACAAACATCCGACACCAGAAATGTTCGTAAAATGCCGCAGTCGCCCAGCGAGCGTGAATTTATAAGCTTTGGACCGAAAGTTCTCGAAGCATAGAACGCCGGCCGTCACGTGACTCAGCTCCTGTCCCCTCAGGCCAAGCAACAATTCAAATCATTGTCTCCAACTTCTTTCCGACATCCCCGGACATGAAAATCGCGAGTTTTCCCAGACTTGCAAAACCAAGTAGCACCAGCAATTCTTATTTGCAATTTTCAGCAATTATTCACAAACATTATTTTATATTATATAAATTATTTCCTTTTTACATGTCACAAATACTATATTAAATTATATAATGTTTTAATGGCAATTAAAACACTATAACATGAACCAAAAATATGCTCAACCATCCAAGAACTGGAAGACGAGCTGTACCATTACCCGTTAGACGACTTGGAATGGGAATACTGGCAACGGGACATGGAGTACAAAATGAATTTCTAACCCATAGAACAGGAGTACGTTGAGGCTATTGAGTACGAGTAGAAGTAAGTACATGATGCTTGTCAACATGTGGTGGAACCGAAAAACTGATGAAATTCACCCCGAAGAAATGCGCAAAATAGTTGTGTAAAATTTGCCATCTAGCCTCGATTGCCTATATTTTTCCCTCGACCGCCTTCTCCTCCTTCTTCGGATACAAATTTGCACTTTTTATGGCCTATCGGTCCTCCTCATGAACACCTTAGCACTTAAAGTTAGGGCCGGAAGAATGAAGGTCCGGTATGGTCCCACCTTTGAATCATCAATGACAGTGATGATTTGGCATATGATGACAGTGATGACAGGGATAACGATCTTGGGACAAAGGACCCATCTTCGAATTTCTAGGCAGTGAATGAGAGTTATTGGCCGGCGGCAATCACCAACAAAGGACCCTTCTCCGAACCCTGCGTTGGATTTTAGGAACTACAACAATAGAACCACTGCGTAGAATTCCGAGAAAAGAAACAATACACCGATAAGTTGAGACTTGTCGAAATATAAGAAAAGAACATCTGGGTTAGATTCTAGGAATTACAACAATACAACACCTGCGTAAGATTCCAGGAGTCGGAAAATTGGCATAATTCCGAGCGACAGTCTGACAGTAACGAGTGGATCAAATAATTTGCCGATAAAACAGGGGTGAGCGAATCCCGCACCCCTTTGTGCCGACACACATTGCTCATAGTTCGTTCTTGGTCTATACTTCACAGTGTTTGGTTGTGTAATAGTGTTGCTGTGCTTCTGTGTGTGCTGTACTATAAGAGGTCCCTGCGCTTTTTGACATAACCTATAAAATGCTCTATTTAACTTCCTATGCAAGTAATAATCAGCACGTTGCTGTACTGTTTGACAGTAGTGATAATGCTTGGTTCAGAGTTAAGGAGGTATCTACAATCTTGGGCTACTGTAACCCATAAGAGGCAGTTCGTAATCATGTAAGATAAAAACATCGCAAAACACCGAGGTAAATAGGGGTGAGCGATTCACGCAACCCTTTGAATATCCAATCTCAGACAGTATACATTAATTAACCTGGTTTATACAAATTAATATTTTCCTCCAAACTACCGACTGCTGAGAAATTTAAAGACTAGGTCTTTGAAGAAGTCTTGCCTTCCATCAGAAAACATGGACAGTACAGACTTATAAACGAGAACCAACGGCTGTTACAATAAATTACAAAGTCACTGATAAATAATCAAAAGCTGGATCAAACTAACTCCTAGTTTAAAACCACCAAATGATATATTGTGTAAGGCAAACCAATCTATGAATAAAATGTTGACTGAACAGACACCTTAAGTGGCAGTGCTTCCTGAAGATTCAAATCTGAAACATGTCTTTTGTGTACTGATTAAGTAAACCCTTCTAGAGAAGTACGGAGTTTGCGAATACAAGTGCATTCGAACTCAAAACAGAAATTTAAAACAAGCCTTGAATAAAGCAAAGGAAGAAGGATTTGAAATGTGCTACTTTAGAGAAAATGTCCCCAACGGTATAAATATTGCAAATAAGGCTAAAGAAGTAATGCAGAATTACGGCATGCACATTGACTGCAGATACAACAACATCCTAACCTCCCACAATTTCATTAATATAGTTGATATAGTTGAGCATATCTTGGACAATGCATAAGTCTGCACTTTGCTCAGTTCCAGAACTTTCGGCGCTAGTTCGGCAGTAACAGACGATACGTGCTCAAACGATTAACAGTACGGATGATGCAAGAAAAGTAATCACAACATCAGTGAACAAAATACGTTTTAAACGCATTCCCATCCGAGAAAGGCTCGCTATCAAGTTAGTGTTAGATAGAGCGAGAGATGTGTTTGAGAGTAAATATAATATGAAACAACATAATTGTGAGGCAACCAAAAAAACCGTTAAATTTAATGAGGAGCTAAATACACATTACACTTACGAGCCATGCGAGGATGTACAACAGTTAACGTGGACTCAAATCACGATAGATGAAATGAGATTCCGCAGACCGTTGCAACTTATGTTGGAAGAAAATATGAAACATCTAACCTATTGCAACAAGATGTGCCACAGCGAGTGTGCACAGTTTACTTCAATTGTGAGCAGACACAACACCAGTAAGTAGTGCGGTAGAAGTCACACGGTAAGGACGTGAACATGGACGCTTACGCTTCTGCGGACGACTGTATAAAATCGTTTATTGAGGAGGTTGAGGTTATGAACAATAATGCTAGTGATCAGTCATTAACGACACCTCAGACGTCATCTGTAAAACCACCTACTGCCAGCAAGAGGCAAAAGAGACCAACTCCCATCGAAGTGGAAACCAAGAAACCAGGATGGGTACCAAAACCATCAGATGATTGTTCCGTAGTCTCATAGCTGGAGGATGGGAATACATTTGCTGTTCAAAACCCGGGAAACAAAGGACAAATTTTATAAAAAATGGAATTAAACGATGGTACAGATATGGTGTACATGCGCGTTTTATTTTGGACAAAGATGGTGAAATGCACGAAAGTGTTAAACAAGTAGTTGATAAAGTGGAAAATATGTGGATTGATAAATAAACAGGAGTACCGACAATTACTGGATTAACTCAAACTTTTACACATCGCAGCACAGTTTCGCAGCCAACGACGTAGAAGCGAGCTGTGCGTAAGAAACAAGTGGTGCCATCAGTCAATTAGAGCAGCTGCGTTCCCAGACAGGTCTCGACGCGACTTTTTTTGTGTGAACACCTGCATGGAACACCTGCACACAACAGCTGCACGGCCCACCTGCTTAGAAAATGGCGGCACGGGGTTATAAGGCGGAGCCCAGCCCGATTGAGCATCATTCAGACCACCAGACCACCGCCTCGCCTAGACCTACTCGTACTACTAGGATGACGAGCAGCAGCAGCACTTTCACCCCAGAGTTTGTGAACGTGAGCAGCACTGCGCCCATGAACATGAGAGCTACCCTCAACAACTGCAAGTTATGCTCTCCGCTCTACACCAGAATAGCCAATCTCCGGGAGGAATGCGCCTATCTCATCACTGCGATGGAGCAAGTCACCACATCCTTTGGCAAGACAATCATCGTGATCCTGGAGGGCAGGTCGGGGACGACTTCTTTCTGCGAGTCTACCTGCCTTAGCGGTTAAATGAGGTCCTGAGCAACACCGACATTGAACACTACAACAGCGGGTTTGGAGAACGCCTTCGCTTGGTGAAGCGCAGTCCAAGGGGTTCCAATAGCAGATTCACACCTTTTGAGTTTATGTAAATATGTAAAGCAAGACTTGAAGATTATTTCAATACCTTTGTAAATTAGTTTTCGTAGTCAATAATTATAGTCACGTTCAGTACATAACCACTGGGTTAATTATCACACTTAACCCCAAAAATCTCATTTAGTTGTAAGTTTAAGAGTGTGAGTATGGTAATTGTGAGGTGTTTAGTTCAGTAGTAATCATGAGCTTGATGTGGAAAAATCCGTTCTCGGCCATTGTGGTGGGACCTTCGGGCAAGTCACAATTTGTGTAAAAGTTTATAAAACACATTACATAAATGTGTGACACGCCATTTACCAGTATAAACTGGCATTATGGGAGTGGTGGAGGCGGAGTTGACTCAAATAATACCAACATTAATCACATGGAAGGTCTACCAAACTTGGAGGATTTTTCTGGTAATGAACCGATACTTGTGATTATAGACGATATGATGCGTGAGGCTGACAATCGTGTTGTGGATCTTTTCACAAAAGGTTGTCATCATCGGAACATAAGTGTGTCTTTCATCACACAAAATTTGTTTCATCAGGGACGTGGGCAAAGGGATATCTCATTAAATGAACATTACATTGTGTGTTTTAAGAATCCTAGGGATAGAGTTCAGATTAGGTACTTGGCCAGACAAATATATCCAGACAGTCCGAAATTCATCGAGGAAGCGTACGCTGACGCTTCGAAGAATCCACATGGCTACCTACTGATAGCCTTGAAACAATCAACAGACGAGAATATGCGAATACGAAGTTGCATATTTCCAGACTATTCTACGAATTATGTGTACTTGCCGAAGAAAAAGTAATTTCGCTATCAGTAGTAATCATGTCGTGCTTGCGGAAGGACGCAGCTCTGCTTACGGCTTTCATACACGCAACACCCAAGGAGCGTAAAGCACTGTTAAAGGTGTGTGACAAGAGCCGCATTCGCTCAATGTGCGAGTATGCTTACAACGTGTTGCGAGGTAACGTTCCTCTGGCGAAGAAGAGTAAAAGCCAGTTAAGCAAACACAAGGCGGCACTACGTCGATTGGTGAAACGTGGCGAAGGCTGGTCAAAGAAACGAAAGTACTGTGATGATGTAGTAATGTGCAGGGTCTAGTCCGAATTATACCATCGACCTGTCCCTGAAGCGTTCTAAAACGTCAGTCAACAGCGCAATGTCACAACGCAGGTTCTTCTCAGCGTAGTCCTTGAGGTTCCTACAACCAAAGGCTTCCCACACGTTGCGAGCATGTTCGTAGTCTGCATCCTCAATGTCCTCCAGGGTTATGTCGTTGCGAAATTCTTGTTGCATCGGCAGCTCCATAGTATCTTCCAACACGGCGTACGATGTTACAAAGTTGTACGGGAACACGCCTTTTGTACGGAATAGATTAAAGAGGTGGTCTTCGGGGAATCTCTTCCTCGTCTCTGAAGGTTGAGCTGGTGGAAGTGAGGCTGCAAGGCTGGCAAGGCTCAAAGCCATGAACCTGTAGGTGTCGAGGAACCTGACGCTAAACCCTTGCTGTCTTTTTCCACACCCTGGCATCGTAGCCGGTTCTACTGCTCGGTCGAACAGGAACCGCTTCGTGGAAGCAATTTACCGATCTTCCGTATGGACTAACATCTCAACATCACCAGGGCCAATCGCTAACTCCCGCACTATGAAATAGGCGTCGTAGTTGGAGAGGTTGTGGAAGTAGAAGTTGACTACTCGCTGCTCCCTGTATTGAAGGTTACATGATCGGTGTGCCGCTCCGCGAAACTCGTAGGACGGTGCGTGGTTGTGATCACGAACCTTAGGTTATTTGCGCGAAAAATTTGCACCGCAGAGGTAGCAATTCGTTGTCGAGTTGTACCGCATCGTCTCCACTGGGGTTAGGACCGGGCCAAGATTTCTCGCTGCAAACAAAAAGTCCCACAATCTCTTGACGTCAGTTTTCAGCATCTCCATGAAGGTTGACAACGCATCATCTCCCAAGTAGACTTGAGGCTCGAACTCCTCCAGATCATACGAGTCGAGTCTGATATGCGAAGGCCTATGGGATGTGAATATGGGTAGATAATCCACCGTGCGGCTCATCGACTTGTTCTTCCATCTCAGCAGTCGGCAGTAGAACACACTCTAAGTCCGCATAGATGGTGAATCCCTCGCTTCGGTTGAACTCGGGATGGCTGAATTTTATTTCCATCTTCTTCGGCGTAACCATGCGGATAGGAGCCGAAGCGGAGCAGTATCGCCTGTGCTCCTCCAGACGCTAAGCACCCGTCAGACCGAGTTGTTCGGTCGGTTGTCGAAGTGCGCGAAGCACCGCTTACAGATGAACATCCTGTCCTTATATACTGTGAGTTGGGGACGGATCAGTCGGCCAAGGTCTTTGATGTAGGCGTAGTGACTAACACCGTCCGTTGTCACGTACAAAATGTCACGATTATCATCTCGCTCCTGCTTGTAGATCTTTAAGGGAAAGATGGTGTCCTCGTACTTGGGCTGGCCGTTAGTGTCCTCCCCACACGCGTGTGATCAATACCATAGACGTTGATGCTGATGTTGTTATTCCGCTCTAACGTCTTGATACTCTTCAGATCAACGGGAAATTGTAGACCGGTCCAATCTTATCGAGCGATGATGTCATGGGAGTACGCCGAATGTCTATGTGGAAGGTCTTGAACAAACTTGCTCAAGACGGAGTACATAAAACAACGGTCATCGTCATTCTGCACGTTGATGACTGCGTGGGTGTTCTCTACAATTGTCGGCAGTGGGATCCATGCACATCCATATTCACCTAACGGGAGGTATCGGTTAATGCGGACCTCAAAATCACGCACACGCATGTATCACCAACCTGATCCAATCTGCTCACACTGATCCTTTTCCCTGACGAGCTTCGTAAAAGCGTCGGAGATGTATTTTTCCAGTTCAGAGGTCTTAGACAGCGGGACATTCATCGTCTTGCAACGTTCGCATGCATGTTGCGGTTCCGAAAACGTTGACTAAATCACACTCTAAGACCAAATTGGTCTTGATGTTGTGGTGATCCGTCAAGGCGTTCGTCAACAACTCAGTGAGAGCGTCAAACATCAACACCATCACTTCCTTGATTGTGACGAGGTTCTCCATCGGTCTTTTAGTCAGTACGTTAGTAAACGAAGGAGGAACCCCGCGGAACTAGCTTGAATAACGGGTGAGCGGTTTGGTCGTCACCCACCATCATCTCGTCATCTGCAGGTTGAGGGTCTGTGCTGGAGCCTGGTTGCGGTTCGGCGCTGGGTCCTGGCTGAGGCTGTGGCTCGGTACTGGGTCCTGGCTGAGGCTCCTCCAACACCAAAGGAGCACGGTTATGGAAGAGTTCCCTCATGATTGGGCAGCTGAGCCGCTCATGCAGGTCCTTGTTGAACCGCTGATTAAACTCCTGTCCACAATACGCACAAGGGAAACTACACATAACACCGACACTGTGAAATTGTACGGTGTGTCGCCGTAGATTGTCTACCCGTTTGAACCCGGCACCGCACACGTCGCATTGGAAGCGTTGAATTTTGCTGTGGACGGTGGCCACATGCAGTTTCAGGTTGACATTTGCGACGGTCAGGAACCGGACCTTCACCTGAAAATAAAAATAAAAACCAATTAGGATAACTGAAGATAACCTTTCTCTCTCTCTCGCCAATCACATTTCAAAATGAAGTTATTAAATAAAAATAGCAATTTTTAAACAGTGATTGCAATCTTCTTCTTCTTCCTACTCCTCCTCTACATTTCGCTCGTTAAATATAGTCAAGCATTCTTTTTCTTCTTCTTCCGACTCATAGTTAAATAGGTTCAAGAGTAAAACAGTGGCTCAAATACTAGGTTATCAAGATACAAAACAAGCAGTGCGTGTTAATGTTAATGAGGAAGATAAGTGTAATAGTTTGAGCATAATCAGCAAAAGGGGTGTGTGTCGACACACACCCTTTAACTTCCAATATCAGTCTACATTCATCAATGCATTCTTCTTCTTCTTCCTCCTCCTCTACATTCCGATCGCTAAATATAGGTAAGCATTCTTCTTCTTCTTCCGTTACTTAGTTAAATAATTATAAAACTAAATAGTTTCAAGGAAAAAAGTTCTTTTAATGTAGATTCTCATCTTCATCGGAGCTGGAGTTGTCATTGGCAGTTGTGTGCAATGGCGCCTGCACCTCCCGGGGTGGAGTGACGCAGAAGTAGGGGGCATTGGATGGTTCAAAACCAGCAAAGGCGCAGTGAGGATCCTGAGGATCCCCCCCCGTGACCTTGAGGCCAAATCAGCATGTAGGTGAGGATCCTCCCCCCCTCCCCCTCCCCCTCCCCCTCCCCCCCGGTTGACGTCACCTGGCGCGAGGATCCACCTAATCAGCAAAGGCGCGGTGAGGATCCTCCCCCCCCCCGGTTGACGTCACCTGGCGCGAGGATCCACCTAATCAGCAAAGGCGCGGTGAGGATCCTCCCCCCCCCGTCACATGACCTGGCAGAAACCTAAAATAGGCTTCTTTCACCAGTTTTATTATAAATTTGTTTTGTTTGTTGTTTTTTTTTTCTTTTTTTTATATATTATATAAAAAGGAAATGGGGTGTAGTCTCTTTTATTTATTAGTTCCACCCGTCGTCGTTGGAGGAGATCAGCTCGACGTCGGAGCCGGAGTCGTTGGCAGCGGCCTCTTCTTCTTCCAGACGTCGCCGCTGCGCATCCTCCTCCAGCTCCTGCAGGAGGCGTTGGCGGGCCTCTTCCTGCTCCCGCCTTCTGGCCTCCCGCCGCTGTCTGTCCCATAGCAGCTGCCACTCCTCGTCCTGAAGCCAATTCTGGTTTTCATGTACGTGAGGGCGGACAGTGCCTGTAACGGAGAAGCCAGTAATTAGTAATACTGCCTAGAGCGTGAACCATCAAGGCCCTAACCCCTCCCCAACCCGTACCTACGATACTTACATATGGGACGCTCGACGACTGACGTCTGGGTGGAACTTTCTTTAGTTTCCACCCCGACCTGAATGGCCACCAAAACATCTTCGGTGGCGGTCTGGGTCGAGGTGGTGGTGGTGGACGGGGACGGGACGAAGGTTGGTTGCGGGGCGGAGGACGAGCATGGTGCGGAGAGGGTGTTGGGGGTGGACGAGGTTGACGGTGCGGAGAGGGTGGCGGGGGCGGAGGACGAGGAGGTATGGGTAAGGAGGTGAATCCTCAACTTGTCCCCCCTGCGGAACTCTTTTCCGCAGACGGGACAGCAATAGGATTCACCTCCTTCACCATGTGTGGAGTGGAGGTGGCGGGTGAGGTGATCTTTGCGGGAGAAGGTGGAAGAGCAGCGCGGGCAGGGGAACTTGGTGATGGTTTGGTGGTCAGGGAAGGAATGACGGTCCGACTCCGAAGGTGTGAACAACAGCAGGTGAAAGCGGCGATATTTAGACTCCAGAGGTGTCAACAACCCCCGGGGTGAAAGCGGTAATCCGTGGAATAGTTCCAGAAGCTTCTCGAATGTTCTCCGTCCCGGAAAGTTCCTTACATCAACGAGTGGGTCCTCAAAGCGAAGTGACTGATACAGTCAAGCTCGACCCCCGACCTTCCTCCCGACCAAGCACGACCCCCCCCCAAACCTTCCCCATAGCCAAGCTCCCCCCCCCGACCTTCCCCATAGCCAAGCTCCCCCCCCCGCATGGCCAACAAGCAGAGGTGTCGACAACAGCGGGTGAAAGCGGCATTGGAAAGCGACAATACCCAGATTTAGAGGTGTCAACAACCCTCCCGGGCGAAAGCGCACATTCGAGTCAGTCTTGACCAGAGCCGCTTCCATAATGGACGTCCTTACTGTGGAAGTCTTTGTAAACGTCCCCAACATCAGCCGATACCTTCTACTCGGTCCGGAGTACCTTACTCCCACAAGGACTCGGGTCGAGGAGGCGATGAGGAGAGGTGTCCACGTCTTCCTCAGGCCAGGACGGTGGATTCCAGCCAGTCCCGTGATGTCTCCCCGTCGTTACGACCCGGGCGACCCGGCGCAGTGGGATGAGGTGCTGCAGGTGCTGCAGTTCACTCTGAACCAAGGCGACATGGCGGTGTTGGACGTCCAGGAAAACTACAGAAGGCCTGGACAGTAACCGGTTAAACCCCAAACCGGTTATTCCCCCAACCCAAAGATCCTAGACCCTCTGTCCTACCACATAACCCTTTGTCCTACCTTACCCCCCCCAATAAAACTAGCAAGGGTGGAGTGAGGAACACTCCCCCCTCCCCCCCTCCCCCCCCGAACGTCATCAGCCGGATTTGCATGCAGGTAAGGAGCTTGTAGAAGGTCCGCTGGAGCGCGCGACCCGGCTATAAAACCGAGGCAGAGCCGCGCGCGCGACCTCAGTGTTGTTCGAGACGTCACCATGAACGGAAACGGAGTCAGTACAGCTGAAGTGGACCAAACGATCCGCTCCTTCCTAGAGGAGCTGAACGCCAACGCACCGCCGGTACAGCAGGGATGTGCGTCAAAGAAGAGAAAGCTCGACGGGTGGACTGTAAAAAGGAAGGAAGTGCCTATCGATTCCCCGACACTGTGCTGGTCCGCTGGCGGATATCAGTACACTGTGAAGAACCCTACCAACAGCGGTAACGTACTGTTGAAGATGAATGTGTTCAAAGGAGGTCGCCCCACGTTCAGTTGCGGCTTGTACCTGGACGAGGAGCGAAACGATGAAATCTGCATATGTCTAGAGGACCTGCTATCCAGATTGCAAAACTTATGGCTGGCAAATAGCGAGACGGGAGAGTCAAGATACGACGGGATCACTAGGACCGCTACTCCCCTACCCACCTGGCGAAAGACCGATTGCGTCATCTCAGGGAAAACCAAGAGGAGCGCTCACTCCAGGCGCGCTACCCAGTAAACCAGAGAGAGCGTGGAAACTTCCACGAAGCAGTTGATAACCGAGACGCTTCTAGAACAATCCACTTGTTTACTCAGTAAAGCTTTCCATTACATCACCCTTCCTGGAATTGAGCGTGGAAACTTCCACTACCGAGACACTTCTAAAACAATCCACTTGTTTACAACAGTAAAGCTTTCCATTACATCACCCTTCCTGGAATTGAACGAGTAACTATGTCATCATGTTGTCGATACGGGCGAGTTGGCACGTAGACACCGCCAATAAAAGGCGACTTGGCAGCGAGAGCCATTCATTCTGCATCCAGTCACGCCATCATGCACCACACGGAACAGAAGATGGACCTCAGGACAGCTCTCAACAACTGCAAGGCCGCGGGCTACACCCGCATCATAGACCTGCAGGACAACGTGGTCCATCCGATTCGCTCGTTCGAGCGGGTGGATACACCATACGGCGAGGCGGTGTTGGCCACCTTGGAGGGTCTCATCGGCGATGACCCGGTTCGCATTTACATGCCTCGGCGGTACCTCACGGTCCTGGATGACAACACCATCACCCAATACAACGTTGGCGTGAGGCCGAGGATGAGCCTCGTGAAGAGGAGCGGCCCTCAAAGCAGTAAATTCCCTCTCCTGGAATTTGTATAAAAATAAAAAAAAATAAAAACTATATTCCCTATACCCTTATTTCCCTTTGATATTATAAAGAAAAATAAATAAATCAAAAAAAAAAGAATTTAGTATTAAGAGCCGAGGTGGCGGTGTACGGCGGTCAGTAGACGCCATGGACTTGAGGTGGAAACACCCGTTCACCGCCATCGTGGCCGGGCCCTCGGGCAGTGGCAAGTCGCACTTCGTGGCTCGCTTCATAGAGCACGCCGACCGCATGTGCTATACGCGGTTCGCCCGTATCACTTGGCACTATGGCAGCGGTGGTGGCGGTGGTAAGAGCCGTGCGGACTCTGTCGTGCGCTACGTGGCCGGTCTGCCAGACCTGGACGACTACGACGGTAGTGAGCCCGCCCTAGTCATCGTCGACGACATGATGCGCGAGGCCGGTCCAGGCGTGGTGGACCTGTTCACCAAGGGCTCGCACCACCGCAACATGAGCGTGTTCTTCATCACGCAAAACCTGTTTCACCAGGGCAGAGGCCAGCACGACATATCGCTGAACGCCCACTACATAGTGTGTTTCAAGAATCCCAGAGACCGCGCTCAGATCAAACACTTGGCCCGTCAAGTATACCCGGAAAACCCCAAGTTCGTGGAGGAGGCCACGCGGATGCCACGCGCGACCCGCACGCTTACCTGCTCATAGTCTTGAAACAGTCCACGCCCGTAGAGATGCGCATACGTTCGGCCGTTTTCCCAGACGACCCGGTAAACTACGTGTACCTACCCAAGAAGAAGTGATAAATAGGTCGAGCGCACGCCAGCGTCAGTCATCATGTCACACCGCGTGAAGAAAGACGCAGCGCTGCTGAGGGCCCTAGTACACGCTACGCCCAAAGAACGCAAGGCCCTGTTAAAAGCGTGTGACAAGAGTCGCATCAAGTCGTTGTGTGAGTGCGCGTAAAACGTGCTACGCGGAAACGTACCGCTTTCCCCCTGTCTCAAACGCAAATTGAGCAAACACAAACAGGCGCTCAGACGGCTGGTGAAACGCGGCGAGGGTTGGACCAAGAAGCGACATTACCTCGGCCAACGGGGCGGAGGGATCCTCCTACCTCTGCTGTTGAACGCCGTTTTGCCCGTTCTAGCGCAGAAGCTAATCGGACATGGAGTACGCTAGGAAAATGGTGGTTGTACCGCAGGAGCTCATCGAGAGACTGCGAGAAGGACCGGGACCGGGACCAAGAGGAGCAGCAGGTAGCGCCAATAAGCCAGCCAGCCTGGACGCTGAGATGCATCGCATATTGAGCGACAAGCGGCTGGACGATACGGAGAAATGGAAACAATATCAGCAGGTGTTACAGCGGTTCCTGCACTTTTCCGCGGCTAAACGTCAACCCATAGGTCTGTCAATCATCGAGGGCGAGGAGAGGGAGGAGGAAGCGGCGGGGGGTCCAAGTCAGATGAAGCGCGAGTCTAGCGCCTCGGCGGAGGACATTGTGGAATCGTTCTCAAAAATCTTCAGGCCGGTGGCGCGCAACTTGTTGCGATTCATGACCCGGCAAGGCAGCCCCATCGCCTGGGACGCCAGTGGGGCGGTGTACGTGGACAAGGTGAAGATCCCCGATTCCAATATAGTGGACATCGCGCACAGCATAGTGAGAGCGCGAAGGGCGGACCGATTGCCTACCGGCTGGCATCAAGTGATGACCGCCTTGAAGGACATGAACGTGCCCAAAGAATACGTGAACAATCCCACTGCGTTGCGTTATCTAGGTGTGGGGCTGGACTCGGCATCGAGCCCCTGGAGAGACACAACGGCCTCATCGACACCCCTGTCACCGAGGTTGACGCCGATGCTAGACCGCCTGAGACCGCGACCTCCAGCGGCCAGGAGAAGGATAATACCCGAGGAACCCGACCGGAAATCGTCATTGGACAACTGGGAGCCGTTCTCACCGTAATGGAGAAGTTGTACTATGACCCGAGCCAGCCCGGTTCCCTCGGCGGGGTGGCTGCTCTGACCAGAGCCGCGCGCCTGCCGAAACGCCGGGTAGCCGACTGGCTGCGCACCCAGGACGCGTACACGCTGCACAAGCCCGCGCGCAAGCGGTTTCCCCGCAACCGCTACGTCGTGTTCGGACCCCGAGAGCTGTGGCAGTCAGACCTGAACGACATGCGCAGCCTGAGCGGCCTGAGCCGGTACAACGACGGAGTCAACTACCTGCTGACTGTGATCGACGTGTTCAGCAAGCGGCTGTTCGCGGTACCGCTAAGGAGGAAAAGCGGACCCGAAGTAGCCGCCGCGTTCGAGAGAATATTCTCTGAGGCGACGCCCCGCTACCTGCAGACCGACAAGGGGACGGAATTCACCGGGGCCGCTACCAAGCGAGTGTTCAAGAGTCACGGCGTCACGTACGTCACCACACAGAACCCCGATGTGAAGGCGGCGGTGGTGGAGCGAGTCAACCGCACGCTCAAGACCCGCATGTGGCGCTACCTGACCTACAAGAACACGTATCGCTACGTGGACGTGTTGGACAGGCTTGTGGACGCCTACAACCACAGCCCCCACAAGAGCCTGGGTGGCGGTCTGCGACCCGCGGATGTGGACAGCGGCGATGGTCAAACGGTGTACAAGGTGTGGCGTCACATGTACGGATAGGCGATCCGGCGGCGCAAGCCCAGGTTCGAGCCGGGTGACACGGTGCGCATAGCCAAGGAGAAGGGTACGTTCGCCAAAGGTTACGAGACCAATTGGAGCAAGGAGCTGTTCGTGGTGGACCACGTTTACGGGTCGCTTCCCCTGCCCCTGTACGAGTTGCGCGACCTTAACGGCACGCCGCTGGAAGGGCGCTTCTACGAGCACGAGATGCAAAAGGTGACGGTCGCCCCAGACCGCCTGTACCAAATAGATAAAATACTAGACACTAAAGGACGAGGTCGCAGTAAGCGCTACTTAGTCAAGTGGGTCGGTTACGGAGAGGACTTCAACTCGTGGGTACCCGCATCCGAAGTGCATCAGCTGCTATGACGACAAAGCGCAGACAGCTGTACCTGACGTTGCCCAGCAACAGCTCAATGGACTATTATCCGAACAACACCGTGGCTAACTACATCACCCATCTACCGTCAGTCGTGCGATTGGGTGGTGAATGGGAAGTCGCTTTAGTCGAGGCCCATTACCCATGCTCGTTTGTCACAGTAGGGGAGGACGCGCGCGTGTATCTCTACACTAAGGATGACACCGACAAGCCTGCACTGACCACTGTAAAGGTGGAAGCTGGAAACTATAAAGACATCGATGAACTGATTAGATCCTTCAACGCCATTCCAAAACTGGACCTGCACCAATGTCAGTTTGAGTACGACAAGGAGACCGGGAGGGTGGAATTGATCTCGATGGACCAGACTGTGGTGCAACTGGAATTCAGCCCCGCTCTAGCGTTACAGTTGGGATACGACGTGCACAACGTGAACGTGATCAAACATAGAAAAGCTATAAGACCACCCGACTTACTGGCTGGAATCCCTTCGCACATGTACGTGTACTGTGACCTGGTGGAAGCCCAGCTAGTAGGTGACACGGTAGCGCCCTTGTTGAAGATTGTGAACATCGACGCTAAAAGCTACACCTACGGCGCGAGTACCACCGTGCACTTCACCGACCCTCACTACGTGCCGCTGATGAAGAGCTCCTTCGATAGCGTGGAAATCGATTTAAGGGACAGCGTCGGGCGCCACCTACCATTCCACTTTGGGACTACGTGCATGAAGCTTCACCTGCGCAGAGAGCAGCAATGAACCCGAACGACCCCTACCTGGCGTACTACCGCCAGCAGCAGTCTGGGCACGGAGTGTCCACGGTATTCAGAGGAGCCGCTTTCCAACGCGGTCACGGCATCGGCAGTTTCCTAGGCGGGCTGATGCGTACAGTGGTCCCGTTAATCAAATCCGGCGCATCGGCGCTGGGCAAGGAGGCGTTGAGGTCCGGTGTGGGCTTCTTGGGCGATGTGGTAGCGGGCACAGCCGACCCCCGTGTCGCGGCCAACGCCCGGCTCAGACAGTTTACCGGGTCGCTGAAACGCAGGGCCGATGATAAACTGGATCGCTTGCTGAGCGGTGGCGGCACCTATAAGAAGAGGCGTGTACAGCGGGTCACTCCTCAGTCTCTGGCTAAACTCCTCGGAGCGAGGAAGAAGAGCGCTGCGCCCAAGAGGAAAAGGAAGCCCGCACGACGCGTCGCTAAGAAGAGGAGAAGCAAGACCGTTGTGCGACGTAAGAAGAGCAGGAGTACTGCGAAGGACATTTTTGGATAATGTCGTTCATACATCAGAAGTCGTGCGAGTGCGTCAAGACCGAGTTGGACCTGTTCTCTCTGCCCCCGACGCAGACCAGTATCGAGAGCAGCAAATGGGTCTGTTACAAGCCGGTCTCGTCGTTGACGGATGATTCGCCTATAGAGTTCGTAGTTTCCGGTCATGGAGACGAATACACCGATCTGTCGCAGACGTTACTGTACGTGAAGGCGACTATCAAATCGGCCGCTGGGGCCGCGGTGACGGGGGAGGATACAATCAAACAGGTCGGTCTGGTGAACAACTGGCTCCACTCGCTGTTCAGTCAAGTGGACCTGTGCCTCTAACAACAAACTGGTGTCGCCGCAAAACAACACGTACGCCTATCGCGCCTACCTGGAGAACATGTTGACCTACGGCAAGGACGCTAAGAGCACACATCTCACCGCGGAGCTGTTCATGGAGGACACCACCGCTAGGATGGACGATTGTGAGGATCAAAACGTGGGGCTCGTAATGCGGCGGGCGTGGATCGCGGGCAGCCGCTTGGTGGACATGGTGGGACATCTGCACGTCGATCTGTGCAACCAGGACAAGTTCATGCTGAACGGTGTCGAGATGCGGTTCCGTCTGATCAGAGCGCGCGACTCATTCGCCATCATGTCCAAGACCATCACCGACTACAAGGTGGCGATCAGCGATGTCAGCCTGTTCATGCGCCGCTGCAAGATCAATCCCAGCTTGCTGTTGGCGCACAGCAGAACGCTTGAGACCGGCACAGCCAAATACCCAATCACCTGCGTGGAAGTGAAAACCATCACGTTGCCGAGCGGTATCCGCGGTAAGACTATGGACAGCGTGTTCCTCGGCAAACTGCCGAAACGGGTCATAGTCGGGCTGGTCAACAACCAGGCGTTCAACGGAGACTACAAGAAGAACCCGTTCAATTTTCAACATTACAAGACGAATTTCTTCGCGCTGTACGTGGACGGTGAGCAAGTGCCTGGCAAACCGCTGCAACCGGATTACTCCGTAGGCCAAGAGTTGTGCGTGCTCGAATATCACACGCTGTTCTCTGGCACCGGCATCCATTACTTGAACTGCGGTAATGACGTAGACCGCTCCCAATTCATATACGGTTGTACGGTGATGGCGTTCGACTTGACGCCTGACCTGTCGGCCGGTCAAGCGAGTCACTGGAACCTGGTATGCAACGGCAATCTGCGCATAGAGATCGGATTTGCTGAAGCCTTGACGGAGGCGGTCAACTGCGTAGTGTATGCTGAGTTGGACAATGTAGTGGAAGTGGATCGCAACCGCAACGTGACTGTGGACTTTGGCGGGTAAAGGCGTTGTTGCGCTCAAGGCCACCGTGCGGACCGTTAGGTGGACTTTGGTGGGTACACGATTTGCGGACCGTTAGGTGATGGTGCGCATGCGCGCGAGTCCAAGGTCGTCCGACAGCAGCGCGCTCAGATCAGCGGCGCGTGCTCAGATCAGTTTGGACAACCGTACGAGATGGACATGCCGCCACCGATCTACAACGAGCCACTGCCAGCGCGCTGTCATCACGGAAGCGTGGTGATGGACATGCAGTGTTTCAAGGACAGCGACAACGACTTTCTACTGAAAGAGGTCTGCGTGGTGGACGTGACTACCGGCACGCTGCTCCTACATCACATCGCCCACCCGCCCTTCAGCAAGGACCTCCTGACCTCCGAGAAACAGCGCGAGAGCGTCTGGCTTACGCGCCACTGCCACGGCCTGAAGTGGGACCAGGGAGACATCGCGTACATCGCCCTGCTGGACAAGCTGCGCTCCTGCCTCATCCACCGCCCCTTGGTCTACGTCAAGGGATCGCAGAAGAGGGACTTCGTACGGCGCCACCTCATAACCGAACCCGCCGCCACCGCCACTCAGGACATGGAGGATCTGGGCTGCGTGCCGCTCAACGGTCCACCCGTCTACCAGACTCTGCGCTGTCGCCACCATAAGAGCTCCCACAACCGTTGCGCCCTTCATAACTGCATCGTCTTGCGAGATTGGCTCGTGGCTAACGACAGGCCAGACCCATCCGTCTCAAGCTGCCTGTGCTGCTTCCGCCCACGATGAATACCGTTCAGATCAGAAAATGCCTGGCGAGGATCCCCGGACTGAGGAACGTCGCGGTCTACGCCTCTGACCAACTACCGGACGCGCCAGTCAAGCCTCTCACCGCCATCGTGTCCAACACGGTAGCACACACCGAGGGAGGCGAACACTGGGTGGCGTTTTACTGCTCGGAAGAGGACAGATTCGAGTATCTGGACAGCTACGGGAGACCGCCATTCCAGGCCGACTTTCAAAGGTTCCTAAGGCGCAATCCTCATCACCGCCACTACATCTACAACAGGTATCGGCTCCAGGGCTACAATACTTCTGTTTGCGGCTACTACTGCCTCACTTACCTGTACTGCCGGGCTGTTCTCCACATGTCACTCAGCGACTACGTCCAGCTCTTCGACCCTACCGCCCCCGCCACCAACGACGCTTAGGTCCGCAGGCTCTTCCACTCCATATTCGCTTAAAAACTATATTGTGAGGTTTTAATAGTATGTGTATGTAACCTTTTCTTACTGTACAATACATGTCTTGTTATGGTAAAGCTTGTGTTTCCATTTTTCTCCTTTATCCTTACTAAATAAAAAAAAAAAAAATAAAATAAATTATCAAAACCGAGGCCGCGGGGCTGGACCTCAGGTTTATATACCAGCGGCGCGTGTCACTGGCTGAGCCCCCGCCAAGCGGCAGTGAAGGCCGCCAAAGAGGGCGCGCCACGAGACCCCTCGGACATCAGCAAGCCGCTGAGCAATTCGAGGGTGACCCCTCGGACATCAGCAGACCGCTGAGTAATTCCTTCCTGGGCAACTCCTTCAGGGTCGTCCCCGACACGCGCCGCCAACCGCTCCCGGTTGACGGGGGCTTTTTAAGCTGCACGGCTTGGGCCAAACGGCCCATAACGCCTTCACACACACTTTAGTTTTTCAGAGCCTACCGTCTTGTGACTTTTGAGTGTGCGAAGGGGAGGAAAATAAACAACTCGGGTTCATGCTGTACATAAAGCTATTATCGTATATTTTCTTACAAATACTATTTACAATTTTTTTTTCTTAAAATTAATATATAACTAAACCGGGAATTCCTCTTCATCGTCCTGGCGCTGTCCCTCCTCCTCCTCGCCGTCCCCCTCCATCCGCTGCGGCTGATCTCTCCTCCTGGCTGGCGGTAGCGGTGGGACGTCCTTGTGTCCCCACGGCAGAGTGTGGATGCCGTCGGGCAGGACGCACCGCTTGTCGTCGGCCGGACTGAGGCTCAGCTTGTCCACTTCCACGGTGTAGACCCGGTGCAAGCGAGACTGGAACCGGACGTTGGTGGTGTGCTTCTGGACCCCGTTAAACAAGCACTCTCTGTAGTCGTTGGGGGTGAGGACGTTCTTGACAACGCCCTTCGCCACCCCCTTGGCTCGCTTGAGAGCCTTGCTGCCGCCTGTCGCCGCGTCCTCGATGTCCATGAAGTACAGCTTGGACCGCAGGCCGAGGTACTCGAATAAGGACAGGCCGTTGCACTCGTCCTTAAACTTTCCGATGACCTTGGCGTTGACGGGGCTGTAGCAGGGGTGGGACCTCGGGTATCCGCTGGTGTCAAAGTCGTCCAGGTGTTCCTTCATCTCGGCGTAGACGTCCTGGGACACGATGTCAAAGACGAAGCTGTCAGTGTCCATGTAGTCTACGGTGAGGCGGTCACCGTAGCGCTCCTTCATCTTCTGCAGGAACTCGTACATGAGCCACTTGCTCAGCTCCAGGACTGTCATGCCTACGTAGACGGGCTTGTCCAACACGATGTTGACTTTGGACAGATGCACCAGGGCCACGTCCTCCGTGTAGTACGTCCGGTCCAGGAAGTTGGATCTGGTGACGTACTTGGAAAACTTCTCCGGGGTGCACACCAGCTTCACGTTGAGACGCTTCCGTACATTCTCAATGGTTTTGCCGAAGACCGCGTTGTTCATGAGTTTGAAGAAGTCCTGTTCAAACTTCGTTTTGGCCTTCTTCCGCAGCTCCGTGTTCATGAGGATGTACGGTTCCAACCACCGCGACTGACGAAACGAGATCGCTCGATGCACCGCGACCAGCTCCAATCCGTTTTGCAGCGCCTGCTGCAAGACCCTGTAATGACAGACGTAGTGCGTCTTGTCGTCCAGGGTCGTCAACAGTTTGGGGAACTTCCCTGTCGGCGGACACTTCGTCTCGCAGCAGTAGGGAAGGTCCTTGTGTAGGTCGTGTAGGCGCGCGGGGTAGTGGAGGTCCACCTCCAAGATGTAGCCTCGTTCGGCCTCTGCGTCCAGCGCCGCAATGTCCAACGCCTGGATTTCCTCACGGCTGAGCCACTGGAAGTCTCCGGTCGGCAGGCACTGGGACATGGCCCAGCCGTAGAGGTTGTTGGCGTCCAGGTACAGGAGGAAGCGCGTGGGTTCGTCCGGACGGTAGTCCGGACACCCGGCGTGGTTGGCCTTAGCATAGCGGGTGATAGCCTGAGAGATGCCTCCCCGGATCCCCTGCTCCACGAACAGGTACATGTCGAAGTCCTGCAGCGTGTCCAGCTCCACGCCGCAGGTCTTGAGCATCACGTCCCAGGCGTAGGACGGCAGGGTGTAGTAGTGGGCAGGGTCCAGCCCGTACTCTGCCAGCGAAGTGTCGCGGAACTGCTCAAAGACATCGGTGAGCAGAGCGATGTCGCATCGCAGGTACTTGTCAGCGTAGTCCTTGAGGTTGTGGCACTCAAAGGCTCACCACACGTTGAGGGCGTGCTCGTACTCCTCGTCCTTGATGTCCTCCAGGGTCATGGAGTTCCTGAACGCCTCCTTGGGTGGTAGCTCCCTGGTCCTGAACAACGTGTCGTAGGACGTCACGAAGTCGTAGGGGAACACGCCCTTCCTGCGCACCAGGTCGAACAGCCGGTCGTCGGGGAAGCGCTTCCTCGTCTCGCGCATCCTGTCCGTGGGAGGTCCTGCAGCGAGGCTGGCCAGGCTCATGGACAGGAACCTGTACGTGTCCAGGAAGCGCACCGCGAAGCTGCTCCGTCGCGGGTTATCTCCGGTTCGGCCGAAGTGGAATCGCTTGGTGAAAGCGATGTACCGCTCCTCCGTGTGCGCCAACACGTCCACGTCGCCGGGGTCGATGGCCAGCTCCCGCACTACGAAGTGGGCGTCGTAGTTGAACAGGTTGTGGAAGTAGCAGTTGATGTGTCGCTGCTCCCGGTACCTGAGGTTGCACGAGCGGTGGGTGGCTCCTCGGAACTCGTAGGGCGGAGCGTGGTTGTGGTCCCGCACCTTGACGTCCCGGTCCGTGAACTCCTTCCCGCAGAGGTAGCAGTTGGTGGCCGCGATGTACTGGCGCGTATCCTGGTCGTTCAAGACGGGCTGCAGTAGGACCGCGTTGGTCAGGAAGTCCCACAGTGCCAGCACGTCCACCTTCAACCTTTCCATGAACACCTTGGACGCGTCGGCCCCGAAGTAGACGCGGGGCTCGAACTCCTCCAGGCCAAGAGAGTCCACGATCTGGTAGGCGAAGGCGTATGGGACGTGCAGTTGCAGGGGCCTCGTGCCGGGCGGCGCTTCCGCCGGGTCGGTGGCGACGGGCTGCAGAGCACACTCAAAGTCCGCGTAGACGCAAAAGCGCTCGCGCCGAGTGTACTCGGGGTGGGCGAAGCGGATCCGCTGCTTCTGAGACATGTCCAAGCGGAGGGGAGCCTTGGCGGTGCAGTATCGCATGTGCTCCTCCAGGCGCTCGGCACCGGACAGTTCCAGCTTGTTGGGCCGGTTGTCGAAGTAGGCGAAGCATCGCTTACACACGTGGATAGCGTTGGCTCGGGACGTCAGCTGGGGTCGCACCAGCCTGCTGACGTTCGCGATGTAGGCGTAGTGACTGTCCCCGCCGGTGGTCACGTAAAGCAGGTCCCGGTGATCCTCCATTTCCCGCTTGCAGATCTTCAGCGGGAACACGCGGTCCTGGAACTTTGGCGATCCGTCGGGGCGTCTCCCCACCATGGCACGCTCGATCCCGTACACGTTCACGCTGATGGGGTTCCTCCTCTCGAAGACCTTGATGTCCTTCAGCGCCACGGGGAAGCGTAGGCCGACCCAGTCATAGCGTGCCATGACGTCCGGTGTATACGATGCGGGCCTCTCCGGGTGTTGTGCGACGAACTTGGCCAGGATGGCGTATGCGAAGCACATGTCATCGACGTTTTGCACGTTGATGACAGCGCGCGTCTCGCAGATGGACCTGGGAAGCTGGACGAACCGGGCTCCGCGTTCTCCCAACGGGGTGTATAGATTGATGCGGATCTCCAGGTCGCGTATCCGGAGATAGCTCCACCCGCTGCCCACTAGCAGGCACTGCTCCTTCTCTTCCGTCAGCTTGTGGAAGGAAGCCGACAGGAAGTCCTCCAAGTTGGACGCGGCGGTAAGGGGCACGTTCTTCGTCTTGAAGGCCCGCAGACAGGTGGCTCCGTGGACGTTGGCGAATTCGCACTCCAGGAACATGTTGACCTTGATGTTCGGGTGTCGGGTCCTGACGTCGGTCAACAGGTTCAGGACGCTGTCGAACAGCAGCACCAGCGCGTCCTCCACGGTCAAGAAGTCCTCCATGGGTCGGGACAGGCCGAAGGTCAGGAGGCGTCCGCGGAACCCCCGTTGGACGGTGCGGAACGTGGGCAGTCCGCCACCACCGCCCACCATCCCGTCGGGTGCCGTGCTGGGTCCGGGCTGAGGCTCGTGGCTGGGTCCGGGCTGAGGCTCGTGGCTGGGTCCGGGCTGGGGCTCGGGCGATAGGACGGGCAGGCGCGGCATCTCGTCCACAACGAGGTTCCTCACGACGGAGCAGTTGTAGGCCTCGTGCTGGTCCCGGTTGTAGCGCCGGGTGAAGCCTCGGTTGCAGTAGGCGCATGCGTACCTCATGCCGCGGTGAGCGCTCGCCATGTGCCGCTGGAGGTATACGGTCCTGCGGAAAAGGGCGCCGCAATCGGGACAGCGGACCTTGTTGGCGTGCACCAGCTGCACGTGGCGCCGGAGCAGGTCCTCGCGGGCGAATCGCCACCCGCACGCGTCGCATTCGGGCCGTGGGTCTCTGGCGGCTGGCGTTGCGGAGGAGGAGGTCGAAGCCGACGGGCTCGCGCCGTGGACCGCTTCCATATGGTGGCGAAGATGCTCGGGGTCCGCCAGGGCGATGGGGCACAACGGGCACGGACAGCCTGCGAACAGTAAAAACAAGTCCTATTAGTTACCCGATAAACACGAGGGTGAGGAGGTGGCGGTGAGGACCTATACAGAGGGCTGGCAACCTCTTGTTTAACCATCGAGTCTGTTCCCTCGTCTCAATCGCCAGTTTATCCAAGCCCGATAAATACAAGGGTGGCTGTGAGGAACTATACAGAGGGCTGGCAACCTCTTGTTCACCCCTCGAGTCTGTTTTTTCTCGTCTTAATCGTCAGTTTATCCAGTCAGGGCCGTTTTCTTTCTCATAAAAACAAGTCATTAGTTACCAAAGTCCACGGACGCACCGTGACGTCGTGGGTGAGGATACTGGAGAAGAAAGCATACTTAATAAATCTACTGGCGGTTTCTTATTTAACCTAAAACTGTACCTGGCGCCTGGTCGTGAGGAGTAGGAGGATGAACTGTGGCGAGGTGGCGTTGCAGGTTGTCACTTCGCCCGAAGTGTCTACCGCAGACATGGCAGTCGTAACGGTGGTCGCTGTGGGCGGATGCAGCGTGACGAGCCAGGTTTCTAGCGGACACGTAGACGCGCCCGCAGACCTCACACACGCGGGGACCAGCCATCTACAAAATACATCGGGTATCTGTATTCCCCGTCCGCAAAAAAAGCACAGTTGCCACAGCAGAAACACTTTGGTAGCGGTACCCCTGGGAACGAGGCGAGTCTAGCCCTTTTAATAATGTTAGATAGGAATAAATGACATGAGTCGCTCCTATGACATTCCCAACACTGGTACACGTCTTTGTCTTTATTACGCTCACACATAGCGATTTCACCCTCGTCTGTAATTCCACTAGGCACTCGGAACTTCGATTTAAAAGCAAAACCAAATTTTATTTCACTCGAAAAGTTTTTAAAAAGGAGTGGAAGCGAGTCTATTTTACTCTTTAAATTTGGTTCATTAACTTTAATCGTTAGAAAACACAACTGTTCCAAGGTCATTATGGTTTCACTCATCTCCATCTGAAAAGAAACAACGACAAGGCTCAGTGTACTGAGATGTTTAAAAGATTAAATATTAATGTTAGCTAATAAGATTTTAGAGCATTGGTAAACTTGCTGATGAAAAAGTAAATAACATGTTACTTACATTTTTAAGATATTCAAAGAGAAAGTCGCAACAGTCGCACAAGTAGTCACCGCGATAGTAACAAAAATTAAAAAAATAATGAATAATTGAAATATAAACGCTATTTGATAAATATGTTGTTACTTACGTTGACTTTTACGGGAATCCAAAGGTAATGAACAGCAAGTTGTGTAGGTGTATCGCAGAGGCAGCACTACTTCGTTCACACAGTAAGAGCTCCAAAGACAAACTGGCGAAACCCCTGAGGACGCGCTCATAAATAGCACTCTGGTCAGGAAGAGAAATCGGCCGTGAAACTTTCCACTGGAACCGCTAATGGGTAAACCGACTGTGGCGGTCACGTAGGCATGAGGATGACGTCATGGCGGTTTTCTCCGAGTTGTTTACACCTTCGGTCCTACCCGTCAGTCTCCTTCTAACGGTACTGGCAAGCGATGCACCATGTTTAATTTATTCACAATGGTTTCAGAGCCGGTAGGGTCCTATCCAGTGACAATGCCTTTCCATATACATTCCACGATATCAGAGGTGGATTCGATAGACGCGGAGGTATTTCTACAAACGGTGTACTACTATACGAGATGCTTCCCCGGAAAATTACATGTTGAATTTTGGCTAGAAATACCGTTGGCTCCACACAAGTGTCGACAACTCAGGGCTGACCTGGGAGACTTTAATGTGATACCGACACACGTCTTATGCCACAACGCCATAGTTTGGCTCCTTCGGGAGGTTAATCCCCCAATATATGCGAGGGTTGTAGTAAACGGAGGGTAGGTTAGGGTATTGCTTTTTTCTGAATAAAATAAAGGGTATTGTTATAAACAAATATATAAAACTGGTGGAAGAAGCCTATGATAGGTTTCCGCCAGGTCGGGGGGGGGGGCTCCTCACCTGCATGCTGATTCCAGGTGGTGACGTCACGGGGGGGGCTTCATCATTCGCATCCTCACTGTGCCTTTACTGTTACAGTTAAGACTTGAATAATTAGTGGTTTGTCTTTTTTTATGGAGAAAGAGGTATGGGTATAAGGCTTTATTTTATTTTTTTAACTCTTGTAGTGTTCTTCACTGTCTACACAACGAAACACTGTTCTGATCGTATTTGGTACCTCGTATAATAAGTTACCGCAGTAATGGTTTCCACTGGTGTATGGGGTTATTCCACAAGGGTGAGAAAGCGGTCAATACAATAATAGCTTGTTTACGTCGTTGACTGATTTGAAGAGGGCTTTCCACTGAGCGGTGAAAGCTTCTGGAACGTTCCACTTGTTTACAACGCTGAAATAGCTTATATATTAGCCGAACCCTCATTCTCTTGTCGACAATCAACGGAGCAACATGTCGGACATCACACATGTCTTGTGCTGCCCCCGCACTGTGGCTGTTGCCTTCCAAAAGATAGAAGATGAAATGCAAAATGGTTTAATAATCCTCCGCCTCGGCTTCGTAGAGGAGGACGGAAGGGTGCACTATTTCCCCCGGTGGTTTACCGCCAATATACCAGTGGAGCTGGACCTTGTAAAGCAGAGGGTGAATGGTTTTTTGGTGAATGGTTTTTCGGCTGTGGTAAGCTACCGGGGGGTTCAGCTTCAATAAGCTGTTGTATTCATATTTTTTATTACATATTATTTTTTATAATATTAACTTAATAAACTAAAAAGAAGAAAAAAAATATATAAATTGATAAACTGAAAAAAATAATAAATATATAATAAAAACAGATTTATAATAAAACTGGTGGAAGAAGCCTATGTTAGGTTTCCGTCAGGTCACGTGACGGAGGTGGATCCTCACCACGCCTTTGCTGATTAGGTGGATCCTCGCGCCAGGTGACGTTAACCGGGGGGGGGATCCTCACCGCGCCTTTGCTGATTAGGTGGATCCTCGCGCCAGGTGACGTCAACCGGGGGGGAGGGGAGGGGGAGGGGGAGGAGGAGGGGGGATCCTCACCTACATGCTGATTTGGTCTCAAGGTCACGGGGGGGAGGGGGAGGGGGGGAGGATCCTCACTGCGCCTTTGCTGGTTTTGAACCATCCAATGTCCCCTACTCGCAGAGCTCGCCTCCATGTGACGCTCTAAAACGCCCTAGTCCGCGAATGTGGCGCGACAAAGCCGACATGCCGCTTCTCAATCTGCAAACGCACAAAACGATTAGATGTATTTTTATTTTATTTGATTATAAAGCAGGAGGGGGAGGATTCATTTACATTTCTCTGTTAAAAGCAAAGCAAATTCTCTCTCGCTCCCAGTTTATACATGTGCGAAAGACTAATTATGGTTAAAAATAAATTAACATGGTTATGTGATTTTTATTTAATTTTTTTATGCCAAAAAAATAAATATATATTAATGTTAAATAAAAATAAAACTTCCCTCACTCTCTCTTTACGCATATGTGAAAGAATATTTTTAGTTAAATCATAAAATATCTCTATTTTACTGTTTTTAATTTAAAAAGAAAAATCAGCCACCTGCCTCTTTGACGGTCCTGCAAATTCTCTGTAAATTTACAAGATCTTCATTGTTTTAGCGAATTTCCCCTATATGGAATAAGCTATTACCGTAGGTCTCATGGTAAGACTTAAGCCCGAGACCATGATAACTTTTTGTTTTGTGATCCCCAGATGCCAAAAACACCATTTGTTCAAATTTGTATATATGTATATATATATATATACACATATGTGTGTGAGTCCGTTAGCACGATAACTCTCGTAAAAAAGGTCCGATCTTAATAAAATTTGGTACAAATGTAAAGTACCATTTATTTGAACGAGTTTGAAAACTAGACGAATCGCACCATCAACAAGGGTTTTGGGGGGTTTTGTACCCCGAAAATGTTTTTTTTCGGGGTTTTCACATACAATTTTTACACCAAATTTTAATTTATACCATTGAATTCAGCTTAAAAAACAAACAATTTGGTATTTTGATCATTGCTCTACGTCAATTGGTTACTGAGATATTGCTAGCGCTAAACACAGTACGTTGTCTAATACCATTCTTATGGAGAAAAATACAAATTTTATATCTCGCTTATTTATGAATATAAGCTGACGAAACTTGGTATATGGCTTCATCTGGTTGTGGTTTATTGTTGTTTGCACAAAAAAACAAAATGTTCACGTATGGTTCCCGTAGCAGCAAACCTAGGTACTCGGTCTCCATGTTATTCTTATGGAGAATAATTAAAATGTTATATATCGCTTATTTATAAATGTACATGAATGAAACTTGGTATGTGACTTTACTTAGATGAGTTCTATTGATATTTCCATAAAAACCCATTATTTTGTGTTCCTTGTTGCAACGAACCTGCGTACTAATCCCTAATGTTATTTTTATGGAGAATAATTAAATTTGTATTTATCGCTTATTTGTGATTATATTTTATGAAACTTGGTATGCGGCTTTATGTGGTATTAAGCCATTGGAAATTTTCTGAGTACGCAGGTTTGCTGCGACGGGGGTATTTATGTATAACATACCTTTGACAATAGAGATGTGTTCAGAGGAGTTGTGAAATGGTTTTAAAGTTTCAGTAAACGGTATGTTTTAATTTTACAGGTCCTTTCAGTTAGCTCCTCTGGTAAATCTTACATTGATAATATAAGTAAACTTTAGGTTTTATTATCTTTTTAAAAAGACACTTTAAAATAGTATTTTAATAACAATTTTTTTAAATCGACGTTATAACGGGAAAATGGCTGTAGCGAAATGAGAACTTCTACAGCACTTCAGAACTACTACCTCAATATCAAAGACCCCCCTCCCGCAAGGCATTGGTTTTTCTTTTGTTATTCCGCCCTCATTTCAACAACTCCTTTGTGGCCTCAGGGCCGGATTACCGAAAATGCCGGATTAGTGGGGATATATTAAAAAATTAAGCAATTTAACGATAAAACTACTTATAATTGCTTATGAAAGCTATTGACAACGATTATTTACGTTTTTGGGACATCGCACATCACTTGTACTCTACACACCATAAACATTCACTTAACCCACTCGTGACAGTCACACTGCATACAACTAAAGTGGAACTTGGATAATTCAAATCTCAAGGGACCGCTAAAAAAACTGGAACTATCCAAATATTAAAATTATGAAGTTGCTGGATTCTTAAAACCTTCATAATTCCCATTTACAGAGAAAAGTATCATTGAAGAAATTGTTTGTCAAAAACAACTTACACTTTTGGACAGTTGCGAAAAGTTACACGCAACTGCTAAACAACGGGAATGGATCGGAAGTGGGGTGAGGGGTGGGTACAATAACATCGAACGTAACTATAAACGTATGAGATGTGCCGAGCTGTCAGAGGGTCAAAATGGCGGTCAGAATGTAGGCTGCAGTTAATTACCCCGGACGAGACCTCTATAGATATTTACCTCGTTGGGTGCTACCATAGAGAAGAAAGAATTCTTTCTTATCTGTGGCGCTACGGCTGTTTTCGGATCGATCCGCTGCAGCGCTAACAACTATAGCTAGGCTATCTAAATCTTGTTCACTTGGAACGTTGTAATTGTTTTCACTCCCGGAGCACTGGAACTAAATAGTCCCAGCTGCCACGACACACCTCTAAAGGCGGTCCCACACTTCTCGCGAACACGCCCGAACATTCGGCCGAACTCCGAATGTTCGGAGTATTCGCGAGAGGTGTGGGAGCTGCACGAACTTTTGAATACATACAGGAACATACGGGACTGAATGTTCAGTGAACATTCGGGAGAATGTTCGGCCGAATGTTTAGGCCTGTTTGCGAGAAGTGTGGGACCGCCTTAAGCAGAGTAAAATTCGAGATTTCGACCTCAAACCAACTGTGAAACACCCGTTGATAACTGCGTTATGGTAAGGTTTTTAACTAGCCTAAATAAAAAGTTCGAAGTATCCTAAATAAATTCGAATTAACCAAGTTTTTAACGAATTTCACCTATAGGGAAGAAGCAATTACCGTATGTGGCATGGTAAGACCTAGGCCCGGGACCATGATAACTTTTCGTTTTGAGGCCCGCAGATGCCAAAAACACCATTCGTTCAAATTCCTGTGTGTGTGTGTGTGTGTGTGTGTGTGTGTGTGTGTGTGTGTGTGTGTGTGTGTGTGTGTGTGTGTGTGTGTGTGTGTGTGTGTGTGTGTGTGTGTGTGTGTGTGTGTGTGTGTGTGTGTGTGTGTGTGTGTGTGTGTGTGTGTGTGTGTGTGTGTGTGTGTGTGTGTGTGTGTGTGTGTGTGTGTGTGTGCGCGCGCGTGCGCGCGATAACTTTCGTAAAAATGGTCCGATCTTGATGAAATTTGGTATAAACGTGTGTAAGGCAGAATTTATTTTCATGAGTTCGAGAACCAGACAGGTCGCTCTACTTTAAGGGCGGTTTTGTACCCCGAATTTTTTTTTAATTTTTTACATATAACTATTTTTAAACCGAAATTTTGGTTTACACCATTAAATTCAGCTTAAAAGACAAACAATTTGGTATTTTGATCATCGCTCTACGTCAATTGGTTACCGAGATATTGAGAGTGCTAAACACAGTACGTTGTCCAATTTTAATCTTATGGAGAATAAGTCAAATTGTATATCTCGCTTATTAATGAACATATATTAATGAAACTTGGTATGTGGCTTTATATGGTTGGATTTTAATGCTATTTGCTTACAAAACTAATTTTTTTTGGTCCACATGGCAGCAAACCTGCGTACTCAGCAGCTATACAGTAATGTTATTCTTATGGAGAATAATAAACATGTGGTATCTTGCTTGTTTATGAACATAAATTGATAAAACTTGGTATGTTGCTTCATCTGGAGGTGATCTATTGGTATTTGCATAAAAACCAGATTTTGTAGTCCTTTATGCAGCAAACCTGCATACTCAGTCCTAATGTTTAGTGTGTATGGGGAATAAATAAAATGTCATATCTCGCTTATTTATTAATATGCTTTGATTAAAGTTGGTAAGTGGCTTCATGGCTTAATGAAGTACCATTTTAAATTCGCTGAGTATGCAGGTTTGCTACAATTGCAGGGGTATTTACAATTTGTTATGTAGGAAATCCTAGGGACCGAGCGAAAAACTACCGTCAACACAGCGCCGGATTATTGAGCGGCCGGACTATCGAGACTGTAGTTGCGATTTCGTTAATTAATTTAGTATAAATTTGTAAGTTATTAAATCATTTTATCTTATGTTCGTTTTTTTTATATTATGGAATTGCGGCTCTAGTTAGTTGCAGTACTTTGTTACCTTGTTTTATTAAACATAAATTTATATTATATGTATTTCATGGCAGTTAGTTTTACCTTTTTATAATAACTGTTTTTTTATCAGCATTGTTTAATATTGTAATTTATAAATTATTGCCGTTTTAAAAACTTATTTCAATTTCGTTCCATTACTTTTGTAATGTTATTCGGTTACTGTATATATTTATTTATTTTTAAGTGACTCCTGAGATGCAATCATCTATATTTTGTACAAGCGCAACCCTATAAATAATATTCCCGAGTTACAATATTTGAGAACACAATATTATTTGGGTTGTATTCAGTTGGTATTTTACAGCAATTAAATATATTAATCAGAACCCGTGAAAATCTTAATAAAAACTATGAAACACTTGATTGGCATCACAAAATATTTGTGCGTTTGAGGTCAAGCGAAAGCCTAATGTCAAACTATTTTATTATTATACATTTTAAATAAAAAACATATCTAACATTAGTAAATAGTTGTTATTTGAGGACGACGCCGTTCCATGATTCAAACGTCGTTAGTTCCCAGATAAAACTTGATTAAAGATTTATGTTTTTAATTTTAAATGTATAATAGTAATCCGTAACAAAAGTGCCTTCAAAATGAATATTTTATTGCTCTCCCAATCACAGTAATAATTTAGATGAACAAACTCGCCCGTGTAAGTTTACTTTTGTTCAGCGGATTCTATTCAAACATGTTTTACACTTTTTTTATTCTTTTCAAAAGTATGTTGTTGTAGACCGAGATTCAAAGTAAATATTTTAAATAGAATAAGTTTTTAATTTCGGTTTCACGATGTGGTTTATAGGACAGGAATTCTCTAGTTTTTTTCACTTCCCCGCGCGTCGTCATGGGCCCACTCGGAGCACATGTGATGACGTCAGAGCCATGTGGTGCTTAGGTCATGACCCCGAGAGTGATGGAGGATCGACAGCTCCCGGACCGCTCGTCTGGTCTGGCCTGCTACTGAGATGAACAGTGTTCGCGGGAGTGTAGGACCTCCCATCTTGTGCAAAGACGCGCCAGGCTACTCGATGACGAGTCCGTGGACTATTGAATAAAAAGCGTCTTATGTGTTGGGTCCAGCAAGAAAACGATTGTGGGACTGAAGGTCTCAGGGTGATCGAAAGTAAAATATTTTGACGAGACTGGACTCAGGTTCTCCTCCCTAGCCCTCATTTATTAGTGCTAGGACCTTCAGCCAAGCCGCGATAAGCAGGTATACGGCACTCGGGTCTCCGCTTTTATCTCCTATGTCGATATTAATTTTGCGTTTACAACCGTTATAATATTTGTATTGCATTTATTGGATTAACACTTTATATTTTTCTTCAAGTCTTACAACATTTGTAAAAACCGAATTATTAAACTTATCGAACACACATAAAACACATTTAAAACACGAAAGTTAATAAGTAAGTAATTCTTTTACACTAACCAAACTATAATTCTAATTACACAGATTATAATCCTTAGCATCATGTGTTTTAGGTTGATCGAGGCTACATTTTGGTGGTTGAAGTAAACATAAGCGCAACAAATCAGAATTTAATAGCATAGAAGTTGCTTTATTTAGTAATATCAAGTTTACGTATAATCTTCTTTCCTATAAATGTGTATCTTATTAGTGTCCATTTATTTACCAAGTCTTGCACATTCATCCACCAATTCCCCAGCCGTGCTTGCACCTCAGTTTGACTTATAACCTGTCCGAAGGCGGGGGCCTGCAGTGTCGGGTTTCAAGGGTATTGTGGTGTCACGGTTTATGCTCGTGTAAGCGCTAAAATTCTGTGGTCAGCTCCGCGCTTGATTCCGTCAATGCGCTAACGCATACAGTGTCCTCGTATGCATTGTCTTACACGCTATAAAAATTAGCAAGATTTGTTTTTAATTATGAACCATAAGTGAAGACAAAACTGGGAAACTGTTGATATAAAGAATTGATATTGATATAAAATAGCTTGCTTGCGCTTTCAAATCATTAACACCTTATTAACTACTATGTTGGTATGTTGGGTTTTTTAGCACATACCCTCCTGTGACTATAATAAGTAATGTTATTAGTTATTATATTATACGTGTTAACATTTTTTTTTATTGCTATGTATTTATGGGTCAGTGGTATATTCTAAATTGCAATGGGAACTGATGGTTTGCAAGTTGTGGTCGTTGGTTGTTGTGTCTTGAGCGCCTTGCTAGCCCAACGGTTAGTGTCTTTGATTTCGGTGCAACAAGTCAAAGGTTCGATTCCCGGGGAGACCACACAACTTTGTGTTGTCCTCTAACAACATTAAATACAAAATGCCACTGGTGCTTAGGCAATAAAAAACAATTTCTGGAAAATTTAGTTGTTTTTACGTTTATGGTTTGTAATTCTTCAAACTAATGTGGTTATTATTATACATGTGCTACTGGTTTAGAGCCATTTACTGGTGCAGATTGCCTTGCTATTACACTTGCTACGACTAAATCCAGTAACTTCATAATTCAATTTGTTAGACTATTTGTAAAAACCACGTTAAGCAACAGTACGCTCTTTTTAGAAAATTTGAAAATTATATTTGTACTTCTAGAGTAAATACCTCAGAATAACATCAAATGAAGTAAGCAACATTTCAACGGGCTGCAAACTATCTGATGGGGAATGAACTAAAGGAAATAGGGTTGCCAACTTATGCACTTATAAATAAAGACTTTTGACAATTATAAATTGAGTTATTTTACAAACCTCGTCATGCCCGAAGTATGTGTGACTTATCGAAACGTTGGCTATTATAGATATATATTTAATGAACACCAATTTAATTATTCTTATATTTTTTCTGAAATTTATGTAATAAATTACACATTTGTTAATTGTTGGTAATGACCAAACAAAATACGTAACTTGTCTTCGGTGGTGTCAGGACGTCGGGAATGGACATAGAGACTTCGGTACTGAATAGTTGCTGCTGACGGTGCTGACGGACCGTTGTCAGTTGGATTCAGCAGTGTCGGCCCGTGTCGCGTGGTATGTCAGCAGTCAGCAATGCGATCTAGTAAGTCTTACTCATCGTCTTTCGTTAACCCGATTGTATTTAATTTAAGGTCATATAAATTTGCAAAAGATTAAACCTATTCAATTAATTTTTATTTAAAATTATTTTGTTTTGGTCGTCCATTATTTAATTAGTTTACAAAAATAATTTTTTAAATAAGATTACGTAAAGCGCAATCATCATGTGTCTGTAGATGGCACATTGAAATGATTATTATCAATGAAGGTTGAGGAAGCTTAAGAAGCGTTATTGCCGCATTTTTAATATCTTTCATACTTTTTAGCGAATTTCTATAGAGAAGAAACTATTCCAGTAGTCAGCAGGGTAAGAACTAGGCCCGGGACCATGATAACTTTCAGTTTTGATGTTCGAATTGTTTATGTGTGTGTCCTTGGGTGCGATAACTTTCGTAAAAAGAGTTCTGATCTATAGATGACATTTTGTACAAACAGGTACAACATTCAACATTGAATGAGTTATTCAACATTTTATGAATTTAGGTTCGAAAACCAGACAGATCGATCCATCCGTAGAGACTTTGTACCTCAAAAATGTATTTTTTCCTAATTTGTTTACATAGAGTTAAAACAAAATAAAAAAACGTATTATTTAATTGCTCAACACAGTATGTTGTCTAATTTTATTCTTATGAAGAATAAGTAAAATTGTATGTCTCGTATTTACAAAACCTGGTATGTGGTTTTTTCGTTGTAGTTAATTGATATATGCATAAAACCTTCTTTTTTGTCCTCGTGGGAGCACACCTACGTGTTCAGCCCTAATTATATTTTTATGCAGAGTAAGTCAAATATTATACCTCGCTGATCGCTGATTTATAATTATATTTAATCAAACTCAAATGGAGTCATCATGTTGAATAGCGAGATACATATATAATATGAATTGAACATTCGCTGAGTACGCAGGTTTGCTGTGACGGGGGTATTCTTCCGCATGCCATGCTTTACGATTATCATTACGGTATATTACTTGAGGTTTGTACAAATAAATGGTTTAAAATTTATGTTAATTAAAAATAAAAACACGCGTCCTCATGCAGGTTACACACATTTGATTACTCACTTTGTATTTATTCACGTATGACTGAATACAAAATGTTGATTGGAACGTGGCAACATTATTTTTAAAGTTAAAATATGATCAAATATCAAACTGAAGTCTATACAATCCTAAAACAAATAGCGCAATTTTGACCAGTTATAATTTTACTCGGTGACGCCAGATCTTGTTGACTATTCTGCCTAGCGAATGTAACAATGCCTTAGCGAATCAGGGGGTGATAACAATATAGAATGACATGTCTTACAACTATCCAATAAATCATGAGTCAACATTATTTCATTTAACAATATACACAAAAATATTCCCATTTCCCACTATAAGTTTTATCCAAAAAGAATGATCGTAGTTTGTAAAAGAATCGAAAACTTTAATTAGTAAAAGTAATTACAAAAGGAGATTATTTTTTTAAGTGCCGTCTCAGTCTCACGGTATTATTTAACGTGATTCTTGTTTTCCGCATATTCACCAGGATCTTAGGCAATAGGCTAAGATACTGTGACTTATTGGATCAGCCTTCTCATGTTATACATAACGTGTCTCCCACTATCGGGGCTTCTTGGTGCAATTTTAAATGCCTCTATTTTAAATTATTTGTTGATTTTATATAGTTACGAAACTGTTTAGAGATTATTTTTTCGTGATGCAGTGGAAATAATCATTTATCAACCATCCGAGCTTTAAATTTCGACTTGCAGTTTGCAATTCCTCGTGTAATGGGATTTTACCATCGGAACATTATAAACAAATCCGATAATAAAATCATCGTAAGTTGTATTTGAAGCGAGTTTAAAGATGTCATGAAAATCGGCCACCGGTTAAAAAACTGTATTCCTCTTTCAGAAGGGTGCCTGTCGTAATAAGAGGTTCTGTGTCAAGGAAAATAAAAGTTGCTGCCATACCTGGTGCGTTATGGTCAGGAAAATGTCCTAACCGAAATAACTTGTCTCTGTTTTTAAAAGTCAGGATGATCACCTCCTAAATATATACTTCAGCAGATGTACTGTCAAGATGAAATTTTCCATTTTATATATATATATATATATATATATATATATATATATATATATATATATTTATTTATCCTTGCGTGGATGGCGTGAAAATAGACGCCATGCACCCTTGAAGTCGCCCTTGAAATATTCTTTTGGCTATTGAGCAGCTTTTGTAGTTCTGAAGTTCTACCCCAAATTGCAATGCCGTAACGTAAAATGCCCAGTCAAATTCTCGTATCATCATGATGGGGCCAAGAGAAATCATCGAAAGCTTGTCAAATTGGACAACCAAAGCTACTAATCGCATCCTGTGTCAGTTGATTTTTGTTGTACCCAGTGCCCATCTATAACAGCAATCTTTGATGGGAGTGGTTGTCCTGGGGGTTGGTGTGAAATCGTCATCGGATATATGAATTGGGCGACGCGACCAGTTGGCAGAACTATCCTATAGGTAGGGGAAGCCAGTCAGATGTGCCTTGAATGACAAACCTACCAGTGCTCTTCCTTTAGCGGCGGCATTACGTTAGGAGGGGGGAGAAAGGTCCGGAAGAATTAATTCGCGACGTGTCTTGAGGTGTCAACGGCTTGGACCTGGCCGGAAGTCTTGACGAACTAAACCGGAACCAGGGGAAACCGGTGTGGAATGTCTACTGAAGAAGATAAGCCGTTAACTATTTAATGATTTACTTGCTGTGTGCTTTTGCTGTTGAACAAGTTTGATCTTAAATACCAGGACAAATGACTTTATTTTAGTTAGGTTGGGTTTGCAATAAAGTCGACTAGGATTACAGTGAGAAATTTGAATACACGTCATCTAACAAGACAGCTTCTAACTTTAAATTAAATTTATTTCGCAATGGCCATGTAATATGAAATTTCGATTTTTCTATTAGCGAATTTCCCCTATAGGGAAGAAGCTATTACCGTAGGTCTCATGGTAAGACTTAAGCCCGAGACCATGATAACTTTTTGTTTTGAGGTCCCCAGATGCCAAAAACAGCATTCGTTAAAATTTTTATATATGTATATATATATGTGTCCGTTAACACGATAACTTGAGTAAAAAACGTCCGAATTTGATGAAATTTGGCTCAAATGTGTAAAATGACATTCATGACTTTAAGTTCGAAAACCAGAAAAATCGGACCATGGGAAGGGGGGTTTATGGGGGTTTTAAATTTTCCAAAAATTAGTTTTTTGCATTTTTTACCCTAAAATTTTTAAAAAACTTAATTTTGGTTTTGACCAAGTTATAGAGCTTAAAAAAACAAATAATTTTGTATTTTGAATTATTAACCTAGGTTAAGTGGTTGCGGAGAAAATCCAAAAAAACCTGCTCATAAAATCTCCCATGTTAATCTTATGGGAAAAAGGTTTTTGGCTTTTCCTCAGTTTATTTTAATGTAAACTTCACATTTGCTTTTACCAATCTGTTCAGTTCCACAAAACAATCATTTTGGTGTTTAAATTGTGATTCTACGCCCAACCGTTGCAGAGATATTCGAAGTGCTAAACACAGTACGTTGTCCAATGTTATCCTTATGGAGAATAAATAAAATTTAATATCTCGATTATTTATTAATGTATGTTGATGAAACTTGGTATGTGGCTTCAAGTAGTACTGGTATATTGATATTTGCACAAAAAATGGATTTTTTGTTGATTATTCCCGTAGCAGCAAACCTGCGTACTCAGCCCCCATGTTATTCTTATGGAGAATAAGTAAAATGTACTGACTCCCTTAATTATGAACATAAATTAATAAAACTTGGTATGTAGCTTCACTTGGTTGAGTTATATTGATAATTATATAAAAACCCATTTTTCTGTTCCTTGTTGCAGCAAACCTGCTTCCTCAGCCCCCATGTTATTCTTATGGAGAATAACTAGAATGTCATATATCGCTTATTTATGATTGAAGATCGATGAAACTTAGTATGTGGCTTCGCCTAGTTAAATTCTATTTATATTTGCATAAAAAACAATTGTTTCTGTTCCTTGTTTCAGCAAACCTACATACTCATTACCAATGTTATTCTTATGGAGAATAACTAGAATGTCATATATCGCTTATTTATGATTGAAGATCGATGAAACTTAGTATGTGGCTTCACCTAGTTAAATTCTATTTATATTTGCATAAAAAACAATTGTTTCTGTTCCTTGTTTCAGCAAACCTACATACTCATTACCAATGTTATTCTTATGGAGAATAATTAAAATCGCTTATATGTGAATATATTTTTATGAAACTTGGTTTGCGGCTTTATGTGGAATTCAGACAAATATTATGCATTGGAAATTCGCTGAGTCCGCAGGTTTGCTGCGACGGGGGTATATATATATATATATATATATGTGTCCGTGGGTGCGGTAACTCTCGTAAAAAAGGTCCAATTTTGATGAAATTTGGTATAAACGTGTAAAGCAACATTTATGACTTTAAGTTCGAAAACCAGCCATATCGCTCTACCTTAAGGGGTATTTTGGGGGTGTTTTGTACCCCAAAAATGGGTTTTTTGAGCTTTTTACATATAATTTTTGAAATAGTCAAATTTTAGTTTTTACCATTGGATTCAAATTAAAAAAACACACAATTTGGTATTTTGATCATTTCTCTACGTCAATCGGTTACCGAGATATTGAAAGTGCTAAACACAGTACGTTGTCTAATGTTATTCTTATGGAGGAATAGAAAAATGTTATATCTCGCTTATTTATGAACGTATACTGACAAAAATTGGTATACGGCTTTATCTGGTTGTGGCCTATTGTTATTTGCTCAAACAAAATTTTTTTCTAAAGGTTCCCGTAGCAGCAAACCTGCGTACTCAGTCCCCATGTTATTCTTATGGAGAAAAATTAAAATGCTATGTCTCCCTTAATTATGAACATAAATTAATAAAACCTCTTACATGACTTCACCTAGTTGAGTTATATTGATATTTGCCTAAATACCCACTTTTTTTCGTTCCTTATTGTAGCAAACCTGCGTACTCATCCCCCATGGTATTCTTATGGATATTAATCAAAATGGAATATATCGCTTATTTATGAATGAATATTGATGAAACTAGGTATGTAGCTTCACCTAGTTGAGTTATATTGATATTTGCATAGAAACCAATTGTTTATGTTCCTTGTTTCAGCAAACCTATGTACTCATCCCCAATGTTATTCTTATGGAGAATAATTATAATAGTATATATCGCTTATTTGTGAATATATTTTTATGAAACTTGTTATGCGGCTTTATGTGGTATTAAGTCATATATTATGCACTGGAAATTCGCTGAGTACGCAGGTTTGCTGTGACGGGGGTATTAATGTTTGTTTAATCTGCATGCTAAACTTTGATATGAGTAAGGAGGTTTTGCTTGAATCCTTGCTTTCTTGCACAATTACTTCAAAAACTACACGATAAATTTATTCTAAATAATTTACTTATTTTTGGGTTGAAATTGTATTATAATGTAAGTCCTCCCTCAGTATAAATATAATTCTGATTGAAAAATTTAAAAACATATCCATTATTTTTGCCTTTTGAAGTTTTGGCAAAAGGTCGCAGGTTCGATCCCCGTGGTGCCCAGATGACTTACTGATATGAGGGACCGTTTTCCTATAAAAACGTTAGTAAGCGGCAATAAAATTGCAGAAGTTGGATTTTCAACTTTCTTCTGCACTTCGGAAAGCTCGACACCTTCTAAACCCGCAGTCATCCAAGCTGTCAACGCCATTATACAAGCAAACATCTGCTATTGTGGGGCGCAGCGCGATGCCCACGCGGCATTGTGTGGAAATGTCACATCTACTACCGCTTCCACACTCTTTGATCTTCCAAGTTACGAAAATAGTCTTCGGTCTTCGCTGATGCGATGGAGATGAAGTGAAAACTTTGCATCGAGAAGGTTAATCGACGCAAGCTCCACAGTCCGCTTAAACTTTTTATTTGCAGATTACAAAAAAGCTTAAACTTTTGGTACCGACTCTTTACTCCGGTTAGACGGAAATTATTTTTAACTAGAAGAAATTCCGTTATTGAATATGCACTGGGTGAGGTGCGAACAGTATAGAGACTGCTTGAGCAGCCCTGTTTTTATCATAGATATCACATACATGAACGCGATCACAGGGACTCTGCTATATTTAAGTGAAGTACGTAGATGCGAATCGAGCCATGTACATCGGATTCCAAAAATGTTCCTGAACATTAAAACGTTAAATGAGATTAGGGCTTTTGATTTGTTTACACTTTGTTCGTTTTAAAAGGACGTTTAGTGGTCTAAACGATTTATTATTGTAAGTAAATACAAATTTAATCTCGAATTTATAGAAGGACGGAGACACAATTTCAAAGCAGTCATACTCTCGAATGAGACAAAAATCTGCCAGCAATATTAACTCTTCACAAAAAAATATCAACTCTACATAATAATATACAACAGATGTTTACCTAAGTGTGAAAAACTATAAAAATAAACCGCATAAAACAATTTCGGATGATTCAAGAAACATTTTCATATAAAACAAAGTTTTGTATTAGTACAATTAGTAGTAATAGAAGTAATCCGTCTAATTCGACTTTGATTGAAAACGGACCTAAATATGGAAAATTACGTAAATGCCCCGTAACTGTTTTATGTTATAAATATAATTTTCGAGGAGGAAGCAAGGGAAGGAGACGGGAGAAAAGCGTGAGGGGGAAGGGTGTTGGAGTTGTATGTATGTATGTAAGGGTGTTAGTCCGGTATGTACAGTGCCAATTAATAAAGCTTCCTGGAAACAAGATTTACTCTCTGCTGAAAATATTTTCAAAGCGCATGAAACTGAAGTTCGCTTAGCGGGCACGGTAGCTCAGAGGAAGAACGCTAGCCTCGCAGGTCAGCCGTGGTGAAACGCAGGTTCAATCCCGGCTGGCTCTAGTGACCGGCTACCACCAGGGTGACATGTAATCGGCTATAGATACGTCCTTCTTCTTAAAGCTCGCCCTCATGGCTTTTGAGAAATGAGAAAACTGTCCAGCTTGTTGCAGGTCAAACACAACGTTGCGAGTTGCCTCGGCGAATAAAACGTGAAATAGGGATTCGAGCGAAGGATGTTTGATGTATTCGTGTCACTTGCATTGCGTATCGCATATCGTATACATGTTAAGGTAGAATTTGAAGCGTAGAAAATAATCTTGTGGCGTGATGAGAACAAATTATTGAAACTTTATTTTTTTTTTGAGGAAACAACCCTGATTTATTATTTTTAGACTCATTTCAAACGAAAATAATCCCACGAAATCCATTCCGAGTTCATAATTTCTGTTAAAATATATATTTGTTATAAAATGTAATACAGTAGAAACCCATAAATTACGTTCTAATCGAAATTTGTGCCGACTAATCATACCCGTTGTAACATTGTAACATTGTGCGACATCTGATCAAACTCTCTGAGGTTGCGAACTTGAGCCATTTAAGTTGTTAGGTTACTTTAACACAATCCCTTTCGGATTAAGCAAGCTATTGATTTAATTTTGATATCCTTGAACGAGCTTTTGTTACTTAAGTCGGAAATTACTATCTATCCGTACAGAATATCACGTCAGAAGTATTCTGGAGGTATTGTTTCAGAATATTGAATCAGTGCGAATATAACCCGAAACTGATGAGTTCGTAACTTCAACGGCTGGGCGCAAGTACATTGAATAGTAGCGAGGATTTAGCTGAGAGAAAAACAATAATATGGAACTTAGCTCAGCAGTTAAGTACTTCCAGCAAGTTTCCCCAATTTCCACATGAAATACCATGTTATTGAGACATCGGAAAATCCCAACTCAACCGCCTGAGCAACACAGATGATGCGGCAGGACAATCAATAGTGTTGCCAGGGCAACGCTTTCTCTCTACGACTATCCCTCTCTCTCCCTCCCACACTACCATCTCACTCCCTCTCGAGGATATTTATACTCACCCCTAACCATTGTCCGAGACTCCGAGATGAATTTCATTGCCTTAGGTCAGGGAAGACTATCACATTGATTTTTAGGTGGAACGTGCTACATTTGGGAATCAAGTTTAATGATTTTTTATTGGCTAAGTGTTAACTTGGAGATTTAGAATCGTAACTTGAGCGAATTCCCCTTATGACGAATTATCTAAATGTTATCTCTTCTAACTTTTTGTTTTGAGGCCCCATAATTTAAGGTATACCAAAACACCACATCTTTCGAAATTTGATATATAATTATTGTGCATTAATGCGTTGACATTTTCAAACTACATTTAAAAGTTTTTGTCAGTTTGTCTGTCAGAACTCCTCAAAGTACAAACAAATTGTGAACTTAGGGAAATTTTAAAATTTTACTTGGTCCCTATATTAGAAAATCTAAAATGGTTTAATGCGGTACAACTTTTCTGTAAAATATACCTTTATCTTAGTCAAATCAATAGATTAACTACTCGAGCTTACTTCAACAGAGGATGTTGTGGGTAACATCAGGACGTGTTATTTTACACGATATATTGTGTTCGTGTCGACGATCACAATACCTTTTTGTATTTACAAACGTCATCCGAACTTCTCCTGTAAATTTGAATATGCGGATAAGTTTGGAACAACTGACCCTGGACTTGGAGAGTCGCCCATCACGGGCCGAACCCGTATCAAAGGTCTTCAGCGAGAGCCTCGTGAATGGACTGTGGAGGCAGTGGCAGAGCACGTGGGAGTACGTCCGTCAGACCACCTTGCGCCTACGGCATGCTGCTACGGCGTGCTGCTGGGAGCTGGAAGTGGACACACTTCCGGTGCTCTCAGCCAAGGATAACTGGAGCCGGTGGTCGAGTGGAGTGACGTCTCAGGTCTACGAGATGCGAGGAGACAAAGGTTGTTTAGCCTTAGAGACGGGAAATCGGGATATCGTAAACCGACAATCAGAAAACGTCATAGGGCGAATGAAATATGGCGACCTAGTTCAAGAAGGTACAGGGGGTTAAAATACATACTTTTAATTCTGATTTTGCTCTTACTCGCTAAAATATGGTCAAAACTATTAATGATGGTGGTGAAGTGCAGTGCGCGGTTTGAGAGCCTCTAACCTTAGTTAAGTTTCAGATTTCTTTTCTTTTAGGTAAATCTTTAGGCACACTTGATTCTGTAGACTGTTTTTGTTTATCACGTTTTGTTTATTTTATCTGATCGCTGTTTATAATTTTGGTTGTTTTGAAGAAAAGGAGTCTCCTAACAGGCTATGCCTTGGAGGCCCTACATTTTCTCCAAATTTGTTTAATTGCACGTGAACTATGTATAAAAGTAAATGTAAATTGAATATAGTTGTTTTAAATTAAAATTGTGTGTACAGTAGATACCTTTTTGTGAAATAGTGAAGCTGTATTAGTTTATTAATTTCTGTTTTATTTATAGAGACAATCAAAAGGAGGGAGATTTAAGAGGATAATTTGTGTAGAGTATTGTTTATTTTTGGTTGTTTTAGCGAACTTCCCCTATAGGGAAGAAGCTATTACCGTAGGTCTCATGGTAAGACTTAAACCCGAGACCATGATAACTTTTTGTTTTGAGGTCCCCAGATGCCAAAAGCACTATTCGTTCAAATTTATATATATGTATATATATATATATATATATATATATATATACATATATATAAATTTGAACGAATAGTGCTTTTGGCATATATATATATATATATATATATATGTATGTCCGTTAACACGATAACTTGAGTAAAAAACGTCCGATTTTGATGAAATTTGGCTCAAATGTGTAAAATGACATTCATGACTAAGTTCGAAAACCAGAAAAATCGGACCATGGGAAGGGGGGTTTATGGGAGTTTTAAATTTTCCAAAAATCAGTTTTTTGCATTTTTCACCCTAAAATTTTTAAAAAAACTTAATTTTGGTTTTGACCATGTTATAGAGCTTAAAAAAACAAATAATTTAGTATTTTAAATTATTAACCTAGGTTAAGTGGTTGCGGAGAAAATCCAAAAAAACCTGCTCATAAAATCTCCCATGTTAATCTCATGGGAAAAAGGTTTTTGGCTTTTCCTCAGTTTATTTTAATGTAAACTTCACATTTGCTTTTACCAATCTGTTCAGTTCCACAAAACAATCATTTTGGTGTTTAAATTGTGATTCTACGCCCAACCGTTGCAGAGATATTCAAAGTGCTAAACACAGTACGTTGTCCAATGTTATCCTTATGGAGAATAAATAAAATTTGATATCTCGATTATTTATGAATGTATGTTGATGAAACTTGGTATGTGGCTTCAAGTAGTACTGGTATATTGATATTTGCACAAAAAATTGATTTTTTGTTGATTAATCCCGTAACAGCAAACCTGCGTACTCAGCCCCCATGTTATTCTTATGGAGAATAAGTAAAATGTACTGACTCCCTTAATTATGAACATAAATTAATAAAACTTGGCATGTAGCTTCACTTGGTTGAGTTATATTGATTATTATATAAAAACCCATTTTTCTGTTCCTTGTTGCAGCAAACCTGCTTTCTCAGCCCCCCATGTTATTCTTATGGAGAATAACTAGAATGTCATATATCGCTTATTTATGATTGAATATCGATGAAACTTAGTATGTGGCTTCGCCTAGTTAAATTCTATTTATATTTGCATAAAAACCAATTGTTTCTGTTCCTTGTTTCAGCAAACCTACATACTCATTACCAATGTTATTCTTATAGAGAATAATTAAAATCGCTTATATGTGAATATATTTTTATGAAACTTGGTTTGCGGCTTTATGTGGAATTCAGACAAATATTATGCATTGGAAATTCGCTGAGTCCGCAGGTTTGCTGCGACGGGGGTATTTTAAGATGTGTAGATTATTTTATTTTTGTTTCGAGAACAAAAACAATGAACAGGAAAATGTGTGCTTATTGGAAATACTTTGTATTATGTTAAATTGGATAAAATAAATCATTCTTATTCTTATACTTTTCCAGCTTTGTATTATGTTATTTTGAAAATTATATTGTTAATCTTTTTAAGGCTTGTATAGCATTTACTCAAATTGATGATTAGTAAACATTATCATCTCCTGGGATCTGCCCCCACAAGTCAGAAAAGGGAAAAATAAGGCGTTTTTTTTAAATGAAAACTACTATCATAACAACAACAAACTCTTTTTAGCGTGTTTGATTTGATTAAAAGATTATGATTTCATTTTGGGGGTGTCTTATTTGGGAATGTTCATCGTTTTTACCACACACTCACATTAATCTTTGACGTTATTGACGAATTTGTGGAGTGATCTTTGTGCAGGCTCGGTCTGGCTCCATTGGTGGCCCTCGGCTATATGCTGATTTGAGGCATAGCCATCTTTAAAGACGGCTTAAAGGTCGGTCCTTAAAGGCGGCTATGTTTGAGGCCCAAGGGTGGATCCAATGGGGGGGAGGGGGCGGTAGGGCGGTCGCCCCCCCAAACGTATGAATTATTGTATGTTATTTTATTATTCAGGCATACAATGAAAGTTTGAATTAATTCGAATGAAAAAGTATGTAGCAAAAGCCTCCCGAAACACCGTTTTTAGGCTCCGAGAGTCAAATTTTGCCCCTCCCGCCTACATTGTTACATTAAAATTCAAACTAATGCACCTAAACGTTCGATAAATGGAATGAAATATATACATTTCTTAAAAAATTAAATCTATTCGAGATTGGATAACCAGTTATTTCAAATACAAGAGCGCTTAGAGAAAAATTTAGAGAAGCTGAGTTTAATGCTTGGAACCGATTACCGTACAAAGGCAGGGATACCAAACTTGTCAGCGAATGCCCTAACATCAATAAAACATTATCAAACGGCCACGGTTTGACAGATTCTGAGTTTAAGTATTACTTGAAAATGGTCGGTGATGTAGCTCCAGTTAGGAGCCTAAATGGAAGATCCAGGGACGGCAACCAGTGCAGGCGTTGTTCCGGCACTGAGAATTATATTATTGAATCCTTAGCCCATGTCCTTGGTCAGTGTCCATTTAGTAGTTAGATAAGGAATACCAGATACCAGATATCACCAGATAAGAACAATTATAGCTGACCAATTCAGAAAGGAATTAAAGTATGAAGTATATGAAGAAGTCACCGGTTTAGAAGAAAATGGATCTCTCAGAAGATGTGGTATTATCGTCATTGACAGAAAAGTTGATAAATGTTATATTATTGATCCCACTATACTATTTGAAACAAATCTTGATCAAACCTCAGAAGTACACCAAGAAGAAAGGAAAGTTTATGAAACAACATTTAAATATTTCAATGAAAAGTATAACATAAGAAACTTTGAGGTCATTGATATTTTAATTGGTGCAAGAGAAACAATTCCAAGTTTTGTTCAGGAAATGTGGAGAAGATTTAAATTAGATAACAAAATTTTGACATTAGTTGCTCAAACTGCAGTAAAATACTCAATTAGTATACTAAAAAAAATCATCTATACCAATGAATACAGAGTCTTTTAAGAAGAACACGTCTTATGGGCCAGAGTCTGTCAGTATTTTAAACTTGCCGTGCTAGTTTTGCGCTCGGCCACGAGGCAGCGCGCGCTGTCTACCCAGCCACTTCTCCCCCCCCTACCACCGCTACAGCCAACCCTGCCCTACTACAAGAGCGAAGGGACCTAGGCCACGGCATCAACTCGTGTTTTCGGTACCGATCTGCAGTGCTAGAGGCGCTTCACAGCGGCGGGCGCAAAACTACGGATTTCCAGCGCGCCAACTTCAAATAAGCAACAGAATTTTTAACACGGGACCTGTTCTTCTTATAAGACTCTGTATTCATTGTCTATACAACCAAATTTAAATACCAAAATTGTTGTACAAGTATTCTTTGTCTTGAGGCAATTCACATTGGTGAAAAGATGTTAATTTTGAAATAAATTATCTGTATATATATATATATAGATAGGTGAAATTTTAAAATTCCATTTTAGTATGTAACACATTACTTAGATCCATGTCTTTCACCTAAAAGCGTCTTACAAAAACATGGATATTCCCGAGTATCGCGAAGTTGTTGCAGTTTTGTCAGTTGGCAGACCGAAAATACAGTGTTTTCAACATGGTCTTGGAGGTAGATTTTAGCCATACACAGCAAAGGTTGCTGCCATTGTATTCGGTGATTAATTTTTACTGGATTTCGCCCGCCTACCGTCGTTTGCTGTCAGCTGTTTTGTTTACAGGTTAGGTTTGATTTTTGTGTAAAACCGCATAATCCGTCGCTAGGCAATAAATATCCAGTGGCTAGGCTAGACGCAAAAAGTGCCTCGAATTAAATGTAATGAAATAAGAGGAAACAAATATTAAATTGCGTGCAAACGGAAGCTCATATGCCAAGTATTTTATTTTGTGAAAATGTACGACATTTTTATTTTTCGAGTCGTTGACTTTGGCTTTCAGCCTCATTACTCATTGTATCTTCGCGTAGTATAGTTCAGTATTGCAGATTTCAAATACGTTTTGTAAATAGTTTTTCGCGTGAGTAAATACTAAAATAAATTGTTTATTTAGGCCTCTTACTTGTTCTTAGACGCCTACAGATGACGTAGAAAAAAGTGTAATGCCTAAATATTTTATTTTTATTTACGGTCGGGCGCAGTAGAATTTAGCTAATACATTTTTCAATAATCATATAATATTCAACATTATTTGTGTTGCATTGTTTAAAAGATCAGTGGGAAAGTGTGGGATTTGACGAGGGATATTATAAGGGAAAGTGTGGGATATAGTGGGATTTTTAGTATCAGCGCATGGGATATTTTTTACTGCTAAATGGAAATAATGCAGCGGTGTTTTGTTTACAGGTTAGGTTTGATTTTTGTTTAAAACCGCGTAATCTGTTGCTAGGCAATAAATATCCAGTGGCTAGGCTAGAAGCAAAAAGTGCCTCGAATTATATGTAATGAAATAAGAGGAAACAACATTAAATTGCGTGCAAACAGAAGCTCATACGCCAAGTATTTTATTTTCTAAAAATTTAGTACGACATTTTCATTTTTCGAGTGGTTGACCTTGGCTGTCAGCCTCATTCTTAATTGCATCTTCGCGTACTATAGTTCAGTATTGCAGATTTCAAATACGTTTTGTAAATAGTTTTTCGCGTGGATAACTACTGAAATAAATTGTTTATTTAGGCATCTTACTTGTTCTTAGACGCTTACAGATGACGTAGGAAAAAGTTTAATGCCTAAATATTTTTTATTTCTATTTACGGTCGGGCGCAGCAGAAAAAGCTTTTTTTAGCTTTTAAGTGAATTTCCTATGGAAAGTGAACTATTAGCATGACCCGCACAGTGAAACTTAAGCCCGGGACCACCATAGAAGTTCCTAACGTGACCCTCTGAACACGTTTTGGGGGGTCGTTCAAAATTATATATATTATAGAGTGTGTGTGTATGCACTCTAGCGGTAGCGTTTTTTGTCCGATTTACTTCAAGTTTGGTAGGGGCGTTCCTTTCTATAATCAGTTGAACAAGAGTTAGTTGGGCAAAACAACCAGAAAACTCTAAACCCCTTTTTAGGGATTAATCTTTCAAATTTCGAGTTTTTTGGCCCAAAAAGGGCCAGAAAAGCCCCGGATGTAACATTAATGCAAGTTTAAAGATGGGAATTAATGAGGCGAAAGTTTTAAGCCATCTCTCGTCATTCTAGCACAATATTGGTTTTATCGCCTATTAGAATAATGTTAAGTTCAGACCCCCAATTTTTCGCTTATCTCCTGAGATAACATTTTGATTTTGGTGTCAATTGAAAGATATTCTTATCGCGGGTGATTATTGTGGAATATATTTTGAAAATAATTATAATATTTAATAAAATGTGTAATTTTTTTAAGTTTGACAATTTTTTTCTGGTAATCTGTAACACTTATACGAATTTTTACTCGCAAAAATCACTCTACTTTATTTTGAGACGTCAAAAAAATTACCTAAATCAGATTGAAAATGAAATAAAAATGTGGGTCATAAATAGATGGGTGTACTCCATTTAGAAGTGTGGAGCGCGCTGGCGCCGCCTACGAACTTGCCGTTAGAGGGAGCGTGCCCTTAAAGAAAATGTGTATCGACTAAACACAGTAGGTTGTCTTAAGGGGTTTTTCATTAGAAAAGCCTGTTATTCATTTGTTGGTGTACGTTAATCATTTCCAGCAACCTCACGCCTACTTCCAAGCCTGACTGGACCTTCTCCTAACCTTATAATGCGCAAAATTGTATTCCACGCATTGCAGGTAAATGAAACCAGGAGCATCAGAACAGCCAAAAAATAAATATTTTCAGATTTCAATAAAATTGGAATAAATGTATGTTTTTACACTGATTTTGAGTTTTAAAAGTTTTGTATGTGGAAATTCACTTCCCTCACGTCAGCGTGCTGCGTGCAGACTCGTTTATAAAATTTATGATTGCTTTTTTTGTTTTTACAGGGTTATTGATCTACTATGTTAACTTACTTTCATTCGTTGTATAATTTCATATAGTCAAACAAATAGTAATGGGGGTGCCAGGGCCACCCATGGGGAAGAAGAGGGGTAACTTTCGATGATCGCCCCCCCCCCCAAACGTGACCTCTGGATCCGCCCCTGTTGAGGCCTCCCCCCCCGGAAAAAAACGAGGACTATGGGGTTCTCTTACGGCAAAATTGTTATATTTGCTGCATGTAGCTAACGTGGTTTTAAATAGTTATTAATTTTAATGAATGTGGTTTAAATGGATTGCAAAAGATTTTACCTATATATCAGCAGCAAATTTAGATTTATTAATTATTGAATCTCTACTTGAAAGAGCAAGATTAATTATGTAAGGACTAGTTAAGAGTGGTTATAACTAAAATAGAACGATAGTTCAATTAGAGGCCAACTACGAACATGACAATGAAAAACACAATGAAAAAAAAAAACACTGCATTACAATTATAAGAAAAACTTTCATGTAACACCCTAGTGTACATTGATACTAAAATGGGGCCTAATATAATAGTCAAGTACAAGTATAAAATAAATCATTATTATATAAAGTAGGCCAAAATAAATACTGTAGTTAACAATATAAATACAACAAAATTTCTTAGCACAGTGTTAGTAATTAACGTTTTCAACTATCCTATCAGTTTTTTGGTAAGTTCGTCACTACTCCTGGCCACGACATTAATTATCTCATCTTTATCCAAGTCAGAAAATAAGTATCTTTCTATATTCATAAAAATTTGGCTAGACATAAGGTCTTGACCTAAACTAGACCTAAGACGATTCTTGATCATTTTTAGCAAGATTACGTCATTGTAAAATAGTAAAATAAAATAATCTTGATAATTAGAAAACTTATTTGTTAATAATTTTTTACTTTATTTATTTTGTATTTGCTTTTGGAGGCCCCCTTGAGCCCGAGGCCCTCGGCGATCGCCGACCAGCCGCCCTGGCCAGACCGGGCCTGTCTTTGTGTATTCGTGGCTCTGACTCTACTTGTCAACGGTCATACGGTGAATTCGGTGGTAGATGAGAGAATGAGAGATGAGGACAGATAAAACCGGTGAGAGATCCGTCTTGATGCTCCCTCCACTTTACATAACCCCACACCGCTGTCCAGAACGTTTTCAACAAGTATACCCGTATGAATTAATTAATGACAATTTCATCTAACTTTTAAGTTAAGTGATTAAGAAAAGTAATGTTTCTTTTAATGTTTATTGTATAAAATGTTTATAAAATTTTGTAGCTAAATCAGAAATCAAATTTTAACATTGTAGTACTGGTTACTTGTACGGTACTATACAAGTATCCCCAAGTGTGGGATATTATACAATCAATTTAAAACCAATGACATTATTTTCTTGTCTGTTTTTATCAGACAGTTTGATAACACGTGTGTTAAATCAGCTCAGGTTAGTCTGTTTCTGTTTGGTTCAACATAACCGCTTGCGTTTGCGCTTGCCAGACAGACAGAGCGAGAGCCAGGGCCGACAGAGCGCACTTATGCTTGTGTTTATCCCGCCATGTTTGTTTATCGCAGTCCCGCCAACTGCTGAAATGCGAAGTGCTGGCTTTGCTCAACTCATTTATGTTACGATAGCCGGCAATCATAAGAGTGGGAACGATTCGACTGAACTCTTATGTCGAAATGGTCCGTTTATTTTGTTGTGTTTTTTTTACTGCTTGTTTCTTTTAGGGCAAAATATTTTTTTCAGAAATAAATCAAAAACACACTCTCAAATACAGGGCCAAAAAAAGGTGCACTGGCAATATATTTGTACACAATGGAACAAAGATGTAGAGTTTAAGTTTTGATTTTACTTCGCTTTCTGTAGCAGCAACCGAAAAAAACATGTATTCGAAACTTAGTTTACATTCTACTGATGCTGAATACTATTTTGGTATTGAATTTGAAAATTCTAACTTTCACTGTTATAAAATAAATGGTGTCGGCTTAACATTTTTAGGCTACAATAGAAAGTCCGTAAATTATACGAGTCGTGTAAATTGGCTCAAACATATGTAAAGAAATATATTTTCTTCATATATTCATATGTAAAAAAATATGCTCTTCACGAAAAAGCTTAAAACTAATTCTAAAGACATTTTAAGGTATATTTTATTGAACTATGGCCTATTTAAATCAATAACATTTTACGGTAAACCAAAAAGTGGACGTCATCGTTCAATATATAGATTTGTTTTACAATGTGAATAACAATATATATAATGCAGGCTAACTGATATGAAAAAATTGTTTTAAAAGTCACCGCTGTGCTATGGCGTGTATTTGATATTATATTAAATCATAATATAATAAGTAGCCCTAGATCCCGAGATGTAAAACACTGTTGTGACATAGCTTACAATCGCCATTAGCCATTATTTTCTTAGAGAGATGATTTCCTCTCATCCCTCACTTCCATGCAACAGTTAAGAGAAACTACTATTTTCCTGAGCCCAACTTGTCTTTGGCCATTTTTTACTAAACGCCTGCAGTATATCTGTGACAATTCTGCTAAAAGAATTATGCTTAAGGACGTACCAAATAATTTTAAGAGTTCAGCATTTTATCTTAAACTCGCTAACAAAATTTAACGGTCCGAGTAAAAAGATATAAATTTCAGGATCTCAATAGTAATCAATTCAGTTTTTCTATTTTTAAAATAATATTTGTGGTTGGAATTATCAAAAAGTGAATCTTTTCAATGCAGAATCCTAATTAGTATAAAAAGGTTCGCGGATACTAAACGTTATAGCATCATCTGTACCAATCACAAGTTATAGTATTTTTTAACGTTGATAATTTCATTTTATATTATTATACTCAGCTAGGTTGCCAATTAGGTGAAGACATGAATTTGGTGTCTTACATAACCAACCAGTTTTAAGGACCTTAGACAAGGAGCTAATAATACAAATTTGATATTTTTCAAAATAAAGGAGTTTACTAGCATCTAGTTTCATACATCTTCATAAAAAATTAAATTACTAAAAATAAATGTTTCTTGGCAAAGCTTAGATTGACATTCAAATAAAATAACTCTGTCACTTAGCTGCACTAGGTATAACATAATAATATAAAGGGTGTGTCTTACTTTTAATGAACATTTGGTTTGCTTGGCCCAAGGTTGATGGAATGATCTATGTCTGTCTGTACAGAACAAATATAAGGTAGGTATTTAATACAAATTGAAATCAAACAAAATAAAATACAATTAAAATTATGTTTCGAATTATGTCACAATAAAATGTTCCTCTTGAAAAGAGCAAGCCAATTTGATCTTATATTCTACATATTTACTATTTTCACTGAAATCCTTTACTTTACTATAGTTATTCTATATTTGTTCTATTACATATTTCACATGCTGGAATTTTATCAATTCAAGGTAATAATGTTGAAACAATAATTAAAATATAACTTCAAATTTCTTTGACATAACTGTCACAAGGGCACACCAATTCTGGTTTACTCCAAAAGTTTAGTTTTAAATAACAGGGTTGCCAACATACGAACATAACCAACTTAAATTTACTTTTTCTATTTCAAACTACCAAACATAATCATATGCAATTAAATATTTGTATTAAATAAAACGCCTTATCAGTATCATGTATAACTATAGAGCACAACCGTATTTTTGTTAGTTATCATTAGGTTTATTAAACGTCGATAGTGGTGCCTCTAAAGTTGGTGCTAGTGTTTTGTGCTATATGTTTTGTTTTCACTACTGGCCAAGTTATGTTACCTGGTTTTGTATTGCTTGTTGCTGTTCTTGTTACCTAGAACACTTCTATCTCTATGAAACCTGCTTGGTAAACACCAAGGCACATATTCTTTTGTTAATTTTGTTTAACTGATATTGCATAGTTGTTTATTTCATAGCTTTATTACATTATCTGTTTGATACTTAACATTGAAATCATGGCAGTACTTGTTATAGCTATTGTCGAGTTTTTGTTTTGTACTCATTGTTTCTGCCTATTTTTGATACTCTGGCCATTCAAGTTGTTATGGTTTCGTTTTTGTTTTTTTATTTTACTATCGTCAAAGTTATCTACCATATCCATATACTCTTTGAGGCTTTTCCGTCGTAATAATAAATTAAATTAAACATCGGAGTGTGGATTACTCATTAATATTGCGTCTTTTAAAACCAGCGTATTTAACAAGGTTTCCTTGAAACTGCCACGACGGGGTCACTTGTTTAAAGAATCACCAAAGTAGTTCCCTTATTTTCTACTCGCTGTTATTCTATATTTTTCCTTCAGTACAGAATTTGCAAACTTATATTGTATATAACAAATTGGGTGCGCTTTCCGTGAAACTAGAAGCTAAATTGACTCTTTTGTAACAATTCACTATTACATATGACTATTCAAACAGAGGGGATGGCATCGTGATAAGTGAATGCAGGTTATTGATAAGGTAGTGGTGGAGGTGCACGGTGCGCCAGCTACTGATGGTGCTGGGAGCGCTAGTAGCTGATGGGTGACTAGGCTGATGATTCATGCCAGCTGGCTATAAGAACGTGAGATAATACCTGTATTCGTTGGAGGTAAGTTAGATTAGGACATTTTCGTTCGGTTTGGGTTGTTATGCCTGACTTCTTACGATGCTTTTAAACTCGGCGTATTCGTTATTCGAATTATTATATTTCTTGACATTTAGGCAAGCATTACTGTTTGTTTGTCATTTTCTTTCCCAATGGATTTTCTTTTACATAGCACGTCGGCATAGTTGCAGAATATTAAGGTGAAGGGAATTCATTTCTGAAACTAACAATTCGGTGATCTTTCTCACTATTAAAAAAATATATATATAAATAAATGTGTGTGTGCTTTAAAACTTTTGATGCAAATAAAATGTAACGCAAAGCCAAAAATTCAAGTTAAATCAATAAATATTTCAGCTCTTGCTGTATCCAGGAACGGTTCGATTGTCGGTTTTCTGCAAATACATATAGAAATAATGTAAACAAACCTCGTTAGATTTTATCTAACAAAATATATTTAAAATAAACAAGAGCTTAATATTATATGTCGGTTATAAGTAGACAATATCCATTTTAGTTTTTTGTTACTGTTTGACATTGATGTAAATCAGCTTAATAATCAAATCTAGCCGACACTGTAAATTTAAGTACCGGTAAGTTGGTTTAATGTAGAGTGTTATAGAGAAAACGAGTTCAAAAATTCGATTAAAACACAATTTTAAGATAACAATCTTTCCAATTCCCGCGAACAATTCTTTGCGAGGAAATTTATTTACTTAAAGTGAATTTTATACATAAAAGCCTCATAAATCCAGTAATATTTTAATCTTTGGTTTAGTTGTTATACTGGGTTGCAGTTGAAGTAATGAATACAGAGTCTTATAAGAAGAACCAACTTCAAATAAGCGACAACTTCAAATAAGCGACATAATTTTTAACACGGGACCTGTTCTTCTTATAAGACTCTGAATTCATTGGTTGAAGGCAATGAATTTGGCGGTTTTCCATAAAGCTACAACATTATAAATGATTATTTCTGCATTATTTGTTTTTATATATTAAACAACTTTTTTATTAGATAGACCTGATGATGACTGGTGTGACTGGTCGAAATCGAAAGCCTAGTACCATCCTTTATATATGTTTACCGTCTGTATGTGAATCAGTATAAGTGTAAATACACTTATCTTAAGTGTTGTAAGACGTCTTTTATTACATCCCGTTAATATATTACTATTTTAGACCGCTTTAAAGCGTTCTAGACAACTTCAAATTGAAAGAAGAACTACTATTATGTAATTAATATTTTAGCCTTAAATAGCTGTAGCGACATAATCTGAGCTTACGAAGGCTTGCGTGAGACGCGAAGAGGCGAACGCCTTGGGTAGCACTGGTAGTTACTTGTTCTATTGTGCTGGAAATTACTTTCGGGAAGATCATTATTGAAGATAATTTGTTGGCTGTTACACCCTTGAGCTTGAAGCTTCCGTTATAATCATACCCGAGTTGAGGAATGTAGAGCATTCGATCAAGGATGTTAATTCGAGATGCGCCGGTTTGGGGCCTTACATGGTTTTAGTTAGTTAAACCCTATTTTTAGCTACACATTTTTACAGAGAAAAAGAAGGTGCTTTTCTAATAGTAAAATATTTATAAGTTGTTAAAATAGGACGGTATTTAACCTGTAGTTTGAAGGTGGTAAGGGGGCAGCCCCCCCCACAAATAGTTTGGAAAAATACTACTGAATATGAAAAATCACGATCACGACTCTTTCTTCCTCCCATAGGAATACTCATAGTACGCTTAATTAAGTTATAGTTATAATTTATTGTAGTAATTTACATGAGTCGAAAACAAACTTTAGATTCAAGCCGTTAAAACTAATATTTTTCATTTTCGCCTCAAAAATGAATTACATATAAACAACATTACTAAAAATTAAATAAATATACAAGAAAACGTAACCCTGTATCACCAATTATTTCATAATAATCTGCTTTGTCCTGCCGTTTTAACCACTGTATGACTAATTTCGTGTAGTAACTATAAAGGAAAATTCTTTAAATTTAAATTAAATTCACATTGTGAAATAAACTCGGAATACCAAAATATACAGTACTTTAACACGTATTGCCACGTAAAATTTTCCTACCTAAATTTTGTATTTAAACTTTTTCTCGTGTTTTTAAACTGTTTTCTTAGTTATTAAGTTTTTAAAACGTTTTGAAAGTTATTTGATGAAGAATAACATCAAATACGTCAGCGATGTAACTATCAGCTGATGCTCAAATATTAACAGCTGATTTCGAATAAATAAAGCATTGTTGTAAATATCCATATAATAAGTAACTTTAATGAATGTTATCTGATGAAGAAAAAAATCAAGTTGCGATTACAATAACAATAACTAATATTAGTTTTAATATTTTACATACTGCAAAATTAAAATAGAATCTTAATCTAGTTTTAGATTCATTTCTACACAGAAGTTGTTGAAACACTACAGGAACTGTTCAAAATGTTGGCCATCATTCTCGATGCATGCGTCAAGGCGCCTTCTCAGTGACTGCCGCACTCTTTCAGAAATTCCTGGTGACTGACGGATTCTGTCAGTGGCATTCACAATTCTTTCACGCAGTTCCTCCAATGTTTCTATAGGAGTAGAGTAAACAAGAGTCTTTAGGTGGCCCCACAGGTAGAAGTCCAGGGGGTTGAGGTCGGGTGACCTGGCAGGCCATGGGACTGGGCCTCCTCGACCGATCCATTTGTTCTCGAAGGTCAAAATGTGCGGGTGCTCCATCAAGCATAAACCACATTTCCCTTCGTGTGTCAAGTGGAATAGCTTCCAATAAGTTTGGTAGATCAACAGACATGAAGAGCAAGTATCTGTCGCCATTAAGTGTTGCAGGTAAGAAACAAAATAGCAGATGGTCACCTAATATGCCAGCCCACACGTTTACAGAGAACTGGTATTGGTGTCGGTTCTGCGTGATTTCGTGGGGGTTTTCAATGGACCAAATATGGGTGTTATGGAAGTTAGTGATGGCGATTCTTGAGAATTTGGCCTCGTCAGTAAATATAATACTGGTTAAAAAATTACGATTAGGCCTGGTACATTTTCGAATAAACCACTGACACAGACGAATTCGATGGGGATAGTCACGCGGTAACAGATCCTGAACTCGCTGAACGTGAAAAGGGTACAATTGTTGTTCATGGAGTATGTCCCAAATTGTTCTATGATAAACATTAAACTGTAAGGCTAGCTGTCTTGTGCTTTTTTCAGGATGGTTAGATATGTCTTCCAATACGGCCTCTTCGAATTTGGGCGTTCTTACCGAGCGGTACCGTCCTGAATTACCAGACTTCTGGGGTTTAAAACTTCCTGTCTCACTGTGACGTTGGTGAATTGCTTGAAAGGTTGTGTGAGCAGTTAATACACGATTTGGAAACTTGTCATGATACAAACGTCTAGCTTCCATGCTATTGCAATCGGCAAGTCCAAACAAGAGTGCATCAGGTGCATATCAGCCATTTCTGAGTTTGTATAGTTGTGATACTGATTACCTGCCATTGTCAAAATAACTTACGCACAAATAATAATAAAACTAATAAAAATTACATTAAATTTACATTAATTAAGTAATGTTTACACCTGACTAAAACGACAATAATAACACAAAACTGAAGACTAAACTGAGTCACTAAAGTTACTTATTATGGATATTTACAACAATGCTTTATTTATTCGAAATCAGCTGTTAATATTTGAGCATCAGCTGTTAGTTACATCTGCTGACGTATTTGATGTTATTATTCATCAAATAACTTTCAAAATGTTTTAAAAACTTAATAACTAAGAAAACAGTTTAAAAACACGAGAAAAGTTTAAATATAAAATTTAGGTAGGAAAATTTTAAAAGAGGAATAATTAGTAATTTAAAAATCCCCAATTTAAAACTAGAAACATGCAAAAAGTTGTTATAGTTACTAAACAAATTGCAATAAATCAGTTATTTGTGGTCTGATCTTAATAAACTTTACACCATTGTTTAGGAAATAAAATTGCACAACTTTTTTGGTTTATTTAAGTTGTTTTGTAAAATTTACGGTTTTTGAGATATTAAGCTTTAAAATATAAAAACGGCCGCCATTTTGAAATAGTAAAAGTAGAAACTTCATACTACATACCTAAATAGGTTTTGTTAATAGTCGTCCACGTTCCAAGTTTGAAGTTTATACGTTTAGTGGTTCGTGAGATATAATTGGTCAGGTAAAAAACACATACAGACGGATATACGGAAAACCGAGCATTTTAGGACATCTGTTAATAGGAACTTTTTCCATAGTTTTTATGTAAGTAACCATATCCCGAAGTCCTGAAGGTTTTTTTCAACACCCTGTATATTAACGGTTTCACTGTGTTGTCACAGTTAATCATTCCTTAGCGATTTCGCAAATTGACTTTCGACCAGGAACGTTCAGACGCTGACTAGTAGCATTGAGTAGGCCCTACTGTAGCGACAGAAAGCCGAGCGAGTGAGTCAGTCCTTCGTATAGTCACGCACATTGTTTCAACAGTCATTCCAGCTTTGCGAAATGTGTCAGTTCTAGGTGAGTAGAATTTCAAGAACTGGCAACTTTAAGGGTATGTTAAATGTTATGTTTTCTAATTTGTTTACGACGTTTAGATTGTTTTCCTAAAGAGTCGCCTATGTTATTCAGTTATAAGCTACACTGAAAATAACAAATTAAAAATGTTAAAACGGCAACTATGAACCACACGAGAGCAGTTAAAAGAGTTTCTTCCGAAAGTAACCAGCACTCACCAACAAATTGACTTGAGTTACTTGACAGTAAGGGAACTATCGAGTAACATAATGATATTGAATATGGCAGTACAAAATCGACAATCCAATAGGCTAGGCCTTACAGACTTCAGTGTATAGGGTCACAGGTTCAATTCCCGGGTCGTCCACACAAGTTCAGGGGTTTGGGCAGATCCCAACATTGTTTTGCTCTTAACTAAATGCCTATGGATTTAAAGAAGATAATAATAAAACAAAACTGACACTCGTGTAGGCTTACCACTTGTGTAGCCCCAGCAGCACACATCGTTGGGCCAACGATGGGGAATGGTCGGCATGGTTAGAAGTGGTTGGGGAATGGTCGGTTGACATTACTGCGGTTGGGCCAACGAACCTATCGTTGGGTAGTCGTTGGCAAATCCAACCATAAACAGACGTTGGGCCAACCAAAGCTATTGTTGGCAAATCCTAACATATTATATTATCATTAATTATATTTTAATACATATAAAACATACATATAATACACAATACATACAATACATATAATTAGTTTACCAAACAATTCAAATTGGAAAAATAATGCTTTTTAAAATTAAAATAAACATTTAAATAAAAAAATAAAAAATAAAAACTTTTGGCATTTTGTTGGGTATAGGTTGGCATTGTTGGATAATAGTTGGTTAATCCATCAATGGGCCAACCTCGCGCCAACCGTTGACCGACCATTTTCCAACGTTGGCCCAACGATTTGTGCTGATGGGGATGTATAAATTAACATTATATCTTTATTATTATAATTATACTATATATATATATATATATCAATTTGCTCGTAGTTTTTCATATTTCATAGATACATAAGTCCAATTAATTTGTTCTTACTTTGATTACAGTGATTTGCTTGGGTACATTCACTTAGGATAATAAAACGAAAGTATTATCCAATCTTAGAAGAATAAAACAAAAGTATATAGTACAAGTCAAGTCGTGTAGGTACAGACTATTGGTAATTTGTATATCTCAGTCCATCCTACAACCCTCTTGAGTCAGAATGGCCATGGGGTTAAGGCGAGTGTACAGTAGTTCAAAGATTGTAGGTTCGAGACCCGACCAGAACTTCGACATTTTTGCAACTAAATTCCTTTTTAAAATTGCTATTATTGGTTTACCAAACAATTCAATTGGGTATATCATATTTTTTAAAAATTAAAATAAGCATTTAAATAAAAAATTATAAACTGTTGGCATTTTGTTGGGTATAGGTTGGCATTGTTGGATAATGGTTGGTTAATCCATCAATGGGCCAACCTCGCCCCTCGCGACATGCCCGCCGTTGGCCTACCATTTTCGCCGAACCATTTTCCAACGTTGGCCCAACGATTTGTGCTGATACTTTTTTGTTTTGTTATTTTATTTACGCCGTTGAAATGTTTAACGTTTTGAAAGAGAACGGTTCAAACCTTAGTCTTGTTACTAAGTTCGATATTTTCCTTATAAAGCGTTTCTAATTAATAGCTCAATGACAAAAATGTCTACTGGATAAAGTACTGAACTCTCCCAAAATTAACAGGTTTTTTCATATCCCCTTTTACTGTATGAAAGGAATATAGTTAGCTCAGGATCGTTCAGGCAAACTTCAGATTGTGAAGGGAACACTCTAACCACTACGCCCCCCAGCCAGTACTGGGCAGACTGCTCATATAGGCAGGATATTCATAGTGCTAAACACAGTACGATGTCAATGTTATCCTTATGGAGAATAAAAAAAATTGATATCTCGATTATTTATGAATGTATATTTTTAAAACTTGGTACGTGGCTTCACTTAGTACTGTACTGGTATATTGATATTTGCACAACAAATTTATTTTTTGTTGATTATCCCTGTAGCAGTAAACCTGTGTACTCAGCCCCCATGTTATTCTTATGGAGAATAAGTAATACCCCCGTCGCAGCAAACCTGCGTACTCAGCGAATTTCCAATGCATATATATGTGGCTCACTACTACATAAAGTCAATTACCAAGTTTCACAAAAATACATTCATAAACAAGTGATGTATAACATTTGATTTATTCTCCATAAGAATAACATTAGGGTTGAGGACGCAGGTTTGCTGCAACGAGGAAGATAAGTAGAGTTTTTTTTTTGCAATTATCAATATAACTGAACCAGGTGAAGCTACATACCAAGTTATATTAATTTAGGTTCATAATCAAGGGAGATATACAATTTTACTTATTCTCCATATGAATAACATGGGGGCCGAGTATGCAGGTTTGCTCTACGGGGACTATCAACAAAAAACTTGTTTTTTGTGCTAATATCAATATACCACAACTAGTTGAAGCCACATTCCAAGTTTCATCAATATACATTTATAAATAATCGAGATATAGAATTTTATTTATTCTCCATAAGGATAACATTGGACAACGTACTGTGTTTAGCACTTTGAATATCTCTGCAACGGTTGGACGTAGAACAATGATTAAAACACCAAAATGTTTGTTTTGTTGAGCTAAGTGTATTGATCAAAAGAAATGTGAAGTTTTTAGTAAAATTATCCAAGATAAATCTAACAACCTTTTTCCCCTAATATTAACATGGGACACATTTTTGGGATTTTCTCCACAACCACTTAACTTTAGATTTAAAATACTAAATTATTTGTTTTGTTAAGCTCTATATAATTGCTATAACCAAAATTGAGTGTTTTTTAACATTTTGGGGTCAAATTTGCAAAATACCGATTTTTGAAAAATTGTAAACCCCCATAAAACCCCCTTCTCATAGTGCGATCGATCTGGTTTTCGAACTTATAGTCATAAATGCTACTCTCCACATTTGTGCCAAATTTCATCAAAATCGGGTGTTTCTTTCAAAAGTTATCGCGGTAACGGACACACACACACACACACACACACACACACACACACACACACACACACACACACACATATATATATATATATATATATATATATATATATATATCATATATATAATATATATATATCAATTTGAACGAATAGTGTTTTTGGCATCTGGGGACCTCAAAACGAAAAGTTATCGTGGTCTCGGGCTTAAGTCTTACCATGCCACCTACGGTAATAGCTTCTTCCCTATGGGGGAAATTCGCTAATATAGGGGAAATTCGCTACTAACAGGAAATATGTGAATTACGATGTGCTACTGTTTATTTATTAGGTTAGCAGACGCAGAAGGTAAACTTCCAAAGCCGGACATTTCGCTTGTATAATAAACCCTGGAAACTACGCTAAACACAGTTTGTGACTGTTCAAGAATAATTAAAAAAATCATAAAATAATGTTAATAATGCAATCAAAATCATGACCCAATTGGTTATGAGGTGGAAACACCATACATTTTTAAATTAAAGCTCTTAGTTATACGCAAACTACAAATGAGACATTACCAAGCTGGGTAAAGTTTTGGTAGGCCTATTATAAACATTTACTTTCATTCAACTATTAACTAAAAATGTTAAAGAAAGATAATACTCTATGCATTAATATAATACCCACATACCTCTTGATTTATTTGTATAGTATAATTCTTATAACGGCAGTTCAAAAACAAAAAGAGATTACATCCTACAGTAAAAAATAGCATAACTATATGACATGTGAAGTATTTTTTAAAGTTTACTTACTGCCCGTACGGTTCTTGAAAAAGACAAAACTATATTTTTGCGATAAAATAAGCAACTACATTCAACGTAAAAAAATGCCGCAAAAAATGTCATGTAGCCGGACAATCGAGAAAAATCCCGGACATTGCCGGCTAAATCCAGAGATCTGATAACCCGACTTTTCATGAGAGATTTTATTAATTTCTTGATAAAATACTGTAAGAAATTCGTCGAGTACACACATTTTCTGTAGCACGGCGGGAATTTGTATGAGTACCTTTAACGACCACTAAACTCCAATTAATTAAAATATAATTAATTATACATGGAGCTCATTGCTAACATCAATGATTTTTGAGGGGTTTGGACGGTTTGGTGTTTTTTAGTTATCTTATTGCCTGTGCCTGTGTTATCAAAGTTTTTGGCGGTTGGCGGTTTGGCGCTCGGAAACTCGGAAGAGTCGGAAGTAGCTTCATCATAACGGATCCCAACTGTTCATCGTTGTTCGTCGTTCTCGTTCATCGGAATTGGCTTGTTATCATTACTGATCTCTGGTACTTTTTATCCTAGCTCATCGATTTAACTTAAATGATTAAAAAAGTGTTTTATAGGTCGAAATATTTTAACCCCCTCAGTGTTGAAGTATCAACATTCCTTACGTGCGACTCGTCTCAAAACAGTAACATTTACAATTTAGAATTGTATCGCCATCGCCATGTGACTGCAGTAGGCATGCTGATGGTTTCTTTTCAGGCTATAAGTGAACATTTAAGATTTATACATAGGTTAACTGTACATTTGGGTTTATTCTGGTTTCGCAAATGGATTAATTTTTTCGGTAAGCATAACATCTACAAGGAATCAGGGCTTTAGCTCTTCCCTGTGAAGTCAAGGTTACGCTTAAGTTATAGCAGCTAGGCCCTTGTCAAAATGAATTCAGCTTTACGCCTAATACAAAAGGCGATTTGAAAGTTTTAAATACTATTTTCAATAAATACAATTAAAATGGTAGGCCCTAATCACTCTGGGTTTTTTATAGATAGGTGGGAACTACAGCTTAAGGTGGGTTTGATCCACTTGGACACAACATTTTTAAACTTACTTAGTGTGCAAGCCGTTGGTGGTTGGTCGGGATTGAATTTGGAACCTTGCAGTCCAAAATATCACGCTCTAACCACTTCTGTTCCCATTAAATTGTAATAAACTTGAAGGATTAACTTAAGATTAGAGTTGGCCGCATGGCCTAGGCTATATGCATTGCACCTTCACTATATCTCCAATTACGTGTTTTATACTTGGCCCTCACTCCTTAGGCCTGTAATGTTATTCTAAGCATACAGCCACTCTTAATAGTATGTAATAGGTTTAAGTAAACCATTAGAATAATGTATTGATGCTCCATCAAAGCCACTTGCCATTTGTTCAATATTGGACTGGATAGCCAATCCAACCCTTTAAATGGGATTGAAGTATTTGCTCCACTTTTATTTCCGGTTTAGTCCTTCAGTCAGCTCCAGTAAGACAATCTCTTTCTCTCCTCTCTTCAAGCTTAAAAAGGGGACCAATCTTGTTAGAGGGAAGCTTGCCATATGACAGCCAAAAGATTTATTTAGTTTTGTATTGTATTTGAACAACACGTGTTTAGCTTAACTTAAATTATATCAGTACTGATACAACACTCGCTGTTCAGGCCATACGTAGATATAAATAATTGTTTGGAACAGATTGTGTGAAAGCACCTTAAATCAGTAGGCCTAGTGGTTCTTAAAAACAAAAAAAATACAAATAAATAGGACCATGTCGCAGGAGCAGCAACAGGAAAGCTGCAGAGCTGTTTTCATTGTTTTTAGAGTTAAGAATCCATAGTAGGTGTAATCAGAATTTATAATGTAACTTACGATGTTCAAGTTCATGCACCAAGAAATCAATATCATTACGAGAAAAGCTATGGTACCATACCTGTTCTCTGCGTTCGTGAGGTTTTTACAGTAGAAATTGATAAGGCCACTAGACTTAAGTTTCATAGACATCCTCCCTCCTGAATTGAATAAAGGCCCTTGTGCTATGCCGTGTAAGGATGACTGTGTAAGTAACTGATCTTGTTTTTTGTGGTACACAGTTCCTTTATTGGAACAATTAAATTAAGTTTATGTTTTTTTTTCGAACCATAAGCCTAAATTTAAAACATCCGTATAGTTTTGTAAGTTGATATTAAAACATATGAATCAAAGATTTCCCCCTCTCGTCTTGATGGTGTAGGCCTAAAGACCGTCACACACTACTAGACTTTGCCTGTACAAGACATCAGAACGAGCATGGAGCAGGGCATGAATGTAGCAAAATTCACTCTGAACTTCTTCCCGATCAAGACATTGGATCAGACAGATTGAGTGTGAAAACCACCGAGCGGGATAACGGCACCATATGGAAGTACCACACACCACTGGACCCCAAGCCAGACCCAGAACAAGACATCGGATTGATTTTTCTTAAAAAACCCGCCTCGACAGCGCTCATTGCTCGGTCTGATGTCTGGTTCGGAGGCTCTAATAACTACCAGATTCTCCCTTCGACCTCCCTGTCCATCAAATCCTGCTCGGTCCACTGTCTTGTTCATGGAAAAGTCCGGTAGTGTATGGCCGCTTTAACTAATGTGTTGACCAACCTAGAACTTAAATAAATTCATAAATTACTATTCTTTGGGTTGGAACCCTATGTTTTGTTACTGTAGCCCCCTCTTAATGTATTTCTGAGGTTTTTTTAGATTTTCCTACACCACAAGAAGGCGCATTACTGACAGGGTAACTTCTGTTTTGTTCAAAGTTTTGATCATTGCTACGTCTTTAAACATGTTTGTTGTTGGTGAATCTACCATCTCACATCAAGGAATGTCAAAGAGACAGGTTACCGTGGTTTTGCCCTTCTTTGGGCAGATAAAAATATATAAAATGTAAATACTCTACAAGAGTTTGACCCAGATAAGTCAGGGTACTTGCAGGCCTAGGCTTACGTACTTTAAAAAAGACAGGGGTCATTCCACATGAAATCATCTAATGTTTGCATGACCATTTTAGAATTTTTTATTTTCTCGCCTTGCAATTATCTAGCCTACTCCTCAGAAGAATAAAACCTTTTTTATTTTTAACTCATACGGTTTTGGATTTATACTTACTTAAAAATGCCGAGGAGAGTAATTTTGAGCATTTCCAAGGGTTTGTGCTAAAAAGCAAAGCTTCTGTGGTTTTTAAGATATTTTAGTTCTGGTTATTACGTTTTAAGGTACGATAATGACCCTAAAAATTATGAAACTCAAGTTATTTGAAAATAAATATTTACGGTAGTAAATTAATTATTAAAAATGTGTTTACAGTGAGCCGAGCAGGCATTTTCAAAAATTTATGTATAAAAAAAGGAATGAGTCCACAAATTAATTTGTTGCCCATAGAAGCTCCACATAGCAGTATTTAATAAAAATAGATATGCCTAACATCATTAAGACTTGATTTCCTTCCTAATAATATTTTAAGTCGAAAATGGAAATATTTCAAAATTGAGTGATTTTGGGATTTAATATCTAAAAAGGGGACCAGATAAAAGGTTGATTTTTGTGTGTTAACTTAGCTAACTCAGTACTGCAGATGGTATAAGTATTAGTTTATGGTTCACTGTACTTTCCGAGATATGAACATTGATGTTAAGTGGTAAAATACAGTGTGTCCGCAGCCGATGTTGCAGTAGAGTAAGCATCCAAATAATTTATTTTCATATTTGAGGACTTTATTGGATAGTTTAACATAAAATATACTTATCCTTATGAAACATTTTCACTGTGTACAGTAAGTGTATAACCATGGTATAGGCCTAAAATGGTTATGTTGAAATTACAGAATTATACGAGAAAGGGTTTGAGTACTTTATTGGACTGTTAAGCATCCTGTTATCATGATATTTTAACAGTTTATTTATAGTTAAATATTTGCAACACAAAATAGTTTCATTACTACCTTACAATATGTACAAAAACTCTTTTCCTAGAAACAAACTCTATCATTTTGTGTATAAAGCTGTTGAATACTATAAGAAAATAGTCTATTGTACAAATTAAGTTGCTACGATAAGTTCACAAAATTTTACATTAAATGTTTGTCCATAAAAATACTTAGTTTATCATATTGTATTTGTCCCAGGACTACCTAAAAACTGGTCTATACCAGTTTTGAGGCTGACATTGGGTACAGCAAATGAAGTTGTCATTACATATGGTAAGTCTTTTGGCTGTCCATTATGAAACTTCCTTTTCACCTTTGGTCCCTCCATTTGCAGAGGCTAGGGACAGAATCTCCCGGTTTAATCCCTACCTTCCAACCTGAGAATGGATGGTCCCTGGCTGTTGTACATGGATACCCTGTCAGTTCAGTTGACCAGTTGGAGGGCAGAATGCGGGTCCCCTGTTTGAGAGCCTCATCCCAGCTGTCACAGGGACATGGGAGTTGGCCCTCTGAAGGGTCGATTTGGCTGCCATCCCATCCCACCCTTTACTTTCCTGCTATATCCTATCTTTTCGGTAACCTGCACAATATTCCCGCTTGTGGAAGATGTGACTAGCAGCTATGCTGGGGTTTCCTAATCCGTTAACAATGATGATGATGAATGATGATATTGTATTTTTAAATTCAGTTTACATTTAATTAAATTTTTTAAAACCCCCTTTTTTAGCGAATTTCCCCTATAGGGAAGAAGCTATTACCGTAGTCGGCATGGTTAGACCTAGGCCTGGGACCTTGATAACTTTTAGCGAATTTCCCCTATATAGGGAAGAAGCTATTACCGTAATCGGCATGGTAAGACCTAGGCCCGGGACCATAATAAATTTTTGTTTTGAGGTCCCCAGGCCCCAAAAACACCATTTGTTCAAACTGTATATATATATATGTGTGTCCGTGAGCACGATAACTCTCGTAAAAATGATCCGATTTTGATGAAACGTGGTATAAACGTGTAAAGCAACATTTATGACTGCAAGTTCGTAAACCAGCCAGATCGCTCTATCCAAAGGGGGATTTTGGGGGGTTTTGTACCCCTAAAATGGGTTTTTTGAATATTTTACATATTATTCTTGAAATAGTCAAATTTTAGTTTTTACCATTGGATTCAGCTTAAAAACCACACAATTTGGTATTTTGATCATTCCTCTACGTCAATTGGTTACCGAGATATTGAAAGTGCTAAACACAGTACGTTGTCTAATGTTATTCTTATGGAGGAAAAGGCAATTTTTATATCTCACTTATTTATGAACGTTTACTGATGAAAATTGGTATACAGCTTCATCTCGTTGTGGTCTACTGATATTTGCTAAAAAAAATATTTTTTGCCAAAGGCTCCCGTAGCAGCAAACCTGCGTACTCAGCCCCCATGTTATTCTTATGTTTATTAGAGTAATTAAATTCTCTGTCTCCCTTAATTATGAACATAAATGAATAAAAACTGGTATACGACTTCACCTAGTTGAGTTATATTGATATTAGCATAAAAACCCATTTTTTGTGTTCCTTGTTGCAGCAAACCCGTGTACTCAGCCCCAATGTTATTCTTATGGAGAATAATTAAAATTGTATTTATCGCTTATTTGTGAATCTATTTTTATGAAACTTGGTAAGTTGCTTTATGTAGTATTAAGACATTTATATCTCCATTGGAAATTCACTGAGTATGCAGGTTTGCTGCGACGGGGGTGTTTGTTTTGAGGTCCCCAGATGCCAAAAACACCATTCGTTCAAAACGGTATATATATATGTGTATATATATGTGTAAACATATATGTGTGTGTGTGTGTGTGTGTGTGTGTGTGTGTGTGTGTGTGTGTGTGTGTGTGTGTGTGTGTGTGTGTGTGTGTGTGTGTGTGTCCGTGAGCATGATAACTCTCGTAAAAATCGTCTGATTTTGACGAAATTTTGTATAAACGTGTAAAGTAGCATTTATGACTAAGTTCGAAAACCAGGCGGATCGACCTATTCGAAGGGGTATTTTGGGGGAGTTTTGTACCCCAAAAATGGGTTTTTGAGTTTTTTACATATAATTTTTGAAAAAGTCAAATTTTATTTTTTTTCCCGTTGGAATCAGCTTAAAAAGATGCACAGTTTAGTGTTTTGATGATTGCTCTTCGTCAAATGGTTACAGAGATATTGAAAGTGCTAAACACAGTACGTTGGTCCAATGTTATTCTTATGGAGAATAAGGAAAATTGTATATCTCGCTTATTTATCAACTTATCCTGATGAAACTTGGTATATTGCTTCATATCGCTGTGGTCTATTGATATTTGCACTAAAAAACATTTTTTGGCTGATAGTTCCCGTTGCAGCAAACCTGCGTACTCAGCTCCCATGTTATTCTTATGGAGAATAAGTAACGTGTTCTCTCCCTTAATTATGAACATAAATTAATAAAATTTGGTATGTTGCTTTACCTGGTTGAGTTATATTGATATTTGTATAAAACCCCATTTTTTGTGTTCCTTGCTTCAGGAACCCTGCATACTCAGCCGCCATGTTATTCTTATGGAGAATAATTAAAATGTCATAAATTGTTTATTTATGAATGTATATTGATGAATATGATATTGATGATTTGGTATGTGGCTTTATGTGGTATTAACATACATATATATGCATTGGAAATTCGCTGAGTACACAGGTTTGCTGCTACGGGGGTATTATAAGTAAACTATGACAACATTTATTTTTTTAAAGAAATATGGAGTAGTGAAGGAATCTTTAAACACCCCCGTTGCAGCAAACCTGCGTACTCAGCGAATTTCCAATGCATATATATATGTCTCACTACTACATAAAGTCAATTACCAAGTTTCACAAAAATACATTCATAAACAAGTGATGTATAACATTTGATTTATTCTCCATAAGAATAACATTAGGGTTGAGGACGCAGGTTTGCTGCAACGAGGAAGATAAGTAGAGTTTTTTTTTTGCAATTATCAATATAACTGAACCAGGTGAAGCTACATACCAAGTTATATTAATTTAGGTTCATAATCAAGGGAGATATACAACTTTACGTATTTATATGAACTTTGTTATATGAATAACATGGGGGCCGAGTATGCAGGTTTGCTGCTATGGGGACTATCAACAAAAAACTTGTTTTTTGTGCTAATATCAATATACCACAACTAGTTAAAGCCACATACCAAGTTTCATCAATATACATTCATAAATAATCGAGATATCAATTTTTATTTATTCTCCATAAGGATAACATTGGACAAAGTACTGTGTTTAGCACTTTGAATATCTCTGCAACGGTTGGACGTAGAACAATGATTAAAACACCAAAATGTTTGTTTTGTTGAGCTAAGTGTATTGATAAAAAGAAATGTGAAGTTTTTAGTAAAATTATCCAAGATAAATCTAACAACCTTTTTCCCCTAATATTAACATGGGACACATTTTTGGGATTTTCTCCACAACCACTTAACTTTAGATTTAAAATACTAAATTATTTGTTTTGTTAAGCTCTATATAATGGCTATAACCAAAACTGAGTGTTTTTAACATTTTGGGGTAAAAATTTGCAAAAAACTGATTTTTGGAAAATTGTAAACCGCCATAAAACCCCCTTCCCATAGTCCGATTGATCTGGTTTTCAATCTCAAAGTCATAAATGCTACCCTCCACATTTGTGCCAAATTCCATGAAAATTGGGTGTTTCTTTCAAAAGTTATCGAGGTAACGGGCACATATATATCTAAATTTGAACAATAGTGTTTTTGGCATCTGGGGACCTCAAAACGAAAAGTTATCATGGTCTCGGGCTTAAGTTTTACCATGCTACCTACGGTAATAGCTTCTTCCCTATAGGGGAAATTCGCTAAAATAGGAACCTAAGGATTATAAAGGTAAGATAGAGGCAGGATATTCCAAAGAGGGATTTTGATACATACATGTTTAAAAATGGCCACTGAACTTATTGTAAACACATTTTTTATAGGCCTAATTAATTTACTACCTTAATAATCTATTTTCAAGTAACTTGAGTAATATCATTTTGAAGCATAATCTTACCTTCAAAACAAAATAACCAGAAAAAATCTTTAAATCAGAAATCAGAAATCAGAAATCAGATCTTTATTGCCATTCGACTTTTACAAGCATTGACAAACGTCATTTACAAAAATAATGTGACATAGAAAATATAACTAATTTATACCACAATGTACAAAACATTCAAAATTATATATGTCAACGGTAAAAAAACAATAATTATTTCTTGTCAATAAAATACTCAGACACACTGTAGTATTCCTTAGCAACCAAAAAGGATCTCAGCCTCCTCCTAAACTTACCCACATCAGTTACTGCTATGAGATTGGATGGGAGGGAATTGTATAATTTAATGCCTGCATACAAAGTCTGGTTTTTGAAAAAGGTAGTGTTGTGACGGGGAATTGCCAGGGATCCAGCATTACGAAAATTAAACCTAGAAATGTGGCCCATCTGAAAAAAGTGTCTGTTTTTAACCAAAAATGAAAGAGTTTCAAAAATATAAATACAGGGAAAAGTCAGTAAGTTATTTTCAGAAAAAACACCTCTGCACGACTCAAGCCTTGCCATTCCAAAAATCAGTCGTATTGCTTTCTTTTGTAACCGAAACAGTTTCTTTGTACGAGTTGATTCGGCACCCCAAATTGGAATGCCATATCTGATGTGTGGATACAAACAAGAAAAATAAGCAGTTAGAAGAACCCTAGTATCAGTGAACTGAGCAAGTCTTCGAAGAGTAAAAATGCCACTATTCATCCTTCCGGAGACCTTGTTAATGTGTTTGAAATAATCAAGTTGAGAATCTATGATAAGTCCTAAAAAATCATTTTTTTCGCATGCCTCTATTTCAAAATCTCCTACAATAATATTTGAACCATCAGAAATGCCATCATAATTTCTTAATTTAAAATCAATAAACTTGGTTTTATCGGAATTTACAGAAAGTTTGTTTACAGCCAACCACTGAAGAAGAAGACTACTCTGCAAGAATGCATTGATTTCAAGATTTTCTCGAGATACATCGCTGATACTGAGCGATGTATCGTCGGCAAACAGACACAGGTCACATCTAGGTACACTACTAGCAATGTCATTGATAAACATCAAGAAGAGGATCGGTCCAAGGACCGTACCTTGAGGAACTCCAGTGTCAACTACTACTTCTTCAGATTTCTGTGAAGCAATACAGCCTCGTTGATCGATATAATTGATTTGCACAGTCTGTGTTCTCCCAAGGATAAAAGCAGTAATCCAATCCAAAGCAACACCCCTAATACCAAAATGTTCCAATTTCTTTAGCAAAAGGCTGTGGTTCACCATGTCAAAAGCCTTGCTCAGATCTAAGAACAATCCAAAAACATGTTTGCGGTCGTCAAGTGCTTTAGAAACAGTAGAAATAAAATTGAACATTGCATCAACAGTGGAGGTGTTTTTGCGGAAGCCAAACTGTTTATCAAAAAGAACATTATTACAAACCAAGAATGGGTAAAGCCTGTTGAGAAAAAGTTTTTCTAAAATTTTAGAGAAGGTTGAAGTTATAGAGATAGGGCGATAGTTGTTTTTATCAACGACACTGCCCTTCTTGTGAAGAGGTTTGACTACAGCGGATTTGAGAGATTCTGGGAATACCCCCTGTTCAAAAGAAGAATTAGCAATGTGAGCAAGAGGGCAAACAAGAAGATCGGCAACCTGTCTGAGTAGTCTTGAAGACATGCCATCTTTGCCAGCAGAGTTACTGATTTTTAAAGAGCTCATGGTGTCCATTACTTCGCTCTCACTTGCAGGATTTAGAAAAAGAGAAGAGGAAACACGTGGAACATTGACGGGAAGGTCCAGGGCCATAGGAGAGCCATCATTATGCCTACCTCCAATACTGGAGAAGAACGTATTAAATTCATTTGCTACTTCTTCGGGAGAGTGTAAAAGATTTCCATTTTCATTCTCAATTTTGAGTTTTTTGAAGGACATTGATTTTTTGTTAGGGATAGTCTCGCTAATGACATCCCAGATAGCCCTAGACTTACATTCCGCGGCATCAATGTGTTTAAAAACTTGTCTAGCCTTTGAGGACCTAATTTGTTCCCTAAATTTCTTTTTTAGCTCGAGGTATGACTTTCTCATGGAATGTGAGGAACTCAAATCCTTAGTGAGAAAATACATTTCAATTAGGTTTTCACGCAGCTTGATTACTGAAGGATCTAGTTTCACTTTGGAGAGAAACTTTTTTGAACACACCCTTGCCTTCTTATAAGGAAATGCAAGTTCGAAACAATAGTTAACAGTTGACAAGAAGGCATCAGCTTTATCATTAACATCAGATGACAAATAAACATCGCTCCAACTGTATTTTTCCAGAAGATACCTAAATATTAGAATATTATCTGTTCTAAACGACCTGTTGAATTTAAATTGAGGTTGGTGATCAGAAACAGAAAATATGATGTCAGCAACTTGTGAATGATGATCGGATATACCTGTAACAACTACCTCTGTATTTAGAATTGGAGGGCTGATATTACAAAAGACGTTGTCAATGAGGGATTTTGACCCATTAAACTCTCTAGTATATGAAAACACTGTGTCATGTAGGCCAAAAGACAACATAAGCTCTGATAGTTTTTCCGATGAGCTGTCAAACACAGAGAAATCTATATTGAAATTAAACCATAGAAGCTATGATTTTTAGCGCAAACCTTTAAAAATGCTCAACATAACTCTCCTCGTGGAATAAGCCACAATTAAGTATTTCACTGAGGGGCCATACATATATTGCGCAACACATTTTTTCATAATTTCAAATCCCCCTTCCCCCATGTGCACAATAACGCTTGACCATATCCCCCCGTCATCCCCAATGAGTTATGAAACTCAGTCATAAGTTAGTAGGTTAAAACAACTTAACCTTTTAAACATAGTTTTAGTAGCAATTTGGAATATGGATTTCAATAAGTCATAAACTTTCAATAATTTTCTTTTAACAACATTTTTCAATAAATGATTTCAAGTGAAAATGTATACAAACAAACAAGACTGTTACTAATAATTATAAACAACAAAATAAACTACCTCAGCTAATACACTGTATCAAGTCTTGATTTTACACTCTAAAACAACACAAAACATTGGTGTAAAGCAATACAGAACTCACTCAAAACACATTATGTATTTATTTTTAGTTTAACTGTTATTAAAATAGTATGACAGAAGTATTTTTTATATAAATAACTGTAACGTTTATTTAGATATCAATTTATTTCTTAATTTTGAAAGTTTTATAACAGTATCAATAGATACGGGAGTGCGCCAGCTCTTAAGGTTAATATGTGTGAGTTGTCTTGTTTGGTTGTTTACATTTTCACTTGATATAATTTATTGAAAAATGTTCTTAAAAGAAAGTCATTTAAAGTTTAATGATTCATTGAAATCGAAATTCCAAATTGCCACTAAAACTATGTTTAAAATGTTTAAGCTGTTTTAAATAAAGCCTACTACGATTGAGTTACGTTACACATTGTGGGGGGAGGGGGGTTGGTAAAGCGTTACGGTGCATTCCATGGTGGAAGAGGGGGTCTGAAATGTGGAAAGAATGTTAACATAATATGTGTATGGCCCCTTATCTCACTTAGTATTTAGAGTTTATTGATAATACCTGCAATACTGAACTATACTACGCGAAGATACAATTAGGAATGAGGCTGACAGCCTAGGTCAACCACCAGAAAAATGAAAATGTCGTACCAAATTTTTACAAAATAAAATACTTGGCGTATGAGCTTCTGTTTGCACGCAATTTAATGTTGTTTCCTCTTATTTCATTGCATATAATTCGAGGCACTTTTTGCGTCTAGCCTAGCCACTGGATATTTATTGCCTAGCAACAGATTACGCGTTTTTAAACAAAAATCAAACCTAATCTGTAAACAAAACACCGCTGCAGTATTTCCATTTAGCGGTAAAAAATATCCCATGCGCTGATACAAAAAATCCCACTATATCCCACACTTTCCCTTATAATATCCCTCGTCAAATCCCACACTTTCCCACCGATCTTTTAAACAATGCAACACAAATAATGTTGAATATTATATGATTATTGAAAAATGTATTAGCTAAATTTTTATACAGTTATTAGAGATTATTTAGATTACTAATTACCTATATTTTTCATTTTAGTACCCAAAAGGATTTTGAGTAAATTCAACCATAGATTAAACATAATCCAACTTAAATGGTACTGTTTGCCATAAGGCCAGCATGTGAACTAACTAAACTAAATAATTTAGTTCCTTGAGAGGTACAAATATTTTGAATGTTAGTACTAAAGAGTATGACATAGGTACTAAATAATGGAAAATTGTACTTGTTAATTCCAACAAAGCCAGGCCAGCGACATTGACGTGATTCAGTGTTCCTTCTGAGACGTTTATAAAATAATAACAGGTGCGGACAGTGAGGTTTAAAAATGGGAATGCCCGCAACTGTCAATACCCCCGTAGCAGCAAACCTGCGTACTCAACGAATTTCCAATGCATATACATATATGTATCTTAATACCACATAAAACCAAATACCGTACCAAGTTTCATCAATATACATTCATAAATAAACGATTTATAACATTTTAATTATTCTCCATAAGAATAACATGGCGGCTGAGTATGCAGGTTTGCTGAAGCAAGGAACACAAAAAATGGGATTTTATATAAATATCAATATAACTCAAGTTGGTAAAGCCACATACCAAATTTGATTAATTTATGTTCATAATTAAGGGAGATAACAGGTTACTTAATCTCCATAAGAATAACATGGGGGCTGAGTACGCAGGTTTGCTGCTACGGGAACTATCGACAAAAAATTATTTTTAGTGCAAATATCAATAGACCACAGCGATATGAAGTAATATACCAAGTTTCATCAGGATATGTTAGATATACTATTTTCCTTATTCTCCGTAAGAATAACATTGGACAACGTACTGCGTTTAGCACTTTCAATATCTCTGTAACCATTTGATGTAGAGCAATGATCAAAACACCAAATTGTGTGTATTTTTAAGCTGATTCCAATAGTAAAAAACTAAAATATGATTTTTTTAAATTATATGTAAAAAACTCAAAAAAAACATTTTTGGGTACAAAACCCCTCCAAAATACCCCATTCGAATTAGTCGATCTGTCTGGTTTTCGAACTTAGAGTCATAAATGCTGCTTTTCACGTTTATACCAAATTTCGTCAAAATCGGATTATTTTTACGAGAGTAATCATGCTCACGGACATACATATATATAGTTTTGAACGAATGGTGTTTTTGGCATCTGGGGACCTCAAAACGAAAAGTTATCATGGACGCGGGCCTAGGTCTTACTACCATCCCAACTACGGTAATAGATTTTTCCCTATAGGGGGAATTCGCTAATACGTCAATTAAATCAAATAGAAGTGCTACTGCTAAGATGTTCATGTCGTAAGCAAACTAGCAGACGGAATGCCGATTTCCAAAAAAATCCCACTTTATCGCACAATCCCATTTTATCCCACAAGCAATCAAATTATCCCATCTATGGGATAAAAATCCCTCAAGTGGAAACACTGCACCGCTGATAGCAAACGACGCGACGGTAGGCGGACGAAATCCAGTAAAAAAAATATTCACCGAATACAATTGTAGCAACCTTTTGCTGCTAAAATTGACCCCAAAGACCATGTTGAAAACACTGCATTTTCGGTCTGTCAACTGGCAAAACTGCAACAACTCGCGATACTCGGGAATATCCATGTTTTTGTAAGACGCTTTTAGGCTAAATACATCGATCGAAGTAATGTGTTATATACTAAAATGGAAGTTTAAAATTTCACCTGACTAATGGTGTGTATTTTATTTCATTTAAAGAAACGTTAAGGTTCGTTAGCTTGAATTTTAATGTAACCTTGTAGACGGGAGCGGCAAACAGTAGACGGGGGCGACCGCCCCTACCGCCCCACCCTTTGGATCCGCCCCTGGTCCAACTGGGAATAGGTTGTTGTTGTCAATAACTTTGATGATATGAAGTTGAAACAAGAATTTCTCCGAGGTATGTGTGCCTATGGATTTGATAAACCGTCAGAAATTCAGCTGAGGACAATCATGCCTATTGTGAAAACGTATGATATTATTGCTCAGGGTCAGTCAGATGGAAAGACCAGATCCACAGCAAATTGACTTCTTCGGGAGGGTCAAGCTCTGATCTTGGCTCCGACCCGAGAATTGGATTATCAAATCCCGAAATAAGTGGTAATTCCGCTGGGTGATTTCATGAACATAATGTGTTGTGCGCGTAGCGGTATATGCATTATGCCAATGCCCAATGCTGGATATGTAAGTGCATATGGTGGTAGGCCCCCAAGGCTGAGTTTATGAAATGATTAACCAACCGTCAGGTAGTGAGAACCAGTGGCGGCTGGCGGATACAGACTGTCGTTTTAGGGGTCTGGGTTATGGTTACGAGTGAAAACAAATATACAAACCGTCAAAATACAATAACTTTAATGATTCCCATGACCTTCCCCACTTATTGTATCCGCGCCTGATGAGAACAACTATAGCATAACAGTTCTTGTGTTGGGTGAAGGAGATGAAATGTTACCCAGAGGATTTCAAGATCAAATCAACGTATGTATTAAGGGCCCCCGTGCTTTTACAACAATGGCCACAGAAATGATTGGTATTTGTAAATACAAAATAAATGTCTCATGAGGAATCACACCACCCCTCCCCCTCCCATCACTAGGATTATTGTGATGTAGGTAGAAGGACGGAAGTTGCTGCCAACGTAATCATGTTGTAGTGTTGCCCACAGAGTACACTTTGTTTTAATATAATGTTAAACATGTCTTTATAGCAACATCTTGCGAATTTAAAGTTCAAACGACCATAAAGAATCTAAAAAACCATGGTGTTTCATAGTGGTGACGTAATTTTCCGAAATTTCTTCATTGTAACTGTAACACTGTTGCCGCAGCAGTATGGACCGTTGCTGAAGCTCTACAGTGCCCGGCAGCAGAGAAGACCGTTGGAGGCGGAGCCTGCAGTCGACGTGACCTTGAATAAACCAATACGCATCACGCGTGGTTGCCAAGCTGTTTCCCCGCTCTAACAGCGCTTGACGCCGAATCATTGTACTAGTTACATTAAATAAAGGCGCTCGGGTAAAACATGTAAAACTGCAACAAATCTTGTAACACTGTGTTAAAGAACAATAAATTACGAACATTTAAAAAAAAAGTTTAGGGCGATACCTTTTTTCCTTTTATAGTAACAACTAATTTGATTAGATTCTTTGATTGTAAGGCTAGCAAATGGAGTTCTTGGATGTTATTTTGATTTTGTTTGATGTACTAAACTTCTGAACTCTAAAATATCTACAAATCTAGTTTTTTTTGATAGATTTTCAGTTCAGGTCGGAACCCTAAAAAGTGTTTTTAAATAATTCCTGGGTAAATATTATAAAATAAATAATTAAAATTACACAGAAAATATTAATTGTTTAAGTGTCAAACAAATGTAATGCACTGAAGTTACAATTATGGTTTTTAAAATCCTATAAGCTTGATAATTCTATCTTTGCTTGAAATGTAACTACTTATTAAAAAAGTTCAATCTCAGAACCACAATTGGTTGAATAATCTCCCAATTGGTCTCCCAATGACGGGGGTGGAGGTAATCCATACTTATGAACAGCTCGTCATGTCCCGTATTTTGTGCCTAATGAAGAGTTGGCTACCCTAGTTGGAGTGGAACTACATAGGTGGAACACATAGGCGTGCGCAGAGTCTGGTCAGCGTGGTTACCGGAACCGAAAAATGCACCCCCTCCCCCCCCCAAATATAGTTGCTCTTGGAACTTATTTTTCTGTCAAATAATTGATTGCTTCAATCATTGTATGTCATATAATAGTTTGCTCCTCCTTGACACAAATATGAGCAATCTTATTCAATGCAATAAATATTGTGTAGGTATATTTAGTTTATAAAATATCATAATTTACTTGTTTTGTATTATCTTATAAAAAATATAGATTACGCTGCATCACTACGATTTCTCGGTCAAAGAATGTATCTTAAATTTTATTAAAACAATATAACAATTAGAAGTGAACTGAAATAGGGTACCAAGCACTTTTTAAAAAGCTAGATCCAAGAATAGGCCTATATCATCAGAGAATTTATTGTTTCTCAGAAAAAGATACTTGATTGTATTATACCTAACTGATGATAGTGATGGAATTATTATTTATATTAGTATTTTTAAATTGTTTTACTTTTACGACTGATTATGGTGCATTCGAAGTGAGAAGTAAAGTTCAAATAAACAGCGATATAAAAGTACTATTTCTCATTATAATCCAAATTTAAACCATTGTCGCAATTACTTTCCCTATAAATCTCTGAACAATGAATAAAAGTAGGGCGAAGGGGTATTGTACTTATATCCGGCATTCGGTTTCCAAGAATCTGCCGATCGTCACGGGAATAAGTCAGATGACAGTTCATGTTTTGGACATCGATTTTAATTTAATTTGCATTTGAAAACACTGTGCACAAACTGTGTTGCAGTAGTCATATAATGTTTTAAGATCAGTTCTACGTTTTAGTTAATATTGAGTGTTATATGGTAGTTGTGTTTTTGTTTTTTATTTCTTAGTATTTGTGTTTATTACCATGGAACAACCGTCTACAAGCGGTAAAAAAGGAAAACGGTGCATAGTCGTGAGCGCAAAATTGTGTACAATGTTTATTGTTTGTTTGATTTGTGTAAAACAAAACTATTGCAATAAATCACACAGGAGGATAGCGGAACCTTTTAAGGTATTTTTGTACATTGACATTCATATATATATATATTAACAATATTTATATTATTTAATAGTACAGCAATTTGCAAATTATACTAATAATATTTTCATTATTTATATGTATTCTCATTAATCATTTAAAGAGAATAAATTAAATCGCCCTCAGTATTAACAGTTCATGCCACACCGGAGCTGCTACAGAGCTTCGTTGTGTCTGTAGCCTCGAGCGGCTTTTAACAGGGTGCCGGGACTGTGCGAAGCTACTGTACACTTGTCAACGCCGCGTTCTCGTCCTATTGGCTGCAGCCCAACGGACTTCTTTGCTGCCGGGCACTATAGTGCAAAAGAAAACAGGGCCGACATCTACAAAGTTACTTTGGATATTGCTGACTAAATTGCCATACACGAGTTGCATAGAGTTAGATATATGTAGCAACAAAGTGTTGTGGTGTAAACGCATCCCACCTTAACAAATCAGTATTATGCGAAAAAGTAAATTATATTGGAACCGGGAAATTCTATACCATTTATATACATGTCAAACCTTATTGCCGATCGGACAAGCCACCATCAAAATAATTTATTACCGAGTCGAGTCGGACACCTTGAGAGAACATAATAAGTCTCAGTATCAAGTTAAATATATTGCGAGAGAGAAGTAAACACTGTCTAGCGATTATCGAAGAATCCGATTATGGCGATAGCGATTATCGAAGATAAGATAAAGATTGCGACATGGGGGCACGCTGAAACTGAAATAAGGAAGTGATAATAATTATATCAACTTGCCATATTTGAGATTTCTTGTTACGATTTTAGCGATACGAACGAGAATTAAATGGGCAAGGACAGGACCCAAATCTAGGTACTCTTAAGTTAAGATGCCATGTTAGATGAAGTGCGCGATGGTGATACGGATAAAATATTATGAATATGGTAAGCTTTCAAGTAGTGCCTTAGATTTGATACATGGTTAATCTGTTATTTATATTCGCTAATAATTTTTTTAAATTACCGATTCGGATTATTTATTGGCTTATCAAAACTTAAGCTTTTGAATTAGGACATGTGTCTTATGGGCCTAACCTAGGTTAACTTATTTTGGACTACACTTGGAAACTAACCTTGTTTTTGATGACTCATTGGCTGAATGACTTTTGAATTGGGTCTCAGTAATGCCCATAGTAGGCTATTTAATATGTTTGGCTCTGCCTTTTATCAATAATTATCATATGGGATTTTTAATGGTTTAACTTGCAGCTGTTCGGTTAGATTTCCCAAGTATCAAATTTAGGATTACCGTATGTTCCTAAGGCCTAGGCCTAGGTACCACATAGGTTTCATTCTATGAGTAAATTTGAAACTTGTTGCAGGTGTGGCAGGACATCCGCGAGGGATGACCACGGAAGAGAAGCTGGTCTCCCTACACAGCCCAGAGTCTGATTGCAACTCAAATACTTTGGATTCCACTGCAAGTTACCTCAGCAACACCTCATCTCAGGACGTTGACTTTATACAAGATAACTCTGATTATCAGTGGTTTCTTGACTATGGGTAAGTTAAATTATAATTTTTTTGAATTGGCAGCCCAGGCCATTTGGGCCTAAGTACTGTTTGAATGGAAATTCATGTTCGACATAGGTCTATCTTATTTTTAACAATTAAATAGGCTGCACAATTAAAATAGTACAGTCTTGATTTGAAGGACACTGTATTACAAATTGGATGTCCTAAGCCGAGGAATTTTATTTTACCCTGAAAATGTTGAACATTTTTGGGATTTTGGTACTTTGGTATTATACGGATGCCACTATTTTTGGAGGTTAATTTTTACCAGATACAAAGGATAACTACATAATTCGAAAAAACGTACTTTTATTGACTTACTGTAAAAATTTTACATTATTCTGATGAGCGGTCTTTGTGTTGTGCCTCTCAAAAGGCAGCGATGTCCGCTAGGATCGTGTTGAATGCGTCGCCGCCGCTAGCAGCCACACCCGATCGTCACATGTATTCCGCCAAAAATACAGCGCGCTGCGGCAGTTGTTATCATAAAAATACGTACGGTTTCCTCTTCATTTCGAGGTAAATCCCACACCAAAAGAACGTCACTCATTATGAAAACAAATGTAACGTCGTGCACGGCAATAAATCACTCATGACACTGACCCAGATACAGGCGGTGACAGGTGATGCGCGCGCTCCGGTCAACGACCTGACCTTGGCCTATTTGGAGGGGGTTTGGCGGCCGGAAGTATGACTCATAAGGTATCATTCGATTTGTAACGAAACAAGGAAAGTCCTACAATCATTTTTATGATAACCCATCCTAACATAACTGCTGCAGTGCGCTGTATAAGGGTGGCATCCGTATAATACCAAAGTACCGGGATTTTTTATAAAACACCTTTTTTGGACACTCTTGTTAATAAGTTAAATTTAATGTGGCTCAGCGTTCATTTTCGGCTGGTAAAAATAATTTTGTTTGCCATTTTTTGCTGTAAAGACATTGCGGTCGTTGTTTTAGGCTATAAAATGCAGTGAATCTCTAATTTTTTTCCCATTAATGTAAATAATATGTGTGAAATTGCCAAATGTAAGTTAGTCCTAAAACACGTTTTGGGGACTTGTCCTACTAATCGCTGTTTTTTTCTGTTACCCGATCGGTAATTGTGATATAACCATTACTCCTATAGAAATTGAAAATTTCTTTTTCAAAACTAAATAACCTACTGATTTTGAAAATAATAATTTTTTCCCGCGGAAAAGTCGGGAAAACCGGGATATGGGAAAAAACGGGAAAAAATATTGTTTCCCGGAATATAGCGATTTGGGTACTTAAATTGTGTGGAATTTACCCTGAACACGAATATGAAATCCGTTTCACGATTTAATATTTTATAAGCGAGTTATCGTAAAAAAACGTGTAAAATCGACACAATCTAGCGGGCCCGGTGGAATTCCGGGGTAATTGGGTGGGGAATTTTCTTCAGACTAGGTTAAATGTAATAATACCCCCGTCGCAGCAAACCTGCATACTCAGCGAATTTCCAATGAATATATAACATAACACATTAATACTTAACAGGATTCATAAGAAATATATTCACAAACTAGTGATATTAAAAATATTAATTATCGTCCATAAGAATAACATTGGGGATGAGTACGCAGGTTTGCTGCAACAAGGAACACAAAATAATGGGTTTTTATGCAAATATCATTAGAACTCATCTAAGTAAAGTCACATACCAAGTTTCATTCATATAGCCTACAGTTATAAGTAAGCGATATATAACATTTTAATTATTCTCCATAAGAATAACATGGGGACCGATTACCTAGGTTTGCTGCTACGGGAACCATACGTGAAAATTTTGTATTTTGTGCAAACAACGATAAACCCCAACCAGATGAAGCCATATACCAAATTTTGTCAGTTTATGTTCATAAATAAGCGAGATATACAATTTTTCTTTTTCTCCATAAGAATAACATTAGACAACGTACTGTGTTTAGCACTTTCAATATCTCAGGAACCAATTGACATAGAGCAATGATAAAAATACCAAATTGTTTGTTTTTTTATGCTGAATTAAATGGTAAAAATTAATATTTGATTTGAATAAAAATTACATGTGGAAACCCCAAAAAACCCATTTTTGGGGTACAAAACCCCCCAAAAACCCCCCTTTGGATGGTGCGATTCGTCTGGTTTTCGAACTCGTTCAAATAAATGGTGTTTTACACATTTGTACCAAATTTCATTAAGAACGAGAGTTATCGTGCTTACGGACACATATATATACATATATAAAAATTTGAACGAATGGTGTTTTTGGCGTCTGGGGACCTCAAAATGAAAAGTTATCATGGTCTCGGGCTTAAGTCTTACCATGAGACCTACGGTAATAGCTTCTTCCCTATAGGGGAAATTCGCTAAAAGGAAAATTTCCCCCAAACGGGGAATTTTCCCAATGACGGAAAATTTACCCTTGTTAAAACAATTTTAATTATTATAAACTAACCTAACTCAGCATAGCGCTGTATGGGAAGTTTTCCCTTTTCCGGGTAATTTTCCCTAACATGGGAATTTTACCCTTAACCCTTTGAGCCCCGGGCATTATTCCACGACTTAACTGAAAATGCCCGTCAGTTTTGCATGGTGATACTGTAAATGCCCAGAGGTAAATCGCTAGTTTTGTAAGCTTTTCGTAAAACCCCTATAACTCCCTTATATATAGAGATAAATTTATATTTTTTTGTTTGTTTTGTAGGTAATTTATTGTAAAAAATTAAAATATAAGTTTTATATCATAAATAGAAATTTTGAATTTATATACATATATACACATATATACATCTAAAGTTATATATATCTTTTTTATATTTTACATGCCAAAATGTATGGTAATGCAACTTTTCTTGGGTGAATGGAGGTTAGTATTATAATCTACATATGATACTGTAAGCACAGTGCAAATTTCAAACAAATACATGCATAAATAAATTTTATATAACAATTTTTATACGTACCTGCAAAATTTCAAAATTTGGATCACGACGCTCAGTAAGATATAATATTATTTTTATAGGTGATATAATTAATTTTATGAATTCTTTACATGCATTAAGTCTAATTTGAAAATAAATATATATCCAAGCATAATAATAATATAATAATAACAGTGAAGGATGATAAGAAAATGTTTTATTGAACTTACATGCCAGTAAAACTCCATACGCCATACACATATCCTTAAATGTATTTCAAGTTTACTGAAAGTTTTTCATGTTGTCATTTTTTTATTAACATTTATTAAAAATTAGAAGGCATCAAATGTCTATGTAGTCTACAAAATAAAAATTACTCGTTACATGCCATATATAAATACTGTATTTTTCATGCATTTCACAAAACAACATATGTGAAGAATAAAAAGTACTCATAGCATGCAGTAGGCTACATGCACAAAATGTCTATTTACACACAAACCTCACTACACATTCAGGATGACAATATACAGGATAAAAAGTACTCATTTACATACAATACATTACATACACCAAATGTCTATAAACACTTATGTTTAACCAAACATTCAGGATGCAACCCAGCCTTGCAACCCAAGCACCAAGTTCTTGACCGCCTCCTTTTCCCAGAACCATCAGGATTATTTTTCCCACTACATACAGCACAACTTTTTTCCTTGTTATCTGGGATTTTTTCTAAACCATAACTTTTGCAAGGTGCATCCCCAGCCCCTCTCATTACTGTTACATTTTTAAAAGAAAACCACTCATCAGCTAAGTCTTCAATTATCGCAGTCATGAACTGTAATCGACTCAATTTATTTACAGTGGTATTTAGTTTATACAAAACATATGAGTTGAGTATCATGCGACCAAATACATTGAAGATGACTTTTTTCCAAGGTTTCATGTTCCTCCTCTCATCTAGATATGTGTACAGCATTTGATCTGTTCCGTCGATACCACCCATCCCTTTATTATATTGATTAACAATTTGTGGTTTTCTTTTAATAATTATTTTCCCATTTCGTCTAATTGTATATTGAACTGGTTTTGCTACAGAGTCTGTGGATAGTAAAATAAACTGCCTTTGATTGGTAGATTTTTCTCTCCATGCCATGTGCAAAAGTGGACCTTTACGCAGATAGACTTTTTTGCCAACAGGGTATTTTCCGAGAAGGGGCTTAGGAATACCTTTCCGGTCAATTCTAACTGTACCTGTTAGCCAAGTTTGATTTGAGTACAGGTATCTAGCCAACTTTTTTGATGTAAAAAAGTTATCTAAGAAGAGATGGAATCCCTTGTTCAAATAATTGGCCATCTGCAAAAGTTTGACAACAACTGTATAGCCTAGACCGTTAGCTGTAATTTCACCAGCCTGGCTGGTATCTTTTCCTCCCTTGTAGCAAAGAAATGTGGAACAGTAATGGGTTGCAGCATCACATAGAACCCATAACTTAATGCCCCATCGGTGGTGTTTTTTTTTTGGCAGGTACTGTTTTAACTGAATGCGTTTTTTTGTACCAACAAGGGATTCATCAACAGACAATTTATTATGTGGTGTGTAATGGAACTTGAAAAGTCTATTACAATGGTCAATTATAGGCTGAAATCTGCCACAAGGGTCATAGTTAGGTTCTCCCCGTTTAGCTAGTTTCTTATTGTCAACCAAATGAAAAAACTTTAAAATCATCTCAAACCGATTTCGGGTTAACATTTTTGGAAACCACGATGTGGACATCGAGGAGTTTGTATTCCAATAAGACCTGATACTGGGTTTTCTTATAATTCCCATGTTCATCACCACTGCAATAAAAGCCTTCATTTCCTGAAGGGTGACAGGAGTCCACTCTTTCCAGTGACTGTTGGGGGACATATTATTTCCTAGAGTAGCCAAGAACTTGCATGCATACCTATTGGTTTCAGTAACAAGAGTTGAAAGGAGATTTGCAGTGAAAAAGAGATAGAAATAGGCAAGAGGCTTTGAATTGGCAGGAGGGCAGTGTTTTGGGCCTGGACACTCATTATACTGAAAATTATGGTCAAAAGATTGATCGGTGTTCTCATCAACCTCCTCCCAGTCACTACTATCAGGCTCAATTGGAATGTTTCTCCGAACATGACCATTGCGACCCTGCCTACCCCTTCCACGTGATATTTGTATGGCACCAGTATTTCTAGCAGTGGAATGGTCATCAGCAACAGAAACAGGGACATTGTTTAGGATAACATTGTCAGGGAGTGGGTAGTCAGGTTGCGGGTTGTCAGGTTGCGGGTCGTCAGGTTGTGGATCAACAATGCCTGGATCATCAACTGTTTGATCCTCATCAGTATGGTAGCCATGAAACAATGCTGGTTTGTGAGTCTTCTCACAACCATGTAATACACTTGTAACTTTAGGCCTATGTCCACTGTAATGTGGAGCTATGGTAGGCCTACTAGTACTAGGCATGTTGGGGATGTCATCATATATATTATAAGCTGGGTCAAAAAACACAGTATTGTTTGGCAAAGTGTAGGGTGGATTTTTTTGCTTACGTTTAGGCCTAGGCCTAACTGTGTTTTCATCATCAGAACTAGAATCATCATCAAAAAGGCTAGGCCTACTCCTATTGGTTTCATTCATTTTTGAAAGTAGTTGATCAAGTTTAGATACAGAGCTAGTCTCATTACTGGGGTCATAGGTAGGGTCATTATCGGTGTCATCATTAGATTGAGAAGATAGGGAACTTATGCCTATGTCGTCATGAAAGTCATCATCATCATCACAGCTTTCATCGAAATTAACGTTAAGATTACCTTCGTTACGAATGGCATCCAACAACGTTTGTTCACTCACTGGGGATACAGACCTAGGTCTTTTATTTGAGTCACTCATTTTCACTCAAACACTATAAACCAAGCAACAATACAAACACTTGAAACTTCTCCGACATCAAAATAGCAGACACAAATTTAAAACTTTGTTTGTAAACAAACGAACCCTCTCATCAGATGGGACGCCGACGCGGTATCAGCTGAGGCAGACTGCAGCGCCAAAACCACGGCCTTCTAGATTCTTGTTTCTTTCTCTCAATGTAGACTATATGAATCTATGTTTGTCATATATTCTAAAGGAAATTTTATCAGCTTTAACCTAATACCAAATATATTAAAATCCATTAATAAGTAGATGCGTGACCTATAAAAGTGCGAACTGACGATATATCGGCAGGCGGGCGTTTTTGGCCGACACGACCATGACGATATATCGTCACTCGGGCATATTCAGCTTACTAGCGACTGGCGATATATCGGCAGCCGGGGCTGAAAGGGTTAAACGGGAATCTGGTTATACAGCGCTCTGCGGAGTTAGGTTAGGTTATGATATATATACACAAATTATTCACCTAATACAGCAAATTTGTATTTATTTATCCTAACTTAACCTAACTCCGCAGAGCGCTGAATGGGAAATTTTCCCTTTTTCGGAAAAATTCCCCTAAAACGGGAATTTTCTCTAACTTGGGAAATTCCCCCCTAAATGGGAATCTAATATATATATATATATATATATATATATATATATATATATATATGTGTACAGCCGCATGTGTAACTGACTCACTCACTCACTCACTGAGGTATACGAATTCTAGACCACTTCTAGACGAGCTAGAAACCTGAAATTTTGCATGCAGGTAGCTTATAGCTTGTAACCCTCAGGAAAATCGCAAAAACTGACAATTTTTTATTTTAACCCCCCTAAAAAAATATTTAAAACCCCCCAAAAAAGGCTTATTTTAAAATTACAGTTTTTGAGCTCTAGCGGCCGAACGGATTGACCTATCGAAAAACGGATTTCGCAAGTTCTACAACATTTTTTCTATGACATTTTGTCGTATCTCGCTCCCTTCACCCTTAGGTAGCGCTAGATTTTTCAAATTTCAGGAAATTTTGACGGTTATTTTTGTGGTTTTTAATTTCCAATCACTTTAATTTAGTATATAAAGGCTTGATATTTGGCAGTCAATATGTTTACACATTACCCTTCACGAAACACTCGATAAACTAACATGTTTTAATAAAGAAACATCCCAAAAAATTAAAAACCGTAATTATTCTATAAATGACAATCTGCATTATCGACTCACTCAAGTAATTCTAGATAAGCTAGAAACATGGAATTAGGCCTAAATGTAGCTTGTCCATTGAAAACCTCAGGAAAATTGTAAAAAGGTATAATTTTTTATTATAACCTCAAAAAAATTCAAAATGGAGGAAATTTTGAACATCTCCAAAATAGTGCATTTTTCCGGCTGTAGCGGCCGAACGGTTGGTCCTATCGAGAAAAGGAGACCACCACGACACACGGGCTTTGGACGATCTATAACTTTGGACCTATGACTTTTTGTCATATCTCGTCTCCTTCACCCTTAGGTAGGGCTAGATTTCTCAAATTTCGGCACATTTTCTATATTTTTTGGCCGTTTTTTATTTCCTATCACGTTAATATACTTGATGGAGGCCTAATATTGGGCACGCAGTGTTAATACAGCTAAGTGTTCAGTAAGTGTTCTACTTCACACTTAGTAAATAGCAGCAGAAATATAACCATTTTTACTACTTAAACCTGTCGGAAAATCAAAAACTCTTAAAATCTATAGATTTGACCATTTTCTAAGTATAAGTAGTAAGGAAATGCCGGTTCTGGAACAATTGTTATTAATTATAATGCACGTATCACCATCTATACTTTAACTAGGATCGTGAGATATGGCATGCGCGTGCGTTGCACCTTTTGTTCCCAAATCCTTCTATTTTTAGTTTGAACTATCTCAAAAAATAAACAATTGTGAAAAAAAATTCAAAATGTGGTCTTTTTTTATTTGAGCTCTAGCAGCCGAAGGAGTTGTCCTATCAAAAAGCGAAGACCACCACGTGCCACGGATTTTAGACAAACTACAACTTTAGTTCTATGACATTTTGCCGTATCTCACCCCCTTCACCCTTAGGTAGCGCTAGATTTTTTTAAAATTTAAACTTTTCTAAGATTTGCTTGTAGTTTTTAATGGTTTGTTGCTCTATTATGGAACTTAGAGGCCTAATACTTATCACACAGTATTCCTACATTACAATTAATACTAAACAACACTCACACACTCAGATTAAATATCTTAAACACCCAAAATAAATATCAAAGTCTTTGAGATTTTGTAGATTTTATCGGGTTTTTCGGGTGTATTTTTTATGTTGCGCTCTGTCGAGGGTAAAATCCCTTATAAATCATGTCATGTTTGTTGCAGAAGGCTTGTAGTTTCAATTTTCTGATTGCTGTATTTAGATTTTAAATTGTGGTTTTAATGTATTTTTTGGCCATTATGTTACACTACGTTCCCTTATCATTTTCGCTATTAAATGCAGTAAAATTGCCATTTTTCCCCGGAAAATGCATGGGGAAATTGCTGATTTTGGCCAATTAACTTAATCACATACCTCAGTTTTTAATATATTATGAAAGTTGAATTGTTTTTGGGTTCTCGTCATTTTTAGCCTTGGCGACTTGGCTTTTTTCACAAACAAAGTTTTATTACCGTACTGCTTTTGTATGATTAAACACGGTTGGGTTGCAATTTTAGGCTTAGACCTATATTGCTGCTTGGTCGTCCTTTTTTGGCCGATATAACACACCGTTTTCGGAATATAAACTGTGGCATAATGCTGATTTTGGCCATAAAAATACAATAAAATTGTAAATTTAGGTTGATTACTTTAAACACGTTCTGGATGGTGTCCTATAAAATAAAGTTTGGCTTTTTTTGGCCTGAAATTAAATTTGGCGCAGTTAATGTTTTCATTAGATGAAACGAGAGATTAGATTGCTATCGGCAGATAATGTGCTGTGCAAATTTTAACACACAATTTAGAATTTCACACACGCACAATTTAGAATTTCACACACGCACAATTTAAATTGCCGGTTTTGGTCATTAAAACATATTTCAATCTACTACATTTTTGACTCATAACACATGCTGATGTTATTGCACTATAAAGCACAGTCTGACTAGTCTTTTTTGCCTATTACTATTTTTGAGGTTAGATTGCTATTTCCTGTAGATATCATACGGCCTGCTCAGATAAACATGTTCCATTTCTTGTAAGCTTTGCCATTTTTGACTGTTTAAAGTCCTGGCATTATTGCTGTCTTATTTGCCGATAAAACACAACCCGGTTTTTTACTGCTGTAAATATGCGGTCCGATTACCATACTGTTTTTGTACGATAAGGCATGGTTCAATTGCCATTTTCGATATAATGTGGTTTGTTGTTATTTTCGGCCAATAAATACAACAATACAATTTATTTTGAGGAGTTCATTGTTAAGAAGTCTTTCTCTTAATAGCTATGCTGGCACAGCATTTTTAAAAATTTTTTGAATAGTAGGAAAAACCTATTAACCCTTTGAGTGCCACAGCGGCGCGATGTGTTCACGCATAAATTGCCGAGCGTCGCTGACGGCGACTCAGTATTTTATATATTACTCAAACACCAAACAACATACTGGCTTTAAAAACACATTGTTTTATTCCAAAAGCTTCCGGCTATCAGTTTTGTAGCAATTTCATTGCCTTTGGTCTGTAAGCAGACACTATTTTAGCTATTTTCGTCGTAGATGACATCTGATGTCATCTGTGTGACGTTTGTTTGTTGTTGTAAGGTTATACATGCGCGAATACCGGCAAACGACATTAAATATCGCTGATATTGTTGTTGAAGTGGTTTTTTCGTGTGTGGTACTTCTAATTTACTACCTATGAAACAAAAATGAGTGACGGCATAGATCTTAACAACTCGAGTGTCCTTCGGGAATTAGTTTACAACGAACTTGAAAACAGTGTCAGTGTTGTTGATACATCTTTTGAAGAGGTAATTAACGATTCTCCAGCTAAAAAAGCAAAACTTGTTATCTCAAGTATCGAAAATCCAATCCCGGGACCAAGCAAAGCCCCAGATGTACCAGTAATTGCCTCAGATTTACCAGAAATTCTCTCAGACGTACCAATTGCCCAAGGTGTTTTTGGCATACCAGAGCAAGCTAGGCGTAGGCGTGCCACTGGATTTAATGCAGGCTTATCCTTTTCAAAAAAATGTGAAAGAAAAAACTACAGCTAGGCCTAAGAAATTATTCTTTCCAGAATTGGACTTATCATTCATCTTATAGCTCTTTTGAACCTGATGACACGGATGCTGACAAGGATTATGACCCCGCTGAAGATGATTACACATACTCATCTGATGTTAGTGCAATAAGACCTGTAAATACTGCTGCTGTAAATTATCCTGACACAGATGTAGATAGCCCTAGATCTGTACCTGCATGTTCAACCCCTATACCAGGGCAACGATGCAGAAACGCTAGGCCTAGGCCTACTCAGACTAATCGTTCTCAAAACTACCGAAGACGAACATTTATAGAATCGGAAACCGATGAATCTGAAACCGTTTCTTCCGATGATGAGTTTCAATGGACTGAGGTAGGACCTGAGGAGAATTTTCCGGACCCTCCAAACAACACCTTTTTTGGAAAACGTAGGGCCTAAGCATATGCCCGATGTGGATTCAGCTCCCATCAAGTACTTTGACTTATTTTTTACAACCTCTCTGCTCATGTTGATAGTTGATGAAACCAACAGGTATGCTTCACAGTATATCAATACTACTCAACTGAAAGACAAATCTAGAGTCAAAGAATGGTTGCCAGTAACAATGAATGAGATCAAAGCTTTCAATGCATGCATTTTGAATATGGGACTGGTCCGCAAACCAACCATGTTCTCTTACTGGACTAAATTGTCATCTGGATCAACACCATGGTTTCCTCAAATGTTTCAAACGAATAGATTCCAACTTGTTTTACGCTTCTTTCATATGGTAAACAATGAAGTTTTAGCTCAAAGGCCATATGATCCATGCGGTAAATTTTTACCAATTGTAGAACACGCTAACCGTTTGTTTCGGCATTACTTCGTACCACATCGTCAGTTGTCAATTGATGAGTCGCTCATATGAACTAAATCCTATACTGGCCTGATGCAAATATATGCCAAAAAAACAGCATCACAGATGGGCCATAAAGCTTTGGGTCTTATGCGATTCAGTAGTAAATTACTGCCTTGGTTTTTATTTGTACAGAGGTGCTGCGAGTGGTCAGGAAAAAAGAGATCAACAACCTAATAGTTTGGCATTTACAGTGGTAAAATACCTGATGAATCTTGGCAACTATTTGAACAAGGGTTATCACATATTTGTAGATAACTTCTACAGTTCTGTTCCTCTAGCCCAATACTTATATTCTGTTGGCACTTATATTACGGGAACAGTAAGGGCCAATCGAAAATATCTCCCTAGAGCCATCAAGGATAAGTTTGCTGTGGGCGTCGCAAAAATTTTCAAGCACGGCCCTTTGATGTGTGGATTTAGGGAGAAGAAGAGCAAAAAATAACAGGTGATTCTTCTGTCTTCCAACTCTCAGCCAATAAAAACTGCAGTGAGACGCCACCTAAGGGGACAGGCTGAAAAACAGGTTGTAGAGAAGCCTGATCTCATTCTAGACTATAACAGGTTCATGGGCGTGTTGATGTCCATGACATGATGTTATACACACTAGGGTGGTCCAAAAAGTAAAATTTTGGATATCTTATTCTCCACAATCCTGCCCTTATTCCATATGGTATTATAGATTTAAGAACAAAAATTCAGGTGAATTGGTCAATACTTAGGGGTCCCTATGATTTGACCCTTTTCTGTGTCAAAACGGAATTTTTACTAAATCACCGATATTTTTGTTACCAACTTTATTAATAATAATATTAATGAATGTAGGTATATTATGGAAAAGACAATACATTTACAAGGGTCAAGATTCAGGTTTCTGAATGTTAATGTTACATAATTTAAATTTGTTTCTTTTTTACTAAGCATTAGTAACACCATCGGCCATCAGCGTCGCCTTTTTGGATGTTGGAAACTGTTTTCTGTGCAGCTGAACTAACCGAAGAAGATACTGAAACTGTTCTTCATTTTTGGTGATACTGGTATTAAATGCTTGGATCAGAGCAATACCTCTTTCAATAGTCATTTACCACTTTCATTTTGCGAACTTTCTCTTTGAAATTCATGAAGTTGGGTTAATATGGCCAAAACTTAGGGTCCTTGCAAAGGAAAGAAGCTGCTTTTTCTTTTCCATTTGTAAGGAGGATGCCAAAGAGTTCTGTTGTTCGCTGAGTGAAGTATGTCTCCAGAGGACTCTCATGCTTGAAACATTTGCTTTCTACTCTCTTAAAGGCCTTAGCTTTTGGTGGGCGCTGTAGGTTTTTAACCATCTCAATTTTGGTGGCGTCACTAACACGGGAATCAAAGAGAGCCAGCCCAACCAAAGGTTCAGAAAAGAACCACAAGTGGCGTTAAAATGCTACTAAAGCAGCCTTCTTAATATTTAAATTTGGATACGATTCGATTTGCTTTAACAGAATAATGTCATTCATAACAGCTTTCACAGCCTTAGGTGCCTCATTCCAATGCCGACCATACATGAGGGCTACAAACAAGCTTACGTCAGTGATTCCCTTTTCTTCTCCAGATGTAAGTCTAAACTGATCTTTGAATACACAGATTTTCAAGGAATAAATAGCCTTTGCCATCTATCGTGCGTTGTGCAAACCACCTGGGGCTCGGAACTTTACTTTTGATCCTGGGCTTGTACCTCCAAGAAATACATTACACAACTGCAAGAGCTCTAAATAGTCATCTCGAGGCTGCGGTGACTTAAGAGGGTCCTCTAAAATGGCAGTATAATAGCCTACCATTTTTTCCCTAAGCTTTTTTGTTTGTTCATTGGAGGCATACAGATTGGAGGAACTATATTCCTGCATTGAGAATATAGTTCCTTTTCAATCTGAGGTCAATGTTTCTTGAAACGCTTAAATATAGCAACATCTGGACCTCCACTTACTCCAAAAGCTGTGCTAAAAACGGAAGAGAGTAGAATTTCTTGTATATGGTGCCTACATGGGATCCCACTCAAGACCGGTGTTTAAACTTTCTTCAAGAATAGCACATGCTGCACTTATCAAGCTGGTATTGGCAGCTGTTGTGTCAAATACTAGAGCACACACGTTTTTTCTTAGGTTCCAATCATCCAGAGCGTTTAGACAAGCAGTAGCTTGTTCCTGGCCAGTCCCACGGAGAATCTTTGGAACTCCTAGTAATTTCTCGACCCCATCTCCAGTGACAAGTATCGCAACTCTGTCAACCTTGTCAGTGTCCCCCAAAATATCTATAAGTACCGGTAATTTTCCATCCCAGTGCAAAAATAAAGGATCTTGAGAAAAGAAAGTTGACTTGTCATTTTCTGCTACAGTCTCTCGTGCTTTCATACGATTTCGCCTGATTCTACTCCAAGATGCTGAAAACTTCTCCAAAGTCAAACCACAGGCCTCAGAAACTGCACTGACGACAAAAATGGCTTTACGGTCCGATAAGTTTACTCTTCGTTGAGTTTTAATTTCATTAACAGAACACTGACGTCTCAACTCCTCTTGACTTTCTCTCACTCGCTTTTGGGACTCTTGAGATACTAGATTCTTGTCTACACCTGTAATGCTACAGCTCTTTGTGTTTTCGCGCTGCATTATTAAAAACTTCTTGTCTTCATCAATGTTCATAGTTTACAATGCATCTTTATGTGCAATATCAAAAAGATCTGAGAGGTCCCCTTTGAATATTTCCTCTTTTATGCGACAACTATCGAGGGGGTATCTTAATATTTTTCTTTAAATTGAGATAATCAGTGTACAATTTATTGAGTTTCCTTTCAATAGCATCTATTCTTTGCGTTGGAATCCTCGCCATACCCCAAATATTCAGGACATCTTCAACTGTTGCACTTATTCCTTTTTTTAAGCCTGATTTGTTGTTATTACTGTGGAAAATAAGTCTCTGCAATATGTCTCTTTTTGAAGGTAGTCTAGCTTTGGAAAGTGATTCAGTAGGCTTCCCAATGAGCCACACTTCCGAGGAAGATCTAGTATTAGACGTATAATGATGCTACCTATCAGATACCCATAGAACTATTAATTCTGCAAACAATGGAAAGTGCTGCTCCGTAGGAAAAACAGATCTAACTAACTAGTACATCCTCTTGTATATAGTTTCCTAAGAATGTGTTGTAATAGTTAATTGATTTTTTTGAAAAATTACTTTTAAGTGGTAAATTTTTAGAAACAAAAAATGAAATCTCATAACGTTCAATTCATAGGGACCCCTAAATGTTCTTCAAATGATCCAAATTTTGGTTTGGTAATTCGCTTTGCATAGTGGAACAGGGGCAGCAATGTGGAGATAAGTATTTGTTACTTTTATTTTTCTCATATCATTATGGACCACCCTAAATACACATATTTAGATGAGCGTAAAACACTAAAGTATTACAAGAAAGTAATATTCAATGTGATGTCACGGATGGTACTCAATGCATACATTCTGTATCAGCTGAACATAAAACCCGTAAAACCCATGTCGAGGGTTCAGTTTACTGAACTCATCGTGAACGAGATTGGAGACCAGTGCTTTCATACGAGCACTGGATTTAATCGTCCTCTAAGAACGATGAAAATTCAACTGCACAAAGAAATTCACCGGGCCAAAGGAAACGATTTGGAGTGAAAAAACTTGAAGGCAGAAAACTCCGCTTGTGCAAAGTGTCTTCAGTGGGCGATTTGAAGCACCGTTCTGCATTTATTTGTGTCAACTGTGAAAACGGTGTCCATCCAGAGTGTGTGGATGGCCACAAGTGTTGAGTGATGCCTTTATATCCTTTTGTAAATATTGTAAATAGAAACTTTTTAGTGTAGGCTAGTTAGAGGGTTGAACTTTTGAGAAGAAGGCAATCCTTAGCAGAAGTTGGGGTGGTAATAAAAGGTACGCATACGTCTTTATTTTATTTTCTAATTTTATTGTGTATTTTTCATTTTTTGTTTACGTTTTTATACATTTATACATTGGCAAAGGTTATTTATTAGTAATAATAACAATCTTTACTGACAACAAACTAAAACATAATAGTTGTTTATATTACAGAATTCTAGTTCGACGTTGCTTAGTAACCACATATTTGGAATTGTAACATATTTTAATTTAATTTTTTTCAGACTTGTTTTGAACTCATATTGATGATTTATACATCAGTTTTGATCTCCATTTTCTGCTCTTTCTGGCTGTTGTGTTGAATAAAAATAATAAAATTGTTTAGCATAAGTTATATTAAGAGAAAGTTAAAAAAATATGTTTAAAAATAATTTTTTTTTTCAAAAACATATTTTTTTGTCTCAAATTATTTTTAAATTGTTGATATCTTATACCATTTCATAGAGAATTTATTCGTGCACAAAATAAAAAAAAATTACATGGTTACCTCTAAAATTAGATTTTATATGACATTTTATATAAACTACTGCATTTCCTTTGAAATTAGCTCGGCAATTTATGCATAAGAAATAGATATGACACTGCGGCACTCAAAGGGTTAATTCAACAGATGAATTATGTTAGTAGAATATAGTTTATTTAAGGCTTGTAACATAAATTTTACAGAGCGCTATTTCTTATAGGACATGTAGGCCTTCCATGAGTATCGGTGCTTGAAAATTTGTGATAATTTAAATATTTGACTCAAAAGTTTTAAAAATAAGGCCTGAAAAAAATCTGAGCAAATAATTCATGCTGATTTACGAGGGTCACTAACGATTGTGAACTGCCTAATTGCGTAGTAGGTTTAATGACAGCAAAAGATGACCACAACACGTAAAGTCTGTCAAAAATTATATTAGGAAACATGAATTGATCATCCACAACAAACGTGTGTAAATGATGACTGAACAGCGTAATTCCGGCCGTAAGTGAAGATGCGACATAGACGGAATTAATGACCGTAACATTTAATATTGGCTGTAAATTTTAACGGAAAACTTGATCATAGACGTGTGCAGCGTGGGTGCCTTGGGTACACAGTAGCTCCTGGGAGGATTTGTAAGGGGTGGCAAAATAGGCTACTACAAATAAGAGTTTTAATGTACAAATAATAACTTATTTTAGTTTCACAAATACCGGTACAGTAAGTTAAAATGATTATGCAGGTTTTCTTTTTATCATTACAATGGTTTTAACAATTTTATTTTGTTGCCATTCTGTAATATATTCAAAAATGTAAATTATTGACTCGGCTCTCGTGTGCTTCTAGTCACCAGTATCTGCCCCAGGCCATCTGTATGATGCAATAATAGTATTTGTATACATAATCAATGATAATAGGGATACAAAATAGTGTGATATAGAGCTTTTTGCTTTCAGAATAATAATCAGCATTCAAATTTCTTCCCCGTTTAAAAAACTTCATTAGCCTATTGCTTTATTTAACGATTTTCTCTTTTTCTGTGTTGGAATCTTTCAGTTATGAAGACGGATGTATTAAACTTTGCATTTTACTTACCATGCATCCCAATTGATGTTTTTGGGCGATAAAATAAGATTATATTATTGTTGTAAACGTTTAATATGTGCCTCGTGTGTCTTTTCTAACTGCTAAAACTTTGTTAAGTCTTTATTTTCCTATAAAGTAGGGCCTATGGTCAAATCATCATTTTTGGCCGATAACACATTTTACACTTTCTGGTTGCTATCCTTAAAATTACGGGTTGGATTTAATTTTCGGCCGACAAATAACATTCACTTATCGTTTTCGGCCTAAAAATACAGTGTAAGGTCTTTTTTTGCCTATAAAATGCTGTAATACTGTCATTCTTCGATAAAGTATTTTAAGAATAGTTAACTGTGTAACCTTTAAGCTAGATTAACTTATGGTCTAGTAATATGGGGAAGCAATTCATCAGAAAATGTTAGTAGATTATTTTGAATTCAGAAAAGGGCCGAAAGAATAATGCATCATATAGCATTGCAGACGAACCCTGCCAACTATTATTTTGAGATCTTAAATTAATCACCTTACCATGTATATATTCCTAATCATTGACTATATACATGAGTAGACTGGACATGGCCATTGTTCTGTGTTGGGCGGCAACACCAAGTTCGTGTCCCTGCCGCTAGGAGCTCTAGCGCGCCTCGAAACCCCTCCCCCACCCCCAACCTTCCCAACTACCCACCCATCATTCGCATTCCACTTCATCTCGACTCTCGTTGCTCGTTCAGTCAGTTGCGCTTGCGCTGTGGTCGTGTTCGCATGAGCTGCTCGGCGCTCGACTCTCAAATGGCGAGGGGCCTACAGTTTGCCTAGTTCGCTGGTGTCATTATGTCGTTTTTCCCTGACTGTATGGTTAATCATTGCTCCCTATTTACCTCCCAGACCCGTGTAAAAGTTAGATTTCCTTTCATACGGATAACATTTACGCTTTCTACAATGTATGCAATTCTAAAAAAAATTATAGAGCGTGGTTATATTAATAAACAAGGACATTTATTTTCTCAGTGCATTTTAGTTGCATTTATTTGTTCTGTACATATTAGGTCAAGTTTTAAAATACCAATTTTGCTATCTCTTACTATATTTGCTTAAACCATGACACCTTTTAATTATATCATAAACTTACCATTTATTGGTAGAAGTAGCTTATAGGTGTCAAATTTCTGTTTTTGCGAGACCGGTTTCAGATTAATTACAATCCATCTTCAGTCGCAGTTTTCCTAACTTAGTACATTACAACCATGAAAGTGTGCTGCAGTAGTATAATGTACTAGGTTAGGAAAATTGTGACTGAAGATGGATTGTAAATCTGAAACCGGTCTCGCAAAAACAGAAATTTGACACCTATAGGCTATCAAATCAAATCAACTTTATTCATGAATTGTACACGGTACAAGAATTGTGTCAACACTTTTACTAAAATATAGCTAAATTACATTATAATAATCATCAAATATAATATTACATGTTAAGAGGGGGAAACAAATATAAATAAATAAAATAAAATAAACCAAAAATTGCTGGGGGTGTTTCAGCTGTTGGATCAGTTGTGGTGGACTTGAAAAAAACTCATCAAAAGAGTAAAGAGGAAACTTTAACAAGTAGTCTTTTAGTTGTTTTTAAGTGTAGTTACATTAGCTTCCTCTATAAATTTACGAGGGAGGTGGTGGAGAAACTTGGTATCTAAATAGGTAGTTTTCTTTAAAAAAAATTCCAAATTGTGTCGGTCAACTTTACGATTTAAGCGTGTATTATAGGAATTGGGACAGTTTTGTTACAACTTGTCAAAAAATTGTTTAACGTAATAAACAGTCTCAAGAATAATCAAGCCATAAACAGGAAAATTCCTAAATCAGCAAATACTTGTTTCACAGAGTCAGTGCTTTTCAGTTTTAGCATGATTCTAACTGATCTTTTCTCTTTTACAGTAATAATCTATCCAAATTATGTTTTGTGAGACTCTCTATAAATGCAAATTCCATATGAGAAAGTGGGAATGAATCATGGAAAAATATATTGTTTTTAATGTTTCTAGGCTACAGCATTTTGACATCTGTTTCAGAGCAAAAATTCCAGATGACATTTTATTAAAAATATAAGTTACAAGACAATCTCAACACAAATTTTCATCTATTATCAATCCCAGAAATTTAGTATGTTGAACTTGATTTAGAGCATCTTCATCTATAAAAATGTTTGGTGGTATTTTAAGCCTTGCTATTTTCTTAGAAAAAGAGATAAAGTTTGATTTACTTGAATTTAGAAGATTTCTACTCTCAAAAACATCCTTAACCATTGTTAAGCCAATGAAAGACGAGATTTAAATTTCCTCTGGTGATTTCTCTGAAAAAAGAATATTAGAATCATTAGCATAAATACATATGCTGCTGTTTTTGTCTTGCAAGGAATGAAGTGCCCCAGGAAGACCTTTTAAATAGCATAGAAACAGTAGTGGACCCAAAATGGATCCCTTGGGTACACGATGTTTTAAAGTTTGCAACTGTGAACAAATTTTATTTATGTATTTGATTTTGGATTTTGATGTAAAGTGGTCTGAGACATGCTCCAGTTCAATGTATTGTTGCCTATTTGTTAAATAAGATTTAAACCATGTAAATTCTTTATCTTTTACCCAAAGATTTCTTATGTTATAAGTAATGTATCAAGGAAAATGCCAACCACTTTTGGTTTTTTGTCTATAGAATTAATTATGGATTGTATACATTCTACACCTGCTGCAACTGTTGACTTTCCTGTCCTAAAGCCATGCTGTTGGCTATCCAATAAATTTTTTATTTCCAGATATTTAGAAAATTGGTTGTATACCACACGCTCAAGATTTTTTGAAAAAAAAAACAGGAAGCAATGATATGGGTCGATAACATGATGTATCGGTACAGTTACCTTTCTTAAAAAGAGGAATTACCTTTGCAATTTTCAACTTATCTGGGAAAATCCCAGATATAAGAGAAGAGTTAATTATGTGTGAAGAGGTTCTAAAATGATTCAAAGTGATTTTTTAATTATATTAATTGGGATTTCATCATAGCCACAGGAATATTTGTCCTTCATTGACATAATTACTTTCTCCAGTTCCAGTTTAGAGATTTGTTCAAATCTAAACACTGGTCCAGTTGGTGGTGATAATTATTGAGTTTTACCTGAGGAGTGATCTGAAATGAATACTTCTAAATTAAAAATAAGAATAATTGTTATCAATGACATTAATGTTTATATCTCGAGTAAAAATCATATTTTCATGCTTTTGGGTTACAATATTAAACAAAATTTCAAATTTTTGAAGGAATGAATCAAAGAAACATATTTTCGGCGATCTGTACAAGTAAATTAATACGAAAGAAAAATCCCCAACACTAATTTTTGACAGGCAACACTCAAACTCTTTTTCTGTAATTAAGTTGTCAATAGGTGGGATTGAGATTGTTTTACTCTTAATGTTATTTGTCACAATAATTAAGACTCCACCTCCGGTGTGTAAAGATCTGGTGAAACATGAACATTTTTTAAAATTTGGTATGTTGACAAAGTCAATTTTATTTTCTTTTAATTTATGTTCAGAGATTGCTAAGATATCCTGTCTAATATCATCCACATGTATTCTTAATGCTACTTGTACCAATAAATGGTAAGTTTATAATATCTCTTACTATGTTAACAGTAATCTAGATAAGTTATAAGATTAACTCGAATCAAGTAAACAAAATTATATTGAAGTCACAGCTAGTAACATTATTTTATATTGTACCGACCAAACTTCAATTATTTTGATTTGGTATTTTTGATTTTGGATGGATTATATTCGGTGTTAATTTTTATTTATAATAATAAGATTATTCGTGTCGGATTGAGATTGAACTTCTTCTTCGTCAACAAGTATTGTAAGCACCACTACTTTTGTCAACTTGGTAAAATAAACAGATGTTTATTTTAATTAATTAATTAATCAAGAAAAAACACATTTGACATAAACCAAATAGAACTATCCTCCATATGAAAAACATGGGGACTTGGACGTACCGTCCGTGGGGCAGAGCCCTGAAAACTTAACTAAATGGCAAGAGAGGCCTAATAATATTGTATTTTGAATCGTCAACCTAGGTTAAGTGGTTACGGAGAAAATCCAAAAAAACCTGCTCATAAAATCTCCCATGTTAATCTTAAGGGAAAAAGGTTTTTGGCTTTTCCTCAGTTCATTTTAATGTAAACCTGACATTTGCTTTTACCAATCAGTTCAGCTCCACAAAACACTCATTTTTGTATTTAAATTGTGATTCTACGTTCATCCGTTGGAGAGATATTGAAAGTGCTAAACACAGTACGTTGTCCAATGTTATCCTTATGGAGAATAAATAAAATTTGATATCTCGATTATTTATGAATGTATATTGATGAAACTTGGTATGTAGCTTCAAGTAGTACTGGTATATTGATATTTGTATAAAAATATTGATTTTTTGTTGATTATTCCCGTAGCAGCAAACCTGCATACTCAGCCCTAACGTTATTCCTATGGAGAATAAGTAAAGTTTTATATCTCCTTTAATTATGAACATAAATTAATAAAACTTAGTATGTAGCTTCACCCGGTTGAGTTATATTGATAATTGCACAAACAAATATTTCTTCTCTTTCTTTTTACAGCAAACCTGCATACTCAGCCCTAATGTTATTCTTATGGTGAATAAATAAATTGCTATAGATCTCTTATTTATGTATGTATTTTTATGAAACTTGGTAAGTGGCCTTATGTGGTAGTGAGAAACATATGCATGTATTGGAAATTCACTGAGTACGCAGGTTTCCTGCGACGGGGGTATTTTTAACTTGTATTATGCGTGTGAGTTCTGATACAGCTTTAGTTCAATAAGCATCCAGATTTAATGTTCGTTCACAATACTTTGTAAAGAAAGAAGGTTTTTGCACAAATAAGGCCTTTTTCGACCACTGTGGCCACTGTGTGCTGCACGCCGGCAGTGGCGCCGATGCGTGTACCGGACCTAGAGTAGCGCGAGTGCGGGTGTGAACTTGGAGTGTGGAGAGAGACGCACTCGGGGAAACAGCCTGATAGTTCATATCACAGCCGCCCGCGCGCCACCAGACAGATCTGACTATGACGTCATAGAGGTCTAGTTCAGTGTCCTTCACGAGGGAGCGCGCCAGTAGTAGTGTCTTCCAAGGACAACAATGCTTTATCCAGTCTACTCATGTATATAGTCAATGGTATAATGCTGTAGTTAAATTCAGTTGAATCAGACACGCCACAAACATTGTATTTATGCAATTTGGCATTCACTTTAAATAAATAAAACTAAAAAAAAAAACATAATCGGCTTTGATTCTGCCAATACCAGTTGCTAAATTCTGGTCGATGCTCCTAGATTTTGGGCTTCTCTAGTTATATGTAGGGTTGCCATATGGTAGTGTGGGAAAAAGAGGAGATTATAGCTGTTGACCCCTGAAAAAGAGGAGATTCTGTAATAACCCCCAAGGTGAGCGGGGGGGTAAGGGAGGGTCGGAAGGTCCGGGGGTGCCCCCCTGGAAAAATGTTGAATATCATGTAGCTACAGTAAACTTTCATAAATCCGAATCGCACTTAACCGGATTCCCGGTTATCCAGACTGATGATCTTGATTTTAAAAAAAATTTTTGTTGCAAATTAAAATGAAAAAGGGACCTTCATGGTATTGCGTCACACAATTATCCCGCATTACAGAAATACCATGTAGTTTGCATTGTCAGGTGCTCTTTGTTTCCATGCTGTTATCGGTGTTTGTTATTGTTTACGTATCCAGGACGCTGCTCAGTTCAGGTCTTCTCCAGTCGATGACTCATCACTGACGATGTTACTCAGTTGACCGGTGATAGGTTTTATTACAGGATACTTTATATATGATAACAATGATTCATTAAATATTTACAAATGAACATATACATTTCAATATTTTCTCACATAAACATTAACACATATTGTCATAATTGTTCACTATAAAGGCAGAAATGCATACGCTATGCAGTATATTCAAAAGGTATAATACACTATACGCAAGTGAATTATATAAATATAAAATCATCAAAATATTTTACAACAAACACAACTTTAAAATACCAAACATAAAAGAACAATACATATTTAGAAACCTAGAGAGATATAAATTGCCAATATTTTGTAATACACATGTTAAAAATACTTTAAGTCATATAGTTCCAAACATTTTTATGAGTATTTTAAATTTGGAAAATTCAAGAGACTTTAATGTCATAAAATCGGATTTAATTTGTTGGTTGTTGAGTAAAAATTATAAAAAGTATTCCATAATTTACTAAAATAATGTGTATGTGTATATATGTGTAAGTGAGTACGTATTTCCATATGCCCAACGGCGCAAGCAGTTTGAAAGTTTTAGATTACTAGTGTTTTAAGTTCAAAAGTATGCTCAGAACTATTTGTGGGATAAATAGCTGTATAAATGAGGTGGATGGGTAGGTTTTGCTTTAGTGCCTATAATTGTATTCGATAGTATTTATATATATTTTTGTGTTTTGTATTTATTTATTTTACTATATTAATACTAACGTAAGTTAGTGCTATACATTTTTCATGTCACATAACTAAGGTGATAGGTTTTCTTAATATTTCTGCGTTCGGTGTTACTTTATTAGATTTATATACTTATTTGTAATGATTAATTAGAAGGAAGTAAAAATTATGCAAATTTGTGCACTGTTGCCTAGAGCGCTGTATTTCCTTAGTAATATGTTGTTATTAATTATTGTATTATCATTGTAATCATGAGCACCCAATGACAAATCTTTCATGATTTGTTGGGACTCAATGTTGTATTTTTTTAATGGAAATAAACTTTCTGATTTCTGAAATGATAATTCATGCCCACCTTCAAGAAATCTGGATTTTTCTAAATCCGGATCGGCCGACCGCCAAAATAGTCCAGATTTCTGAGTCTACTGTATTAAAAAAAACACATTAAAAACTTTTTAGCATATAAAATCTACTATAATAATCCAATTATTTGCTAATTTTATATGCCTACAGTTCCCAAATTTAGTGGAAGTGATATAAAATAATTTATGATAAAGTTAACTTTGTAGGAAAATGTTTTTATTATTGTTTTTGATTTGACTTAAATCGTAAATCACACAAAAACTATACAAAAATATAAAAACTAAAATGTATAGCCTAAAACAATATAGGATTTAGCCCACCTACTTTTCAGATTTATAATTTAATTAACTGCAGAGTGTCATAAATATCATACTGATTTTCAGCGTTCGATGTGGTTTGATAACGGTGAATATATGGAAAGTTAACGATATTTCCTGACAAAATAAAGTCAAAGAGTAGGTTAGAGTTACAGGGAGACAGGATTTAAAGCGGAGATCGCACTGAATTGAAAACTCGTGGAGTCGCACATGGTCGTTTTTACCAGGTTTGAAAAAACAATAATTTTTCCTTGCATGACGTGACAGATCCATTAGGCGTACTAACTTCGTTCCTACCTCTCTTTGCTTCAATGTGCACGAGGTCTGATCTTATAAAAAGTACAAAATTCAGTAGTTAGGTTAGGATTGTTGAACACCCTTTATCATTTTAAATTTTGTAATCATAACTTATCCTCTTGCTCCTAAAATCTCTTCCCTTTCTCTTGATATCAGGTTAATTGATGGGGAGTGCTTCTGCCATTTTGTGATTTATGTTTGTTTTTGAGTATTTTCTGTCAGGACGTTTTTTTTTACAATGAGCCGTGTTTAACAAGTAACCACCAATCAGCTTCTTTCGGTGTTGGTTCATCAAGCTCCTCACTAAAATTACTGACACTTAAGCGTCACATAAATTTATACTTGATGACCCTTACTTTGTAAACATTTATATGGATGAACACTTCTGCAGTGCAGTGTTTAAATTGGGTCTTTACTGATCAGTGCAGAAAAGCACCACTTTCCCACATTTATATTTTTTTATACTTCCATGATGCCTAACAATTTTGTTAAGGTGTAAAATTCATGTGAAAACATTTTATAAGGTACCGTGCTTTAAGTAAAGCAAGTGCATGGAGACAGCCTGTTGATATAGAACCTCTCCCACCAGAGGTGAAGTGCTAAGATAGTCGGAGCCCGGTCACCGTTTTCGCCAAATGGCAAGTCGCCAATTTGACTGGCCTGCAACTGGCATTTTGTTTTGGCCGTTCGTTTTGTCAATGATATCCCAGTGATACCTTAAGGGAAGTGATACAGTTTTGATTGTAGTTTTATCTTATTATCAGTGGCCTCAGTTTATAGGCTATCTATCGGTTCAATTTGATTTAAAACAAATCATAAGGGAATTTGCCATGGCTGTTAAATAAATTGAATTATAGACATTTCAGTATGGATTAATTTGTTAAACCCATCAAGTGAACTATTGGTTTTTAAGTGCTGTGTCATTCAACTTGGCTGTTGGATCTGTGACATGGAAGGTCATGGATTCAATTATTGGAACATTGAAGAAGCAATATTGTTAAGTGATTATGTGGAATATTGTGGCTATTTTTGTCAAGGAATAAGGAATGCCAGGTATTATTTTGTAATTGACCATACTCTCCATTTTCGTCATGTTTAATCATGTCAGATATTAATGATTTAAAAAAGTATATGTACCTAGTTAGGCCTAATTTAAATTGGAGTCAGGTTATTAGTTTTTAGCCTATTAAACGCACGTTATTATTATCAGTTAGGCTGGTTGATTCTTGATGGGTAATATCTTGTAAAGATGTAGTAGGTACCTTAACTGTTAAGATTAGTCATATGTTATTAAGTACCTGGGGGCAAAGATTTGCGTAGACAAATCTTAGTTACAATTTTAAAAAATCAGATAGATTTAGAAAAATCATTTACTATGTGGGTGTAAGGTAATTCGACAGTTCACTCATTCATTGTTCTTGAACTGCTGCTTTGATCCTTTTGTTTTGATTTTCAAATTCTATAAGCCCAAAATTAAAATGGTTTAGTTCTAAAATTAATTTGCTTTTCAAAATTATATTTGTTTTGTATTTGAGGCTCATTAAAAAATACATTTGAAACCTAGAAAGAAGTTAAAGTTTATTAATTTTCTTCATAAAATTTATATGAAGAAAATTATTCATGCAGTTTTTGAATTATATGTGCAAGCAATATGCTTACTTTAGAGTATAGGATTGAAAAACTACCATTTTTATTTGTGACACGATTTACAGTTGTAATTTATAATAATAGTTAATCTATTAGATTGGATCGATTTCTAAAAGTATTTATTTTTAAAGGAGTAGAGAAGCACCATAGTTTTTGCTTTCTTACCCAAAACATGGATAAGTATGCCTAAACGATAGGGGATTGTTTTTGTCGCACTAGTTGAATTTGAGCTATTACTGGAAAACTCCAGTGGCCTGATTTTCATAACACTTGGTAAGCAGGTGTAATTCCAGGGTACCTCCAGGCACTTTTGTTAGTTTAATTTAGAGATCACAACCCCCCCCCCCCATAAAAACAACAAAAAATTAAAATTTCTCAAAGTTGGCTCTAAGATTTTGACAACAATTTGGAGGTTAATAGTTTTTTCAGATAATTAGTGATGTTACCAAGTGGTGATTTTCATGTTTGACATAGCCTAGCAACCAAAAATGAAGAAACGGGAACCTGGGAGACTGAAGTTATGTTTATAATAACTATGTCTATCTAATGTTAAAAAATAGTTTTCAGCAAATTTTTAACTGTATCACTTCAGAATAAATAGTGTTACGGTTATGTTGAGGAATTACAATACTAAACCTTTCTCAGTTGAGTATTTGTTTAAAATTAAAACCAATGACACAAGCACTACAATCCATAACGGCGCCAACACCAGAACTATACAGGGTGTTTCGGGATAAGTGTAACTAACTTCGCCAAATGATTCCTTACATCAAGACAAGAAAATTATGTCCTGTCAACTTGGGTCCGGAAACCGTTCGTTTCGGACTTGAAGCCAAAATACGATTTTCAGTACGTTCTTTATTTTTGTTTTGGACAAAATACACTGATCCTATAGCTTTACATTAATTATTCTTACATGAAAAGATATTTAATTAGCAGTAGAACTGTGCACAAAAGTAATAGGTGCACGTTGGTCTCACGTTAAATGTAATTTGTTTTCAAAAAATAGAAAATTTTAAAGTTAATTTTAATTTTTGAAACATTGTCAACCGACGATTATGATGACCAATCACGCTGTAACTTCACAAAACGTTTCATTTTTTTATGTAGAAGAAAACTCCCATCAATGTTTTATAAGAAATAATTGAATTTAAACTTGGAAAAAACACGCTAACTTGTAACGGTACAGAATGTTCTATTAAAATCGCATAAGATCTGAGCTTTTGCTTAGGGGGTTTGCACCATTGTTCTGAAGCACAGAATGAGACTGGTGATACTATTTTTTTAACTTATTAGTGTGTGTTTCAAGTGAAGTAAATTATAATTACAAAATAAACTATAACGTAATGTTTCTTTTTCATAATTCTGAAAATAAATATCACAAATTCATAGTTTTGTAAAAGTTGGTCAAAAACATGTAACAGAAAAGATTGCAACTTATGTACTATACAGAATGAGACTGTTGATAAGTATTTATTTACATTTTTTATTAAGTGCATTAGTTTTAAATCTTTTATTAATGGTAATATCTTATAAATAATAAAATTTGTACTTGGAAAATAAACCCATGTACACCATTGAAGAGTATGTGAGAACTGAATCTATTTGGGTTTTGTATATAAATTATTGTAGAGTTAACGAAAAATGTTATTTTTTATAAACATCTATTTTACGAAAATAGATTCCATTTGTTTAAACTCACACTATTTGGTACCGTACAAAATTGTACATTATTTGAAATCTTTACCGTTACAAATTGTTGACTAACTTTTACAAAACTATAAATTTTTGATATTTATTTTCAGAATTAAGAAAACAAAATGTTTTGTTAAAACTTAGTTTTAATATAATTACAGTTCACTTAATTTGAAACATACACTAATAAGTTTAAAAAAATACATATCAACACACATTCTGCGTTTCGGAACAATAGTGCAAATGCCTAAGCAAAAGAACCGCGCTTATGCGATTTTAAAAGAAAATTCTGTACCATTGCAAGTTATCATGTTTTTTCAAAGTTTAAATTTAATTATCTCTTATGAACCAATGATGGAGTTTTGTTCTACATAAAAAAAGGAAACTTTTGGTGAAGTTACAGTGTGATTGGTCATCATAATTGTTGGTTGACAATGTTTCCAAAATTAAAATTAACTATTAACTATTAACTATTAACTTATTTTTGGAGAACAAATTACATTTAAAGCGAGACCAACGTGCACCTATTACTTTTGTGGAAGGTATAATAACTATAGGGCTCTGTTCTACTGCTAATTAAATATCTTTTCATGTAAGAATAATTAATGTAATGCTATAGGATCAGTGTATTTTTTCCAAAACAAAAATAAAGTACGTACTGAAAATCGTAAAAACCCGAATTTTGGTTTTAAGTCCGAAACGAACGGTTTCCGGACCCATGTTGACAGGACATATTTTTCTTGTCATGATGTAAGGAATCAATTGGCAAAGTTAGTTATACTTATCCCGAAACACCCTGTATGAGATGGACAAGGACTTATTCCCTCCTGCTCACATCAAAGCACACCTTTTTGGCAAAGTTTGATTTTGTGGACATGGAGCAGGTTGGCAAACAGAAAAAAGTAGCGGAATATTCAAAACAAATAAGATTTCTTTTGTAGGCCCTTTGTTTTGCTGAGTTATTATCTTTAGTTGTTATATCGTTAAATATTATTGAATATATCATTAGTTATTATGCGTTTGGTTTTTAAGTCAATTAGCAGATGACGGTGCAAAGGCAGTGTTTTTCTTGAAATAAGCGTACAAATAAATTGAAAGCTTCTTGTTATTTTCTTGTTTTTCCAATGTATGAAAGAATCATCCAATTTTTAATAACATGATGTACATAGTCTTAGAGTTTGGCTCCTGTTATGTCGGGATGATTGCCAAGCAAGTGTGCAGTTGCAAATCAGCTGATACATGGCTAAAGTAGTCGGAGATTGGTTGATGGGCCTAATCGTTGACATCCTCTGTTCTGGCGCACTAGTGAATCATTTGTGTTAGTTGTGGGGCAGTCTTAGTACCAGTTTTGTTCTTTCACCCCGAACGTTTTGTAAATCATTCATCATATTATTGTTCATGGTTAGAGAGTTAGTTCCATCTTGTCTTACCAAATGTCTTGGCAGGTGATGTTTTTATATTTATTTCGGGGTATTTATGGTGTTTGTTTGTAATGGTAACACTTCACCCATGTTTAAATATGACGTGAGGTTTAAAATGTGTCATCACACATACCTTCCCCGAGTGTTGTTTTATGTTTATTTTGAGTGAACTTTTTGAGGAAGGAAGCCTATATTTAGCAAAAACCTCTAAGATGCAACCTTTTTATTGGAGTTGTGTACCTTTAGGAGCCACCATAATCTTAAATATTTTATGCCAGTTCTCGTGTTGTCTCTCTTTGACAAGACAAAAAATGATACACATAATTGTTATTATTACCTTTTTTTCTCTGTTCTGGGATTAAGTTTATTTTTTATATTGTAATGGTTCATAAGCATAGCACTTGATATAGTGAACATTTTAATTAGGCCTACTATTAAACACTTTGCCATATGTTATAAGCCACTCTTAAAAGCCTTACTATTTAGTTAAACACGTTCTTTGCATTTTTATCTTAGAATTGGCATATTTTGTAGTTAGAATCCATACATTTTGATAAATTTAAATCAAATATTAAATATAAAACTAGATTCAAATATATCTAACTAATTAACTATCCTATCCATAAATTGTATCTTTTTGAAAAGAGTCCATTGTACACGACACTAAAAGTTTTCAACAGTATCCTTCTGGAAATAAGGAACCGATCTCCAAACCTAATATTATCAAGCAACTGAAATCGAGTAACGACCGGCATGCCCTGTTGCTAGCAACTGGAACTCAGCTGATTTTCAATGCCAATCTCAATCCCAGTTGCACTGTTTGTGGTTTCCCGCCTGTCTACGTTGGTCGGGTCACAGACAACTCGGTTGCTCAACTTGTTTACAAGTACAGTTAGGTTTCAGTCTTCCTGTAGCGCTCTAAAATTGTTCTATGGCAGACAATTGAAACAAAAGCAGAATAAGTGATGGAAAATGTCTACAAAAATTCCTTGAATAACATAAACTCACCATCACCAACAATGAATTTTAAACAAAGTCAGTTTAAGTTAGGTTGCTGATAAACTATAAACAATCAAGTAGTGTTTCTTAAATGTGAAAAACTCATTCTAAACCTCATTATTTTGTTGGCATGCTAGTTTACATACCTAGAATAATTTTAATATTCAATGAAATATATCCAGAAATATTAACACATTCGCTGCTGGAAAAAATATCTGAGCTGAAAAATAATAAGTGTGAACTACTTACCATTGACGAATAGAAGATAGACAGTGAGGTTTTTCCAGTGTTTTAGTTTTGCCCCTTATGACGTCATAATACGGTAGTCGATTTTGGCCATCCTGCATTGATACACTGTCACAATGTTTCTAGTTTGTGAAGAAGTGATAAACTTAACCCTTCTTATCACTATAAATTATATACAATATTTACATACCATCCCAACCACCTCTTTTTTACATTACTGTGGTGCATGATACTTTTCGTAGCACCCGACGAAGGCACAAAGCTGGTTCCCTGGGACACTGCACAAAGATGAACTGTTTTTGAGTCTCTCTTTCCTTCCCAGAGGCATACTTCTGCACCGGACCCTTGCGAGCTTTCCTATGGAATCCCTTTACTACGTCTTAAATAGCACATGGAATTCTTGGGGTTGAACTGGAGCTGGTTTTCCAGGCTCAGGAAGGAGCTTCACAATGACCTCTAGTTGGAAATCATATAAACTCTTCCTTGAGTACACCTTTACAAAGCTGTATAACTTGTACACATTGACCCATCTGGACATCTGGAGGAAGTGAACATACACTTTCTTATACCACCGAAGAGACTTATGTTCCTGGGGGTAATAGGACAAGAGTTTTAGTCATTCCTATCGACGCCCTTTATATTGGACCGGCTTAATTTTGACAGAGGGGGAGGTTGCTTGAGACCACGCAGCGTCTGTGTGCAGCCCAGGCCAGTTGAAAACGACCGCACTGCTGCACACATGTTAAACTCACGGTTTATGTTCAAAAAAGATCCAATGACCATTTCCTCTGTTTAATATGTACCATAACGAGACTAATCGTGTTGTCGTAGATATCGAGAGACACAACATCGCAGCATTCTCTCCCTGTCCGCCAGCTACGAGGAGGGTTGCTACGATGACCTTGCTCGAGACCTTGACACACAGCTGGCTCAGGTGGACATGGAAGACTTCAGGGCAGAGGATATACTGACCACCCTGCCTGCCATGTGTTGCCAGGACCTACAGGTACACATATAACTAAAAAGTAGTAGTATACATACTATGATGCTTGGTAGATAATCTTGTTTTTATTGTGTTTTATTATTTATTTAGTGTTGGATCAGGTCATGGATAGGATGTTTTCACACTAGGCGACACGACACCGACACGACAAATCGTTACGGCATTTGACACTTACCGTCACGGCAACGACACGATTGTTAGTCGGTGGAGAACTCGCCTCATGTTTTCAGTGGTACATGATAGCTGATTACAACAGGAGGCTGTATTTATTATATCTACGACATAAGAGTGTTTATATAGTTCAATGCATAAGAGGCGCAGTCGGTATAGACAAGTTTGAATTGACCAAATAATAAAAGTTCGCCATTTGAATGTCTTGTATTATACCTACATTATTTGATAAACTAAAGTCAGTGTCACATCATTGCAAGGTTCAGCGCCAAGTACCTTCCGCTCCCCTTTAACCCCCGTGCCTAGCGATGTTGTCGTTGAGTGTATTTCTGCTGTATGTATTAAAATATTTGTTTACGGGATTTGCTTCTAAAATGTAAGTAAAAAAATTGGCAACATGGGCGTAAAAGCCAAGCTTGCAATGTTATGACACTGACATAGTGACAAACCCAAATACATTTCTCATATGAGTTATGACTTTTTTTTTTTGTATGAGTAAAGAAACCTTTGTCTATATGTTGTAAAATTGAGCACTACAAACACAATTAAACGCGACTACACATCAACGGCACCGGCGGGAGCGATGCTGCCCACGACAAGTCGGTGCTGGCAACGGCACAGCATCATCGTGTCGGTGTGTGTGTAAACGGTTCCATTGGTTAGCATTGAATCTTAACCCCCACGACACCGGGACGGCACCGTGTCGTTGTCGTGCCGATGTCGTGTCGCCCAGTGTGAAAACGCACATAGTTGGGAGAGGGTAGTTGGGAGGGCATACTGAACATTTACTCATTCAAATTAACATATTGACTGCTAAAAATCATATGATGAACATCGTGCCTAGATGATTAGCTACGCTTGCATCAAAATTGAACCTGTCAAATTTTCTTGTGCTACTATATTCATCTAAACTGTATGTTATTGTGACGTCTTTAATTATCATTAAATAAATAGGCAAATCAAAATTTGTAAGTAAGTGTTCCTATTAAAATCTTGAAACATACCATTTTCTCAGATAGTTAGAAAATTTTCCACACACAAAATCTAAATTTATCACTGCAAAAATTGGGGAAAATACCTCGTGAGAAGTGAAAAACAAAACAAACAAAAAACCCCTAGCTCAAGTGCTGGTTGCATACTGACCTCATTTGAGATTAAGGGATTAGTGGTAACCAAGGTTACTTCTTGCTCCTTGCTGAGCCTAGTGGTGGTAACTGTAGGGACTGCCCGCACAGAATATGTCAAGACGTGCTTACACCAGAGTTGGCATCTAAAGTAGACTTGTTAATATGTCTTTGTTTAAAATAAGATTTGGTGCAGTTTTCTGGTGTAATCCCTGCATTTGTTGCAAGTTTACAACTCCCCTTGGCCTTACCCACTTCTAGCGCGAAACAGAATGTATGTTCAAACAATGAAAATCTGTTGACAACAAAGAGGTCAAAGAGAGTTTCCAACATTTGTTTACTACAATAGCAGCTGTTACACCTGTGTAAGTGCTTCAAAAATTATTGTTTACATCTGAGTCACCATCAAGTTGACATCAGTTTACATGCCAAATAAAGCTGCTTGGCAGAGATGATTCACTAAACTTTGAATAAACTTAAAATGACTTTGATATAAACTAATAAATAGGTACATTTTAATGAAGAAAACCATATAATATTATATACAGTTTTAAATGTATCAACATACATACTGACAATTAATTGTATTCCTACTGTTAAAAGGGTCAACTGAAACTTGTATTTGCCAAACCGGTTTCATGCAATAACAAAACTTGTTGGACTATTATTTGTTTAATTAATTTATTCATTTTTATGGCCTTTCTACTTATTATTAATTATACTTATGGCCTTGAGGATGATAGGAAATTTTGATTTAGTCTTTAGGTAGGGTGTGCGAGTAGTGATTTTTTAATCAAGTCGAGTAGCGCCAATTATTTTAGAGTTTAGAGTATTTTCGAGCGAGTATTTACCATCAGTTGGTAGTTTAAAATACTGTAATGGGATTTGGATACCACCCTAGATTTGATAACCTAAACGTGGTTTCTAACTAATACATGAGTAGCAATACAAAGTTTTGGCCAGTACAATCAAACTGGATTATGTATTGAAAAACAAAACACGGTTTGACATTCGTTTCCGGCCAATGAAACAGGGCCCAGTTGTCATTTGGCCAATTTCACCTGGTCCAGACATCACTTATACTCATTATCAATATTAAATGATAAAATCGTTAGTTACGGCCGAAATTACGCGGTCCGATCGTCATTTTCGGCCGATTTTACGTGATGCGATCGCCTTTTGCGGCCGTTACTACGCTTTTTTGTTGCCAGTCGCAATTGTTCGTGGTCGTCATTTTCGGTCGATTTTACGTGATGCGATTGCCTTTTGCTGCCATTACTACGCGTTTTGGGCGGTCGCAATCGTTAGTGATCGTCCGGAAATCGGCGGGAAATACTCGCTCAAACTTTTGAGTAGTTTTCAAAACTTCCGAGTCGAAATCGAGTATTAAAATACTCGGCCGAAAACTCGAAGTTTCGAGTGCTCGCTCACCCCTATTTTTAGGCTAGTAGTGCTTTTGTGACTAGTCCTACTACTTAAAAAAAAAATAAACATTTTGTTTGTCAATTGCATTTATTAATTATGAGCTGCTCCCCCGCAAAATTTGCGGGTATTATCCTTATAACAGCTGTTATTGAATTAAGAAAAAAACACACGTGACATAAACCAAATAAAACTCTTCTCCATATGAATAACATGGGAACTTCAAAGTCCCGTGGGGCAAAGCCTTGGGGCCTAAATAGAAATTATGGCTCAGCAGTGACTTAGAACTGGAAATTATCTATTAAATAAAAAAAGAATCATCAAAATCGATTAAGTATTAACTTCAGAAAGTGGGTGATCAAGAAGCAGGAATTTTTTTAAATATGTAGATTATATTTGCACATGGTATTATTAGTTCACTATATTCTTGCACTTTTGTCCATTTAATTAAATTAACTACAGGAATCAAAATGTTTGTTTCGACCCTCTTATCTTTAAAAGTCATAATTCAAAGCAGTACCGTATCTTGAGACTGTAACTTTGTATATTTCATTAGATTTATGTAGATATTGCATCTTCACTTTTTTCCTTGCATGTACAGTATGAGTTCAACAAATTTCGTAGTAGTTTTGCTTATGTTGCAAAATAAATTTTTATTTTATTTTTATATATTTAAGATTCAAATTGAAAAGTATTGGTTGATTTGAAGATTTTTCTCTATGGCTGAAGGTTATAGGTTAATACTTTGTTTTATGATGTAGGCCTTTAATATTTTTCTTATAGGGATTATTTGTTTGGGATCTGTTATGATTTATATAATAATTCAAATAATTGGCTTGATTGATATGTGGTTTTAAAAATTCACAATTAATAAAATCAGTGTGGGGTATTTTGTACGTAGCCTAGATCATGAGTCAATAGTAATCAATAGTATTTTGATTTATTAGTCAAGCTTTTACTTACTCAAGAGTAGCACAATACGTTATATGACCTTTAAGAATCTTCTTATGACCTTTAGCCACTGTTAAGTAATTTTTGAGAACACAAGTTTTCTAAATCACCCACATTTTGAGGTAAGATAATGTTTGGTGAAGAGTTATAATTTATTGAGTTACTGCACTATGTATTTAGTTGATGTTCAACACTTGTAGGCACATGATTGTGTATCAAATGCACTATGAACAAAATTAATTGGCTGGCTTTACATTACTTTTCCTTAAACCTTTCAGTGCTAAGCTTCCGAAAGGAGTAGTGGAATCTGTGATGTTTTGATGATTTTTAAATGTCTTAAAACGCCTGAACACTTAAAATCTTAAAAACGTGCTTCCGGTGGACACACATAGTAAAGGATAGGTAAAAAGTAGAAAAACGCCTGATGAGATGTGCAACTCACAAAAAAATCCACCCGTCCCGTCAGCTTGGATCCAAGCCATCCACAGTTTGCTTAAGGCCCTCCTAACTCTGCCACAGACGGTGAACTCTCCATGAGTTGCTCATAAAAACCACAGACTGTGACTACCAGGTTACAGAGCATATCAGACGCAAACTGCAGACTGAGCTCATAATGGTACAATCACTTATGCAGCAATAACAGTGTTTATTGGTGGCAGATTCAAAAGACAATATACTGGTCCATAGCACTAGCGAATTTCCCTTGGTGGTCCTAGTTTTTCGACCTTTTGTCCCCACGTGCCATGATTTAAAAATCACTCGTCACTCAACAAAATAAATTTCAAACAAAAAATGCATGGTAAATTTTGAATTTGCATTAATTTTGTTATGATCTAGTCTTTACAAGTTTAAGTGGATGGAAAGGAGCACGCCAAGCCTAAAGTAGGCCTAGCCTGATGCAATGTGATGAACAGTTCCCAGGTTAGAGTCTGAATGAGTAGCGGATACGTTTTAGTGGGTAGATTTACGTCTAGTAGGAGTCCCAAACTACAGGCTGGCCACCTATGCATAAAGTGTTTTTACATCTTCCTAAAAAAAGACCTAGCCTATTGCTAATTTATACTGAACACACTTTAATACAAAAACATTCTTAGAAAATGTATTGATCACCAGATTTACTAGATGAATGTATTATTTCAGTAATCAAAATTTTCTACATGTTAATATCTAATCACTACCCAGTTTAAGCAGTATGGTCCTAAACTTACAACCCTATCACATCAATTGCCCTCCAACTCTTAAACTCATTGTGGGTGGCAAAAATCCTGTGTGCGTGGTACCTAGCGGCGGAAGTTATTTGCTGTGTAAGCCATTTTGGGTGAAAGTTTTATGCACCACTGTTGTGTACTGCAAACTATCATTATTTGGCTAGTATTCAAGGAGAAACAGGAATAAATCATTACCCTCCCAAAACGAGTCATCATAAAAACATCACTGATGTCACGTCCACTTTACAGTAGTAATCTCTTAAGTTCTCACGAACTTAAGTTATTACCCATCGCAAACTAATCAAAAGAATATCCATATTTACTGACAATACTGAAAGCTCAATATCAAGTCCCGTGCACAATCCAGCGGATTTTAATTTAACACCTTGTTTGCTAAAAGCATTCAAACACAAACAATGACGCAGACACTGTGCATTTCGGCCTCCGGTCCACTAGTGAGTTAGCAGGACACAAAAGTTGCATCTTTTACCTGCAATGGGTCAAATAATTTTTCTGAACCTGAATTTGCTTTGTGTGTTCATCATAGTTCTTTATAAAGTGGATTATTATTTTACAATTTAATATTATCATTTTGGGTTATTTATATTTTTAACTAATAAATTGATCTTCATGACATTTAAAAGTTAAAATAGGTTGACAACCTTTTCTTATAGCTCTTGATGTTCTGAAATTTCACGTGGCTTGTGTACATTAATTTTGTCCATAGTCATTGTTTGCATGTAGCCTGGCTTGCTGTTGATATTTCCTTGTATTATGTTGGCAGTCTGATCGCAGAGGGGAGATGTTTGCTAGTGTTTCTGGCTCTATGATGGTCAAATTTGATTTTGAATCCTCTCTTAGCCCCCATTCAAGTTCCCAGGTTAGTTGAGTGCATGTTATAGCCACTTTTTAGTGCCTTATCATTTGTTGTATGACAATAATTGTAATTATGTATATATATTATATTTTGGTTTTTTATTTATGTGATCCAAACCTAAATAACAGTATGAATTTCTTTTGTGATATTTGTTTGAACCGGGAATATTTTATGAACAAAAAGTTGAATTCTGCACCGTCGTTTATCCAACTAGTATTTTTAACTACCGTTCTAGTTTCTGAATAAAAGTCACGTTTAATAACAATTTTATTAAATGTTGTGCACGTGTTGATTTTGGATTTGTTTGACTTTTGAATAGCAAAACAATGACTTCAGTGTGTTAGACAAATTTTTCTTTAGATGATGAAAATTGAAAACCAAACCCGTGTTCCAAAACTAGATATCTTTAAAAATAATTGGATAGATATTTAAACATTTTGCTTACATTACATCTAAAATTTGTATTGTTAGTATTCTTGTTTACAAACTCATATTTTTTAATCATCAAATTTAAAATTTCTATATCAGGGATTAGAAGATGCTCAGAAATCAGAAATTCTTTATTCATAATCTTCAAGATTAGAATACATGTCAATTTGCTATTTACAGGAGTAAATACAATACAGATATAAAACAAATAAATACAATACAGATTTTATTTTTTCCTTTGAGCCTGATCATGCATTGGCCCTCCGGTTGAAGGACTCTTCCAGGCTGTAGAAGACCTGGTCTAGAAACCAGGTCCGTAAAGCCTTGTTCAAGATTTGCGGGTCATTGTTCTTCATGCCTTCAGGCAGCGTGTTGTACATCCTCTTTCCAACATAAGTTTTACATAGATAGCCAATCTGTTTCCAGGAAGGTGGAAATTGCCTGCATGTCTTGTTTAGTGACCATGCACATCTCTATGTCTTGTTAGACCTCTTGTTACACAGAAGAGAACAGTTTCCATGATGTAGATGGAAAATACAGTAAGAATCTTTAAATGTGTTCCTGCAACTGTATATCGAGCCTTGGCCGGTCATTACTCTGAGGGCCCTCTTTTGCAATTCCAGTAAACGCTGTAAGTTGCCACTAGATGATCCTCCCCATACTGTAAGTGGCTCTGGAAAAGGGCATAGTAAGCTATTTTTGTGGCCTCTGGTGAACTTACTGCTGAGGTGGTTCTGTTTATGGAAAATATTGCAGAGCTTAGTTTATTGCATAGATAACATAGATTGCATGTAGGTAACCATGATTGTCCCATGATATGTCACTGTCACTGTCAAGCATATATGTGATATGTCACCTTGGTGTTTCAGCATGTCCACATTCTGGAGGTTAGGAAGCTCTGTTGATATGTTCCTGTTTCTTCCAAAATACATTTGCTTACTTTTATTTTCATTGAGAACAAGTTAATTACTCATGCAGTATTGTTGTGCAATGTTGACAGAGATGTACGTGTCAATTTCCAACTGTTCTATGTTGTTACTGGGTATTAAAAGCACAGTATCGTCGGCATCCATAATTGATTCACTGTAGGGTTCCATGTACTTGGGCAGGTCATTCGTAAAGAGAGTAAATAGTTCTGACCCTAGGACTGGCCCCTGGGGGGTACACCTCTGCTGGTTGGTTTGAGGTCGTATCGTACAGTACTTGTTAGCCAAAATTCTTTTTTCATAATCTCTACTACTTGGGTTTGTACGTTCAGGTAGCTTCCGAACCATTTTAGAGCTGTTTCTGTGACGCCTAGTGTTTTTAACTTGGCCAAAATGAGGTCATGGCCAAGGCAGTCAAAGACATTACTCAGGTCTATGCTCTCCACTATGAACTCCACAAGGTCAGCTATTGCAGTTGTCGTTGACTTCCCTTTTGTAAAGCGTGTTGTTTGGTTGTCAAGAGGCCATTTTGTTGAAGGTGTGTGAGTAGTCTGCAAGTACTATTTTTTCTATAATTTTTGAAGCAGTAGGTAGGAGGGAGATTGGCTGATGGTTGGCTGATTCATCTTTCTTTCCTTGTTTGTGTTTTGGGTAAATTTTAGGGTTGAGTCGATTCCAATTGTCGATTCTCGATCCCACCGATTCTCAGACTTAGAATCGGAATCGAGAATCGATGGCCAAAAGTTGATTCCGATTCTATTGATTCCAGGCCGTGGATACTCCCGCCGTTTACCCAGATGTCCGCCACTAACCATCACAAATTCGAGTCGAGCATTTGAAAATTGCATAGCTACTCCTGCCGTTTACACAGATTTACGCCGCTGACCATTGAAAATTCTAGTCGAGTAGTTGAAAATTGCATAGCTACTCCCGCTGTTTACCCAGATTTACGCCGCTAACTGTTTAACAAAATATGTGACTGAAATAAAGCAAAATAAGCCAAAAATCTATTTTTAGCTCATTTGAAAGGACTCAATGACAGGTGAGTTATTTATGGATATCTGTGAAGTAAGATAAGTAAGAGAAGGGCACAGGAAGTGTTTGGGTCGGGGGCAAAAAATCTGACCTTGGAAATAAGGAAGGAAGACGGGAGGGGAGGGTTGGGGTCCGGTTGAAAGTAATAAATCAGTCGGCTGACCAACATTATTCAGGGACCCCACCCAACCGTGAAAACCGTGAAACATTGAATAAGCCGTAAATTTTGTATACCGTGGAAAAACCTGGAATAAGCTGTGAATTTCGATATCAAACCTTAAAAATATATCAAACTTGAAAAACAATAAACAAATATCTTATATCAGAAAATATCACAGTTGTTTTCAGATAGGGAAATGTTCAACAGAATTATTTAGTAAGTTGTTAATACTGTGAATACCGCGTCGTCTGCCTACTTGCAGATTGCAGCTGTGCGGGTGATTTAGGCCTGGTTCTGGTTTCCGTTTGCACGGCGCAAAGTAACTTGGGCGACAGTTCTTTTATCACTGTCAACTGACTGCTGACTAGCACTTGTGTAAGACAGTTCATACGTCTTCTTTACTGTATGACAGTTGCCTATTGTTTTGTATTAGTCGGTGTAAACAAGCTACAGTAGACAGCTACTTTAACTATACAACTGTTGCATCACTGCGTCTGTAACTCGCGCATTCCATGTACACAGTGCGTAGTCAGCGTTGCCAATTCTAGGGTAATAATTTAGGTCGGTGATAATTTGGAACTTCGAAGGTATAAAGGGTTAATGTTACTAAAGCCTTTAAAAATATAAAAATTTATATTATACTATTTTTTATACTTATTATAATCAATGTTGTTTATCTATGATTAAATTACTAAATTTCTCTACTTTATTGACCCTTCCGATTTTCGTTAATCTGACGAATACTCAGAACTCCATAACAGAAATGAAGCTTGAGTAAGGATTACATGTAGAGTGATTGTCTCATGTTAAAAATATGGAAGAGCCACGAGTGCCAGATGTTAAAAATATGGAAGAGCCACGAGTGCCAGGACGACAAGAAGTCCGCTAAGTTTCAGTAATGTCTGCAAGTTTTAACTTCAACCAGACAATAAATAACGAAAATAGAAAATGGGGATTATTGTCACCTGTCTCCGCCTACCTAATCCTAGCAGTTGATAGACTGAAAGATAGATAGCATTAGCTGTGTTATAATTGGTGTTTATGGCTGTAAACAAAATTTCATCAGCTGTTAGTCATTTATATACTGTGATTTGTTGAGCAGCAAAAGACATTCTGAGATAAATCCGTTATATCTCGCATGAAAAAATTGAGACAAAAAACTAGCTGGCGTGTGTAACTTCTATTTTCATTCTTTATTCTAAACTTAAAACATTAATTATACATCAGTGACATCTAATGGCGGCTCCCTCAAACCTATCAAATTCCAAGCACATTTCCTTTGTTTCATTACTCAAATACAGGAGTTAAATTTTGAGGGTATTTGAGGGTAATTTTGACGAGGATCGAGGGTAATTCGGTAAAAAATAATTGGCAACACTTAGCGAAGTAGAAACCGCCAGCATCAGCAACTGATAACCAGTAGACCGATGACTCACGACGACAATAAAACAATGATACTCTAATAGAGTTCTTTAGTTCTTATTTTTTAAAGGTTCACTTTTATGGTATTTACTGTGACATCGTAATTGGAATGCGGGAAAGTTTTAACTAGTATTTGACCGATGCGCCGCGTCTGCGTTGTTGTTTTACGACCGGTATAGGTTATGTGTTTTACTATCTCGACCGTGAAATTGATAATTTTTAGACCTTTAAAACCTTGAAAAACCCGTGAATTTGATTAAGTTTGAGTGTGAACCCTGTTATTTCTAGGGGTCTGCGGGCCAGAGTTTTTAAATTCGGGTCGGGTCGGGTCGGGTTTTTAATTCTGGTGATCGGGTTTCGGGCCAAAATCGGGTCGGGTCAGATATTATAGGCCTGATAATAATTTGGATGAAGACATTCTTCCCGATGCTCATAACTGTTGAAATATCTTAATAGCTACGTTATGACTTTTCAATAAACCAAATCCAAATTAAAGTATACGAAGTGTATTCATGAATTTAATTTATATTCCACAATTTAGGGCCTGTCGACTGGCTTAACTGCAAGCTGCAAGAAAGAAGAAAATAAAAAGTATATGTTTCCATACAATATGTACCTCATTTATGATTTATTCCCTGCCTCCTCACCTCAGTAACTGATCTATTATGCATTAGTACAGTTTTACTTAAGATAAGAATGATTTGTTTATGACATAGGCTAACCGAGATGATGAATTCTTCTCTATAGAGGAATCATTCAAGAAAACTGGTTGTGTAAACAGATTTATTAGAAAATTCAAAAACAGTAATTGAAACATACGTTGTTAACTGTATAATGGTATTTCTGATGTCATACAGTCACAGTGGTATGACAACCTACAAACAGTGGGCTCAATAACCTACTAGAACAAATGAAAATCTAAAAACAACCAAACAATGAACAAAATAAAAAAAACCATAAACTATGTGAGTCAAACATTATCACAATTATTCAAAAAGGAACTTAACTAATATATTATTAAATCAATAAGAAAACAAAACAAAATTATAGGCCACGTAGGCAACAAAACATAGACTAGTTTCTTGACTAAATAAAATTAATGAGTAGAAAGTTAGGTTTAAACTAAAACAATAAAACAATAATCAATATAATATCAATATAAACCTTAATCAGCCTTAAACAACTTAAAAATGTGTATAACAAAAACCAAATAAAAATAAATCATTAACTTAATTATAAGTAGGCCCTAATTTATTATTTATCTCAACATGGGCTTTTTATCTAGAAAAGAACAAATTTCAGCTTTAAAATATTAGCCTACATCATGAACATAATCAGTACTTAATTTTATATTTAATATGCATGAACTCGAACATGATTGAAAACAGTGTGTAAACAGTTGAAAACTTGATGTAAAATACTGGGCAGTTGTATCAACATTTGTTATAAACGTTGTACTAAAAAACCGTTAAACAACCCAAAAGATTTACCATGATTTTGAGTTGCTCTAAATATAATTAGTGAACATGTTTGCCAGTGTTATATAATTTAAGTTTGTACCTTGGCCTGGACTTCTTGATTATACCTAAGCAACAATAATCACAAGGTTAACAACTTGAGCTTAACACATTTCACAGCCACAAAGTTTACAAGTTGGACTTCTTCAAATTGTGATGAAGGAATACTAACTTCTCAGCATTTTCTGGTAACAACCTTGTTCTCCTACTAGTAATGACATTTCCAGCAGTTGAAAAAACTCTTTCTGATGCCACCTCTGTAGCAGGAATGCCAAGGTATTTTCTTACCACTCCTACTAGTGCAGAATATTGCAACTTATTATCTTGCCACCAAGTAAAAGGATCATCTGATATATTGATCCTTGGTTCACTCAAATAATTCTGTAGTTGCAGTTCACCTTAAAATAAAGAAAATGAATAATATTAACTATCCAAAATAAGTCACGGTTTAGCCTAATTTTTAATGATTTTCTAACTACTTGGAAGAAGAAAGAGTATATTACTTTATGTTTATACTGACTTTGGAATTAACTCAATAAACTACACTTTTGTTAGGTATTTTTTTACTGTCAGTGTCTGTGCATTTAGTAGAATATAAACAATTTAGCCAATCCTCCAGGGTAAAAATCTTGTTCAATAGGCCCTAGCAAATAGATAACTAAGCCTATTTTTGTAGTATTTATGGGAATTCTGTACTGTTAAGTAAAGAATCATAGTGAATTAAATCAAATTTCTTTTAACAATAAATAAATCACCTCCTTCCAAATAATTAATTGTAAATGTTTTACATGAAAAATCTACTTTAGGTAGTAGGTCTACTCAATTACCAAAACAAAAATACTTTGATTATGATTAATTTTAACTTAAGTTTAGCCTACCTTGGAGTTTTATTTTGCTACCAAAAGTGGGCCTATTTTCATTCTTTGAACTTTGATGAAAAGCTTGGAAAAGTGATGAAATTGGTTTCAGTTCACTCCGGCTGGTTCCTGGTTCAGACTTATCTTCTGAGATATCATGAGGAGTATCAGGTTGTTTGATGAGTTCCACTATTTCTTTTAAAAGTTTTCCATTTACTAGAGTCTTTTGATGCTCTGGCAATATGTGATTTTTGAATCGTGGATCAAGAACCATACATAGGACATCAGGTTGAGTCTCTAAGTATGATGGAAACCTTGATTTTAGTGCCTTGAGGATACTTCTGGCCAAAGTTATACCTGGTGCCTTATTGTCTATACTCCCATTGATGTGAGAAGTAATTCCAAATAAGATCGGAATGATCATACTCCTTGTGGGCTTATTTTCAGATGAAACAGTAACAGTTGCATCATACACTGGTTTTAAAATCTCAACATAGGCTGATACCATCCCCCATTCTGTTGATGTTAAGTTGTCAACTTTACAATTACTGTCACTTAGCTCAATGGCCAACCCATCTTTTAAGTAGAGGAGCCTCTCCATCATCAAATACTCAGAATTCCAACGAGTCTCGACATCTTGGATTAATTTGAGTGGTTTCAGGCCAAGTAGTTTCAGACGAGCTTTTAGGCTAGCCTTAGCAGTAGAGCTATGCCTAAAGTGACCGACAATAGCCCTGCATTTTTTGCAAAGGCTGTCAAAGCCTGCATAGTCTTTTTTCATGTCAGAAATCACTAAGTTCAATGTGTGAGCAAAGCAAAATAAATGGTTCATCCTGGTACATGCTACAGCAGTTTTCATATTGCTTGCATTATCGGTTATGCAATAAATCAGTATTGTTGGCTCATTAATCGATAATCCCCATCCACTTAAATTCCTTTCCAACTCTTGGGCAATTGCCACTCCAGTGTGTGATTCAACAACATTAACACAGGACAAACATCTAGAAATAAGTTTCAGTTCCTTCGACACGTAATGGGAAGTGATGCTTAGGTAGGATTGCGTAGATTTAGATGTCCACATATCCGTTGTTATAGATATAGAGTGCAATGAAGGGATTTCCAACTCCAATTCATTTTTCAATTCCTTGACACATTTATCATACAACTCAGGAATTAACTTCCTAGAAAAGGTTGTCGAATGGGGAATATCTAGTTTTTCATCCGCAACACTTAAAACATTTTTAAAACCCTGCTCATCAACAATAGTGAAAGGCAATAAGCTATCTGCTATCCATTTTGAGATTTCATTTTTTAAAGCCAAGTTTTTGGGGTGACTGGGCCCATATTTTTCGGAGCACTTTAGGAATGGGACGATAGAACTTGAAGCAGAGCTCGGTTTCTTCACACTTTGTTTTTTTGTTCTAAGCTTAAAATCCTCCTCCTCTTTTAAAAACTTACGATATTTGAGATTATGTTTTCGTTCTAGATGTCTTCGTAAGGTTGACGTATTCCCGAACTGACACTTCAGTTCTAGTTTGCACTCATTACACTTCACAGACTTGTTATCTATTTTTTGATAATAGTCCCACAGTGGATTTTTCTTTGTAGAAGTTCGTTCACCATCACCTTTCTCTTTGTCTGAGCAGATAGTTTCCCTTCCAGATTCTATTTCCATTTTCTAACTCAACACTTAACTTTCAACTAATCATTTGACAGCGCCAGAATTTTATTATCACTAACCACAGCCTACTGTATTAATTTCAACTCTGTCAAGTATCAAGTACCACCGGACCAAACAAAAATATGTTGATGAAAAGATATGCATATTATGTATAGTGATGCAATTAATCAGTAGGCATTTGCATTTACGTAATCAATTATAATGCAAATTTAAATATACAATATCAGCCAACTATTCCAGTATACTTTTACCGACCACTCCCGCTTTGTAAATCTGTACAGACTCCCGAGGATTTATATATTATTTCATCCTCTGGAATCTGGACATTATATGAAATTAATAATACATTTTGAACTAAAAAACTTGTCTATCGGCACGAAATACACTTTTTCAAATTCCATATCTTGACTTTTAAAATAAGAATTTTATTGTTTTGTAATTTTCTTAAAACTATAACAAATATAACCTCTCTGTTGATTCACCTGCTGATGCTGAGGCAGAACCAAGGTTGCCAAAGCGTGGGTAATTACCCACTTGGTGGGTAATTCTAAGGGCCATGGGTAAAATGATGGGTAATCGCTGAAAGTGGGTAATTTACTCTAACGACCTAATCAAGTTTTATTTTGAAAAAACTTTAATTTTATTTGGCCTTTTTGGGTCATGCTAACGATCTGAAAATTGGTTTTTGGTTTGGTGCTATACCTCTACTACAATAATACTACTATTTAATAATGTTGGACCTTCAGTTTTATTTTTTTAGAGCTATGTTTACTACTATGTGTTACTCTATGTACGTGAAACTTTGTTTCGGTTGAATTTGCTCATTGCTAAAGGCGGTGCCACACTTCTCGGGAACACGCCCGAACATTCGGCCGTACTCCGAATGTTTGGGGTATTCGCGAGAAGTGTGGGAAGTACACGAACTTTTGAATAATGCGGGAACATACGGGACGGAATGTTCAGTGAACATTTGGGAGAATGTTCGGTCGAATGTTCAGGCCTGATCACGAGAAGTGTGGGACCGCCTTAATAATTTCCATAGTAATCCCTAGGCCTACCAATAATTAATTGCTTTCTAAATTGATACTTGGCCTTTGCAAATAATGAATAATAATATTAGTTTTAGTTCGTTTGGCCTAAATTAATTAATAATAATAATAATATTATTGTTAGTTTAATACTTGCGCAAATATCAATATAAACGTGCACAATTTTGCGTATTTGTTGGTTAAAACAAGTCTATAAAGTCTATTTGTTGGTGGGTAATGGTGGGGAATTTTTTCAGGAACGGTGGGTAATTTATTCAGGGACAGTGGGTAAAAGACCCAAACCGGATTGGCAACACTGTAGAACACAAAGGCGTATTCTTTTGTCGCCAGTGAGCTCTGTCGCAAACAATTAGTTACCGAATGACAAAAAGGAACAATAGGAAAATAAAAGAAATAAGATCAAAATCTGTCCAATATCAAATTTTATTTATGAATTATATAAAGTACTAAAATATATTTTAATAAATTAAGAAATAAATAATAATTAATGTAACTAAACTAGTACCTCTGGATAAATAGTCTTACTTTTGACTTCGTTTTTTTGGCACTGTTGCGTAAGCTTGTTTTGATGTCAGATGACTGGCTAGTGGCAATTGCTTTACTGTCTGCTGTATAATTGATCTTTAACGTTGTGAACATTCTTAAATATTTCATGATTATTTAAGTCAATTCAGTTTAACTTTATATCAATCTTTTTTAATTCTGATATGAACATTTTATTTCATCATAATAAGAGTGTTTCTTTGAAAATAAATGATTATTCTTTATTTGGCCCGACCCGATCTTGGCCCGAACAAATGTTTGACCCGACCCGATCTCTCGGGCCTTCCTTTGGCCCGACCCGACCCGAAAAACTCGGGGACCTGCAGACCCCTAGTTATTTCTTTGAGTCATTATTTTACAACCACATTTTTCCCCATGAATAGTTTCATAATTAACTACAAAAAGCTGCTAAATAAAATTAAAGTATATTTAAAAACAAAAACGTTGATTTACAATCATAAAAAATTAATTATTAAAAAAAATTGCTTTAACTTTTATACAAAATTTAAAACCCTAAATTTAACATTAACATTAAAAATGTAGCCTACTTTTTTCGGTCAAGAATAGTTACCATCCAAAGTGATTGTTTTATAACACAAGAAAACCAATTTTATCATGCAAAATTTCTAACAAGCATAACAATTATATGAAAAATAAACATACAATTCAACTTAGTTTTTTTTTATTATTTAATTTTGTATGTTTATTTTAATTAATGAAAAATAATTACTAAACCAACTGATTGTCCCAATTTATTAAATAAAAATCAATTACTGACTAACTTATTGTCTTTACTCATTTTTAAAACATTACTTTGCTATTTCACCTATTATAAGGAATCGATGGAATCAGAATCGAGAATCTGTCCCAATTTATTAAATGAAAATCAATTACTGACTAACTTATTGTCTTTACTCATTTTTAAAACATTACTTTGCTATTTCACCTATTATAAGGAATCGATGGAATCAGAATCGAGAATCGGAAACGGAATCGGGATCGAAAAAAATTGGAATTGACTCATCCCTATTAAATTTTTGTGTTTTTAAGCCTGGAGGGAAAGAAGCCTTGCTCAAGTGGCATGTTATAAATGGCTAAAATTGGAGTTAGAAGAGTTTTTCCATATATTTGATGATTTTTGTTGATAAATCATCATCAATTCCAGCTGATGATTTTGGCTTCATCGATTTTCTGGTTTTCTGTATCTCCTCATCTGCAGGATGCAGCACTGATAGAGGGTTTTCAACTAAAATGTGGTTCTCCTCCAAATTCCTGTGCCTCACTTGGTGTTTCAGTGTCTTTTCTGCAATTTTAGTAAAATAGGAATTTTATGCTCTGTACTTCTCGTCAACTGATAAAATACAATGTTTGCAATTAAAAAAAACGAATTTATTTAAATACCCCCGTTGCAGCAAACCTGCATACTCAGCGAATTTCTAATGGTATTTCACTAAGTCATGAAGCCACTTGCCAACTTTCATCAAAGCATGTTCATAAATAAGCGAGATATGACATTTGATTTATTCTCCATAAAAAAAAATTAGGACTAAGTATGTAGGTTTGCTGCATCAAGGACCACAAAAATCTGGGTTTTATGCAAATACCAATGGGTCACCACTAGATGAAGCAACATACCAAGTTTTACCAATTTATGTTCATAAAGAAGCAAGATATCACATGTATCTTATTCTCCATAAGAATAACATTGTAGCTGCTGAGTACGCAGATTTGCTGCCATGGGGACTACAAAATGGGTTTTGTATGTAAATATCAGGAAACCCCAACCATATGAAGTCATATACCAAGTTTCATGAATATATGTTCATTAATAAGCGAGATATAAAATTGTACTTATTCTCCATAAGATTAACATTAGACAACATACTGTGTTTAGCACTTTTAATATCTCGGTAACGAATTGACGTAGAGCGATGATCAAAATACCAAATTTTTTCTAAGCTGAATCCAATAGTGTAAACTCAAGTTTGGTTTTAAAAATAATTATTTGTAACAATTTCAAAAAAACCCAATTTGTTGGGGTACAAAACCCCCCCAAAACCACCCTTATAATGGTGCCATCTGTATGGTTTTCGAACTCATGAAAATAGACGCTGCCTTACACGTTTGTACCAAATTTCATCAAGATCGGACCATTTTTACGAAAGTTATCGTGCCTACGGACAAATATATATATACACGGCTACACCCGGAGAGCCAGTCACTGAAAATATACCCGGGGAATGCAGTCAGTAACACCCCCACATATATTTGGAAAATATGCGATGTATATATTTTTGTATTTGCTAAAATATTGTCGTTGGCCATTTCCGATTATATTTGTCGTATATCTTTAAAAAGTAAACACTTTTTATACGTAAAAATTCCTATGCTAAGCCAGTCACCGGCGTTTTTGCCGGAAAGGCCAGTCACGTAAAGTTTCTACTGCTAATTCAGTCACAATATATTGAACGTAAGTCAATGACAGTCACTGAAAATCTACACTGGGAAGCTAGTCAGTTACACCCTCAAATATTTCTTTGCTTATATGTTGTTTAATTAAAGCGATAAGCATATTTCACTGATAATATGTGTGGCATTATATCAAGGGGGTCTTTGAAGCTCCCACGTATTCCATCAATATTATTTATAAGTTATATGTCTTATAAATCTTGAAAGGTCACTCTGTAATTTTAAAGAACTCCAAAATGTAATTTTATTCATAAAAAAATAAAAAACAGAAATAATAACAATTAATAATGGCTGAGCAATACAGTATATGTTTCTTGAAATAGGTAATTAAAAGAGAACTTATAATAAAACAATTAACATTTTATATTCTACTAGCTGCTATCGTACCCGGTTTCACCCTGAAATACAACAGTTGTGTGTGCTGCATTCTGTGGTTAACCCGTGGAACTACTACGAAACTTGATCAGCTGTTTGAATTCTCAAAAGCTCAAACTAAAGTGACTGTCAATAAGAATAACATTGGATTGGAACTTTGACTCCCCGTGGGCCGGAGCCCTTTGGGGATTTCTTAAAATCCTTTCTTAGTGGTTACCTACGGTATGGAAAGAGTACAGGTGCCAAATTTCGTGGTAGAAGGTGTATAACTTTGGCCTGGGGGATGATCGGTTTTACATATTTATTTAAATGTCCATAAGAATAACACAGGATTAGAACTTTGACTGCCCATGGGGCGGATCCTTATGAGAATTTTTTTAAATCCTTTCTTAGTGGTTACTTACATTATGGAAAGAGTACACGTGCCAAATTTCGTAGTTGTAGGTATAGAGGTTTGGCCTGGGAAATAATCTGTTTTTCGTATTTATAGATATAGATTTCTTACATTCGCATTCATAGCTATTCATATCAAATCAGGTGCCTTACACATTAGTTTACGATCACCTTATTACGTAAAGGGGTTTGCCTTTTTTTGGTATTTTAATTGTGAAAAATTAATTAAATGATTAGTGTTTTAACTAAATACATTTGTGAAGATTCTCCTAGGGTATTTAAAAGGTGTATTATGTTTGTTTTTTCGTCTGAAAAGGTTACAAGACCATCGTCTTTTTGCAACAGGCACTGATAGTAATGGGAAGTATAGGTAATCTTATCATATGAATGGTAGCATATACTTGATCTAATTTGCACGTTATCATTATATTAATAGGCAAGCTCACAACTGTCCCCCTTTTTTCTCAGCGTGTGTGCATCGTAGGAGAAATTCAAGCATACCGTTAATAGAAAGGTATTGTTGTATAGACGTGCAGAAACACCTTATAATTTACACCAGCCCTCAGGCCCACAGACCACACTTAAGGATAATCTAAATTTTCTCACCAAATATACAAAAATATGTGATATAAATACATTATTAAATATATTATATTTGTCAAAGTATTCGTAACGACCACAAAACCATAAAAGTATCACTATTTATAGAAGTTAAAGGGTTATGATATACATTTCCCCAGAGACTGTGTGTTGTTTTTGTAACTCTATATAACATTAGGATACGGTGTAGTGAATGAAATACACTTGGAAATGATCTGTTTAATGGATATGCAAAAAAATAAGCAAGTCCTTTGTGTTTTATGAGATAAATTTACAAGTTAACAGGAAAATATATTGCTAGGAAAAAAAGGCATTTTATGTCAATTATTGTAATACAAAAAAAATCACTAATGTTCAAATATATGATAGAAATATGTTAGTAAGAATTGCAATTGCAATTAAAAGTATTTAAAACTACAGAAATACAGAAATCTTTGTTAGGAAAATTAAAGTTTGAACTTAATGTCAATACATGGGAAAACTATTTTTTACTAGGAAAAGCAGCTAATTTTCCTGAAGTTACCGGTACAATAAAAACTAAACTATTATCCAATACTTATATGAAACAAATAGGTATTTTTTTCTTATTTACTCGTTTCTTCTTATTTTTTATATGTCCGCTTCATATTCAATCTTTATTTTTAATATTTATAGTTACACATAACCTAATCCATGTACTTATTTAAGCCATGTATATTGGTTCTAATCACTAATCTCACAAAAATCTAACTATTATACTTTACCAAGTGAGTGTTACTTTAGGAAATGGTTGTTTTTGAACAGCTGTAGTTTAGTTGTTCCGGGGATCCGACACTCCGAACATGGTTTTTTTTTAATTTGAGGTTTTGAACCTTAAAAACATACTTATACTGTGTATTACCTCTAAAAAAGATGTTTTGGGAAGAGAAAGAAAACTCTAGCTATTTCAGGTATTTTTAAAAATATTTTTTTAAGCGATTTTACATATTTTTTTCAATTTGATATATCTTTTTTATTTTTTAACCAATTGAGATGATTATTTTGTTATTTTGTAACTAATAAAGCCTATTAACTGTTGTTGCATGGGAATCAAAGTCCTAAAATTATAAGAAAAGTTACTAACCCTAAAACTTTTGTTTTGAAAAGCAAATTACCATACTTTTACATTTATATTTATTTTGTTTTTAGTCTAGACAATTTTTAATGCACCAAATCTTCCAAATATATCAAAGATACTATGGTAAAAATTTGAAAGCTCTAGGTAAAACAGTTCAAAAGTTATTCAAATTTATATATGTACAAACACGAAAAATCAAACTTACGGGAAACAGCGTTCAAAGTTACACAACACTGTTCAGAACACCGTAAAATAAAATTTTTATTTTATTTATTTTTATATGAAAAAATTATCAAAATTATCTGAAATTTTGCAGCTACACTCATAATAGTAGCCTATGTACTATCAAAAGATGATGTAAAAAAACTTTAAAAAAATCCCCAAAATTGCCTTTTCGGATTGTCGGATCCCCTTAGGCTCGTGTTGAGGGATGGACGTTTCCCTAAATTTCGGGGAATGTCCTGGAAAAAATAATTAATGTTTTTCGGGCGGGATTTATTTGACCTCGAGATTATTTCACTGCTCAAAGCGATGTAGAAACAAAACTTATTTTATTTCTATCGATAAATACATTCCTTACTTGTAACATCTGGTATTGCTAATAATCTGTCCATAACGTATTAACAGCTGCAATTCAAATAACATTATTCCTCATGTTTATCTTAAGGGCGAAAAACAAACTTTGAGGCCGGCCCGTGCCCTTCAGATTGAAAATATTGAAAAATAAAAACCTTTATGCACAATTAGTAATCAGGGCAAGTATGTTGATACCTTAATCGTCAAAATAGGCCCAGATATAACGGAGGAGTTCTCTTAACAAAAATCGGCTTAGCGTATTAATATATAAGATATAGAATGATAGTAGGCCTAGTTTAATAAAAATTTCTTTCCTATTGCTGGAATGTCATCAAAACTAAAAATTTTAGATTCACCTCACATAGTTCCTAAATTGAAGCAGCACTAGATTGCCCGAAGGTGTCACTGTGTTGATGAAACACATTCAAGTTAGGAACTGTTATAAAGTAAATCTTAAATTTATAACATAGTTTGATATTTGTCAGTAAAATAAATTGAACGGAACTGGTTTTATAAAAACATAAGGGTAAACTAACCACTATGCCCCAGTCTGCTAGATAGACTTTTAATAATTTTAAATATGTGACGAACATTCAACTACAGAGTTCTGTTATTCCTTGTCATCATGGTAACTTTCCTCATATGTTTACAGTATCGAATAGTTTATTATCATTGAATTGTATGTCGTTAACAATTTCAGCGGTCTTATAGAGTATGTTTTATGTTTGATTGTGCAAAGGTTGGGTTGTCTGTCTACAGAAAGAGAAGTCCCAACATACTTCTGTCCCTTAAATTAAACTTAAATTGGAAAATGTGTAATACAAATGATGGCGATTTTGAGAACAAATGGAGGGGAAAATAAAATGAATATGCAATGTGAAATGTGCACTATCCATTTTTGTAGGTTTTGAGGTTTTCTGTCCTTTTGTGAGGAAGTATAAATATAAATAATACAAAAATGCAAAATACTTTTAAATTTATTGGTATATAAAGGGTAAAAACTTAAACTTAATATAAGTGCCTAATTTGTACTGACATCTTTTTGTTGTTCATTATTAGGTAATTTTACTTAAAGAGTACAGTACAAATATAAAACCTTCTATTACAGATTAAGCAAATTCATTGTATCTTTGCTTCATACAAAAATTATAAAAAAAACAGAGAAAACTTGCTTTTAGATATAAGTAACTTACAATTATAAAGCTATACTACAAAAGTACTCCTAGCTAATTAAAGATATGATTTTAGTATTATATAGTATTTGTGAAATTATTAACAAAATAATTGAATGTGTATTCGACGGGATTAAAATCCAAGTACTGTATTTTGTATTTGACAGTCATACAGCAGTTAAAACTAGTTTCCACTACTCGACTGTGTGCGAATGTGACAAGTAGTTCCACATACTGGTACACTACAGCAGCACCAGTAAGCAGTATCGGTATGTAAAGGATGCGCGGTGGTAATCAATTCCAGAGACCCCCCAACCAATATCTGACATAACCTAACTATTCCTTACCCTCCATCCTCTGCCAAAGAATTAGTTTAAAATGTGGGAACTATGTAAGTACATTCTTCAACTTATAAATAGAGGTTTATAAAGTGTTGAAATCACGCAAGTCTCTGAGGTTAGCAGAACTGGTTTTTAAACACTAATGTGTGATGTTTGTTTAACTTAAAGGTTTTGACTAAATCGTCAACATGTAGTGGGGTCCCTTAGCACCGAATGCCATAACGCTGGGTCGTATAAATGTCCAACTCTTAAGGAAAGTGTAATGTGTGTTACGGATTTTGGCTTTTGTAGTCGTAGGACAAACAGAGGAATTATTCAGTTGAGTAAAACTCATTTCATTTTCAGTCAAGTAAAACAAACAATGTTTATTGTCGAGTTGAACTGTGGTCATTTTGACAGATCAGCTAGAGCTTGCGGCGTAGAGCGGTTGAAAATTAACTGTGCCATAACTAACTTGTTAAATTATGTTTCCAAATTTTTTTACTGTGTGCAGGAAGAGGAGGAAGGGCAGTGTGAATCTATGTGCAAGTCTGGCCCTTTGTTCTCCCCGGTGAGAGAGAGCCCTCTGCCTCAATGCCCCAACTACAGTGTGGACTCCCTGGATTGTCAGGAGCAGGACATATTGCTCACGTGCCAAGCTAACAAGGACAACTACACCATAGCCTTCGAGGGCAGTACTGTCATGGGAGATGACTCAGATTGCCATGACACAGGTGTGTACAATCTTCCGACTCATTTTTTCTACAGTTTGTACTACTATGTCTTAGGGAAAATCTAACTGTATACGTTAATTTTAAATGCAGTTTTAAGACATAATTGGTTTTGAATAATCCCCTAACTAATAGTGGATGCTTATTAATTAACTTACTAAGCTAAAGATTTCACTCTTTAGCAGCATTTGATAATGTGCTAATTCAGCTTATCATGACAATTTCTTCTTTCTCTTTTTTCTACACTTTGCCCATCCACTTGGGCTTCAGGCCTGTGCGTGGAACGTATCAAGCAAAACAAGGGGTGAGCCGCTATTGTACAAGCTAGACATCACTGATACAATTTACTATCCAGGAATGGGGTTTAAACCCATGACAGGGTCGCTGCCATGGTTCCAAAGTCCATTGCCTTGACCCTGTGCCATCAACTCACCAAAATTCTGTATGAGAAATTTATAGACTGCTGCAGGATGAAAAATCCGATAATCACTCTCAAAAAGCTTATTTAGCTGTCCCTCCCGCTCCCAGATTGAAAATTTGTTCATTACCAGCTTTACCTATAAAATGGTTTTTCATGCAGTCTGGGAGGTGTTAATAATGATGTTGGTAGCACATCGGGTATCATGTTAAGAATTGTTGGGAATAATTGTGTAAGATTTTTATATTTCAAAGTAATTTTCTCTAAGAGTAGGCTGTTTTTTTTACAAATTGTTTATTGTTCATAGTAAATAAACCAGTATGTTTCTAGGAATAATAAAACTCTAGTTTTTAAGTAAGGCCTGTATAACAAAATAATCTATGCCTTACATTAAAAAAAAAAAAGTGTCATTACATTTTGGGATCTGGAGTCTGATTCTGTCTTCAGGTGTGACGAATCCTGAGAACCTAACAAAATAGTTAGCAAAACAATCGTGGCAAAGCTGGATGCGAGACACAAAGGAGCTCACTCAAAGGTGGTTCACTGTTGTGTACTGGTTTTATCTGGAATTTTGAATGTTTTGGAAGTTCTCAGTTTTAGCTCTCTTTGCCTGAATTGTTGTCACTCAATTTGATATGCTATAAGTAGGGGTGTGCGAGTAGTAGAGGTGTGCGGATATCCGAAAGCTGGTTCGGTTTCGGATCGGATCGTATATCCGAATCCGATCCGAAGTCTTTATCTATATCCGATAAGGTCTAGTACAAATCCGACTCATTCGGATAGACTGGGGATGAAAAGTCAGAAAACAATAAATATGTTGGGACCCATTGGACCATAAATAAACGTTTTGACTCTTGACGACGTCGTTCAAGGTAACATGACGCAATTCCTGTCGCTTTCTTTGAATGTTTCGGTACGTAACTCGTTTCAATTTATCGATACGATATTTGTGTAGTCATGTATCGTATCGCGATACACGGCCAGATCGTACATCATTTTAGCAAACAAAGAATGAATTCGGTTTATAAAGAGAAATGTGCGATAGCGAAAGTTTTTGATGGCAAAAATCGCAAATTTATACAATATTGCAACATTGCAACTCGATGTCGATTCGCGATTCACGGTATAGAAGCAGACAACGAGACAGCAGTAGTGGATTACTGCAAAAGTCGATAATTTTTCGTCTATAGCTGTTTTCCGATAGTATCAACTTCTCGCAAATGCAATGAGCAAGCTCTCTTAGAGTAAGTTACGATCAACTCAACACTGAGCAATCCTGTTAACTAATTAATCCCAGTCATGAAACAGTTTCATCAATAATTTCTCATGATACTAGCCTTGGCGCTCAGCTACTCTGCGAAAACCAAAATGGGATGGTTACGGCTTCAGACTCCTTACCAACACAGCCTGACAGAAATATCTCAAATTTTGAAGGCAGTGGCCAAAGATCAATAAAGGTTACAGAAACTGATATGAGAGAGGCGATAAACAGATACCGGAACAAGGAGGAGGTCGCGTTTGCTCACACCATTTCAGCAGATCTTGGAAGTCCAAGAAATATGACGGTGTGGCAGTTATGTTTAGAGAAAAATTTTGGAAGACCAACCACTAAAGATTGCATCAGCCCCTACCTAGCCTACCAGAAATCTGCTGAGGGAGAGTTAGTGTGTACAGCCTAATAACTAAACTTGAATATTTTAAGAAACCGACGGATTTAGATTATGACATAGCTTTTAATGAATTGACAAAGGATTTTAAAAGAAGGGGATTCAAAAAGTTGGTTTGCTCAGCAATGGTTTGTGTCAGGGATTGGATATCACCCAAACACTTTATTAAAAATTTAACCCATTTTCAAGAATTAACAGGAGCAGATATTGAAATCATCAGTTATTATCAAAAATCTAGACGATTATTATGGAATGGGATGTCTCACCACACCTTTGTAAAACTGTTATGCCAGGTAATAGCATGCAGACACTTACAGGATACATCAGTTTTTGGTGCTGAGTAACCCAATTAGAAGTAAATGGTGAAACATCCGACTTAACTGGCAGTAAATATCAATTTTCAACCACTGACTCAGACTCTAACTTCGGGATGTTACAAGAAACTACACTTACACCTCCTCCTTCAATAGACCTATCTCCACCACCATCACAAACAACTCAACATCTCAGTAGTGGTGTTAGTGTTGTTAGAAAGCAGAGTAACCCACAACAGACTGCCAACCACACACAACCAGTGAGAGTGAATGTTATGTATTGCCAAGGACTCCCATTTCTGGCAAAAATGATGTTTGTCGACAACAGCAGGGAACATATGTATATATTGTAAATAGCTTGAGTAGTAATTTTTGTGATAATAATGAAAATATGCCTGCATCTACTTTAAACTCCACTGTGACAATGCTTCCTTCAGGGACTTAGATTTTAGAGGTCAAAATTTTGCAAAGGATAAGATATTTATTTAACATAAAGTTTAAAAACAATAAAAAAATAAAACCTTTTCATCAAAATATACAGAATTTATCGACAAGAATAGAAAATCTAGAAATTGTATTAGACGAGATTAAACCTGATATCCTTGTATTAACAGAACACAACATGACTTCAGATGAGCTTAGTAGGTTCATTTTAAAGGGTTATGTTATAAATTCAAGCTATTCTAGACAAAAAGTAAAAAGTGGGGGAGTTCTTATTTTATCTAAATTGGGGTTAAAGTGGAGACAAGTAAATTATTATCTACTAGAACAATTAAAGGAGGATAAATTATTAGAATTTTGTTATTCCAAGTACATTTGTGAAGAAGAAGAATTGCTTTTGGTTAGAATTTGTAGATCACCAAGTGGTAATGTCAATGAATTTGTGTATAGGTTAGGCATTATTTGTGATTTTGTATTACCAAGAAATAAAACAATAATTATATAGCTGGAGACTTAAACATAAATGTTTTAGACAATGAAACAAGTAGTAAGGAGTTGGAAAATTTGTTGAAATCTCATGGATTGAAATATTTAGTAGATTTCCCAACACGGGTCACAGCTGATTCCGAAACAGCTATTGATAATATTTTAACAAATGTTCCGACCCATGTCTTGAGCGTGACGGGATTAATAACAGAGCTGTCAGATCATGATGGACAAGCTTTGGAAATTTGCAATTTTATGAATAACTCCCAAAATAATAAAGAAATTTAAAAAAAAACTAGAAAGTTTTCAGAAGAAAACAAGCTTATTTTTTAAGTTTTTAGAGAAAGAAAACTAGAATGATGTATTTATGGCACCTGTTGATAAAAAATATGAAATTTTTAATAATTCTGTAGTGTATAACTTTAATATATGTTTTGAAAAAAAGGAGGTAAAAATTATCAGTAATCAAAAATCTTGGATGAATGCGGAAATTAAAGCTGAAAAACAAAAAAAAATTATTCAGATGAGCCATACTGCAAGAAAAACTCGGATAAAAGTCTTTTTTTAAAGATAAGAGATAGTAGGAAGGTATGAAATAAAAGGATTATTGAAACTAAAAAGCACTTCTTCGACACACAAATTAGCAATTCTAGTAATGCAAATAAAACTACTCGAAACATGAGCAAGGCACCAACTGATGATATTAATTTAGAATTAGGTGGTAAAATCCAAATCATATCGCCAATCTATTTAATGATTATATTTCACCGATGTCGTAGATACAATTTGCAAAATACAGTCATTAAATAATGAACTAGATTTTAATTGTGCCTCAGAAAATGATTTTTTTTAAATATTAAAACGTTTAAATGTACTCCTGTAGAGGAAAAAGAAATTAAAAGCATTTTTAATTCACTCAAAAACAAAATGTCAAGCGGGTATGACAAAATTCCAGTTAAGGTATTAAAGGATGTAGGTGACACCTTGTTGAAACCACTTGCACATTTAGTAAATTCCTCTTTTGTTTCTGGCTTATTTCCAAACCAACTGAAAATTTCAAAAGTAATCCCATTGCATAAAAAGGGTGAGGTTGCAGAAATCTCCATTTACCGACCTGTTTCACTTCTTCCATGTATATCAAAAATATAGGATAGGCGTCAAGGCAATATGTCACAATAGCGATTGACGCTATTTATTATTGTACAACTGTGCATGTATTATGTAAAATAAAGGTGTTTTGATTTGATTTGATGTTTCTAGTCGTTATTTTCAAGCGATTTTACGTAATGCAATCACATTTGCAGCTGTTAATATGTGATTTGACCGGTCGCAATCGTTAGCGATTGTCCGGCAATCCGCAGGAAATACTCACTCGAACTATCAAGTATTTTTAAAAACTTAGAGTCGTGTCCGAGTAAGGAAATACTCAGCCAAAAACTCAAAAAGTTTCAAGTACTCACACACCCCTACCTACAAGGTATTATTACAAATCCCGTGAAACTTTCTTTAACCTGTAATCAGTAATAACAAATGTCCACAATAACCTCCTAAACTTACCTTGATGTTTGGACAATCTGTTGGAATAGGAGAGAGTGCGAGTGGCAGTGGCAGTGGTTCGGGGACGTGGTCCAGTGCTGAGACCCGCCGCCCCGCCATGGCTAGCTCTGACGCCCCCCGCACCACTTGGTGTAAGATGGTCACTCGGCGTAACCTACACAACAACTGTATGCGCCACTCCTCCGCCAGCCTGCCTAACCTAACGAGATCCAAGCCCAACCTAGGTTAGTTTTCAATTACAAAATTTTGTTGCATTTGAAATATTAACTAGATGCTTTTTGTGTGTATTCAAATACTAACTAGATACTTTTAATGTATATTCTATTGTCTGAATCTACTTGTAAGTTTGGTTTTTAATGGCAAACTATATTAGCACATTGATGGAAAATTAAAAAAAGTGAAGTGTGGACAGAAAAACCTGAATTCCTGTTAAGAGAATTTCACAATAGATAAGCTAGAATTCACCAGATAACAGACAGGCTCAGTGGATCCCATCTCTTTCAAAGACTCTTTAAATATTGTTGTAAATAAATTTTACCAAAAAGTTAGCCCTGTTGAAATTAATTATTATTGTCCTATCTCAATTAATCATTTTGACTTTTTATAAAATAAGAATATTCCTGGCTTGACCTTATCCTTTCCATGCATAGAATTACGTGATCTTTTTAAAAAAGTCTACTATTGATGCAATGCTTAGCCTTATGTAGGGTGTGCGATGCATCAAAATTTGGATCGATGCTGTAGTAATCGAAATAGCGATGCGTCGAATGTGTTTGATGCTTTCATATGCCGTTTACCAAGGGCACAGGGAGTGTTTGGGTCAGCGGCAAAATATCTTACCTTGGAGATAAGGAAGGAAGAGGGACTTGAGGGGAGGGGTGGGGTCCGGTTGAAAAAAATAAATCAGTCGGCTGACCAACATTATTTCTTTGATTCATTATCTTACAACCAAGTTTTTCGCCATTATGAATTTATAATAAACAGTGAGTTATTTTAATAAAGTTATACCTTCACAAAACCATTTCTAGGGTGGGTAAAATAGCATTTTGTCAAAAATACGGTAGTTTTACTGGCATGGTACGATAGTAGTATTTTACAATCTGGCAAAACTGTCTACATCGTCACTCATTATTTAACTTTGGAGCTCGTTTGTATTCGTCCGTCCTTTGAAACTTAAGTAAATACAATTAAATTTACTTTATGCGTTTTTATTGCAAAAGTTTTTGAAATGATGGATCAAGATAGGATGGAAGAAGAATTAATTGATCAAATCAGAAAATTAAACTAGACTTTGGCCAAGATGGTAGATCATCCATGTTTGTCATGAAAATGTATGTAAAGGCTGAGTTTTAATCATTGAAACATGTCACATTGCATCAAATCGAATTGCATCAATTCTAATAGAAATTCTTTGAATCGCACACCCCTAGCATTATGTCAGAAATGTATCCAAAGCATATAACTAACGCAAACATATTTTTGGATTGATCTTTGATTAAGCCTTTGATACAATTATAGGTTGCTTCTCCGTAAATTGTGGTACCTTGGTGTTGGAGGCAGTGCTCTAAGTTGAGTTCTGCTCAAGTCAGTAGGAATTAGTTTCTTGGTGCAAATGGGGTCATCTGATCTCACAAATCCAAAGAAATTGCTGTTGTTGTCTTTGTGACAATCCTATTTTTGCTTTTTGATAATGACATTCATAGTGGTTTCCCATGATTCCTTAAGTTTTAGCAACAGTTCTCAAGATATTCTTAAAATTAACATGTCTATTCAAAGTAGTATGTTGTTGCAGTGGCTGTCAGATAACAATATTTTTGTCAATAATTATAAAACTTAGTCCATCAACTTCAATTTGAAGAGTAATAGTGTTAATCAAGCCAGTTCTGTGATGGTTGTAGGTGAAAATGAAATAGTCTTTGCCAGCAAACAAACCTTCTTAGATTGATCATTGATTCCCTTCTTGATCTTTCTGATCATATTGACATAGTTTGGTAAATATATTTGGGATTGATAGGAGAGAAAGTTAGTTGTAGTATACTACTCAAAGAAAGTAAGTAGTAGTATACTATTCAAATTTAATATTTGAATATTAATTGTTCTGGCCATTTATTGGTAAACAATAGTGCAGACGGTAGAGGTTATCACGGGAAAAATGTAAACAATGTCCCACTCTCTGCAGTGACCATTTGTCGAATTCTGGGAACTGGGAGGTTTGTGATCCTTCGTGCAAGGCCAATAAAGCTTATGTGAGATTCCGAAACGTTGACAAACTTTTTTCGAAGTGATCACGTGGCCAAAACCAGAAGATCACGGGAGTAAATGAAAAGTAGTTATTTCACGGGCGGTTCCAGGACTGATTTTCGGGAGGGGCCATATTGCTTAAGATTAAAGTTACTTTCGGTCTTAAGAGTCTGCAAGGATGGTGTTAATGAGCTCATTGAAAAAATGCAATAATTACTCCTGTAATTGATATTCAAATTTCATTGAGAGCAGAATCCAAAGTAAGGAGAAGCCCATCGGCCTATACTCGGGTAATTATTTTATATTTTATGAAGCAAATATAAAACATCATAACATACTATTTAAAAAATATAGCATATTATTATTTATATGAATCGAAAATAAAGTTTGCATGAGGCCTAAGCAGTAAGGCAATAAATAAAAACGACGAAGTTGTAATATTATAATGTTCTTAATTGTAAACTGGATACTTGAAAGAAAAATATTGTTGAAGAAACAAGTTTTATTAATATAGCTTACAATAAAATAACTGTTAAACTGTAAGAACTGCCAAATTATGTCTATACGTCTTTATAAAACAAAGTCAAGTCGTCTGGCACCCTTTTTCACAAATCTTTCAATGATTTGTTCTGTGTTCACTTCAAGGTCTCTGTGAACGTGAAGCAAGCAAAGACCCGTGAGCCGTTTTTCTCCCATTCTTGCCCTTACCCAAGTCTTAACTTTTCTTGAATGTTGAGAAGGTTAAGCCTACCAACCATTTCGCGCCTATACTGTGAGTAGAGTAGAGACTAGTGAGTGGCGGGAGGCGACCCTTTCGTCGCAGGAACAAGGACTAGGCCTATGCGCATGCGCCAGAAATGAACGGCTCTTGTTCCTTTGATTGTGTTCTACAAGTAAAATAACGACTTGTTCAGTTCAAGTTCTAACTACTCACTCGCTCACTATTCGCTTCCTTAGAAGGCAAAGAAAGAGTGGTACAGTACAAAACAAGTGGTAAATACAAATTGTTGTTTGAAGTTCTGAGATGCATAAAGATGGAAAGTAAAAAGTTTATTTGCCCTATCTGTGAAAAGAGGACAAGCTGTAAAAGCAATTTAAACAGTCACGTGAAAAATGTCCTGGGAGGAGGAGGGTTAGGTTGTATTGTGTCGATGTACGAGCGTTCCGAAACCTTGTTTTATAGTCATGTGAAATCTGGTATGATAATAGCTGTGTAGTTTATGTCTTACAATTTATTGATGAACGAAGTGAGTCCATATACTCAACAACAAAATTAATTCTAATTTGTTTGCATTTTGGTCGCATAGCTCAAAAACGCTTTAGTATATACAGTTATGAATTTGGCACACAAATTCTTGGCTTTGATTTTTAGGTCAAGTTCGTTCACTGGCCTATAAGCTTACACTGTTTCCGTATGGTGGCCCTGTGAAATTGGTAAAATAATATAACTCCTTTACCGTAGGTCCGATTAAAAATCTGATTAAACCATCGGATTCCTCGCAAAACTTTACAAAAAAAAAGATTTTAATCACCCTTTTACGACCCTCCATTGTATCATCATTAATAATATAAATTCTGGTCCTTTATATAAATGTTGGTGTTGTCTATCAAGTATCAGGAGAGCATATATTATTAGGTTCTTTACTAGGTTTATTTCACAAACGATGAGTTACATCATAAATAACAAAATTCATTTTTGCCAGTCCTTTTCTAACTAGTTAAACATAGGAAATTTTGTTTAAATTTCAGCGGGATTCGGTACAAATCCCTTTGTATTATTTAAATATTTCGTTCGGTTTTGCGCTTATTCATTTTACATATTCTCTTTGGCAGTCCTTTGAAATTGCTAACAGAATATGACTCTGTTACCGTTGACAACATTTTAATTGTGATCAAACATGGGAGTTATCGGTACTCTTATGCCACTCTGACCATGTTATAACAAATTGTAATTGCAAATAATGTATTAACATTTGTAATCACTTTTACATGGATTATATTACAAGTAAAATATGTATTGTAAGATATTATTTGTAAATCAAATCTTTGTTCATCCTCTTACGTGAAGAATGAGCGTTCACCTGCAGTTATTTTTGCAATGTCCAGTGCATGTTGCAATGCTTGACAACTAATATATATTTCTTGCTTATCAACAGATTACAAACAGATATCAAAATATAACTATTATTAAAATGGCATAGCCATACAGATTAATGTTTTGAAAGTCATAGGCCTATTTACTGCCAAAGAAATTAAAAATAAGTCATCAATAAATTTTCTCTATAAGATACAAATTGAGGCTAAACGAACAAAATAATAATACTTTCTTTTAATAACTTCTTAAATTTGTGTATGCATCTGTGGAGCATCTCTATTAATATGCGTGGGAATGGTACTGTTGAGTTGAGTGTTGGTTGGTGTTGCATTATTATGAGTCCAGTTCGAGCCCAAATCGTTCATGAATCAGTAATCTGACTTGTAGAACAGCAGGGTGTCTACTGACCGGGAAAACCGTAAAAACCGGGATTTGTCGGGGAATTTGGGGTGGCCATGAAATTTACAGGAAATGTCCGTAAATATTGGATAATGTCCTTAAATTATCGCCAGAATGTTTAAGTGTATTTAAATACCCCCGTCCCAGCAAACCTGCGTACTCAGCGAATTTCCTATGCATTAATATGGTACTTTGGTATTATACGGATGCCACTATTTCTGGAGGTTAATTTTTACCGGATACAAAGGATAACTACATAATTCGAAAAAACGTACTTTTATTGACTTACTGTACAAATTTTATATCATTCTGATGAGCGGTCTTTGTGTTGTGCCTCCCAAAAGACAGCGATGTCCGCTAGGATCGTGTTGAATGCGTCGCCGCTGCTAGCAGCCACGCCCGATCGCCACATGTACTCCGCCAAATATACAGCGCGCTGCGGCAGTTATGTTAGGATGGGTTATCATAAAAATACGTACGGTTTCCTCTTCATTTCGAGGTAAATCCCACACCAAAAGAACGTCACTCATTATGAAAACAAATGTAACGTAGTGGACGGCAATAAATCACTCATGACACTGGCCCAGATACAGGCGGTGACAGGTGATGCGCGCGCTCCGGTCAACGACCTGACCTTGGCCTATTTGGAGGGGGTTTGGCGGCCTGAAGTATGACTCATCAGGTATCAATCGATTCGTAACGAAACAAGGAAAGTCCTACTATCATTTTTATGATAACCCATCCTAACATAACTGCCGCAGCGCGCTGTATAAGAGTGGCATCCGTATAATACCAAAGTACCATTAATATATTTATTACAACCACATAAAGCCACTTACCAAGTTTCTTAAAAAAAAAAAATAAATAAGTGATTTATAGCATTTTATTTATTCTCCATGAGAATAACATTAGGGCTAAGAACGCAGGTTTGCTGCAACGAGGAAGATACAAATGTGTTTTTTTGCAATTATCAATATAACTCAACCAGGTGAAGCTACATACCAAGTTTTAATAATTTATGTTCATAATTAAGGGAGATATAAAGCTTTACATATTATCCAAAAGAATAACATTAGGGATGAGTATGTAGGTTTGCTGCTAAGAGGATAATCAACAAAAAAATCAATTTTTTGTGCAAATATTAATGTACCAGTACTACGTGAAGCCACATACTAATTTCATCTATATACTTTCATAAATAATCTAGATATCAAATTTTAAATATTCTCCATAAGGATAACATTGGACAACGTACTGTGTTTAGCACTTTTAATATCTTCGCAACGGTTGTACGTAGAATCACAATTTAAACACCAAAATGATTGTTTTGTAGAGCTAAACTGATTGGTAAAATAAAATGTGAAGTTTACAGTAAAAGTAATTGGGGAAAAGCTAAAAACCATTTTCCCATAAGATTAACATGGGAGATTTTATGAACACGTTTTTTGGATTTTCTCCGCAACCACTTAACTTAGGTTAATGATTCAAAATACTATATTATTTATTTTTTTAAGCTCTATAAAATGGTCAAAACAAAAATAGTGGGTTTTAAACATGTCAGGGTAAAAAGTGCAAAAAACAGATTTTTTGACTGAAAAATTTGAAAACCCTATAAACCCCCTTTCCCATGGTCCGATTTTTCTGGTTTTCGAACTTAAAGTCATGAATGTCACTTTACACATTTGAGCCAAATTTCATCGAAATCGGACATTTTTTACTCAAGTTATCGTATTCACGGACACATATATCTAACACACACACACACATATATACATGTATATAAATTTGATTGAATAGTGTTTTTAGCATCTGGGGACCTCAAAAAAAAAAGTTATCATGGTCTCATGGTAAGTCTTACCATGAGACTTACGGTAATAGCTTCTTCCCTATAGGGGAAATTCGCTAAAAGAGTATAAAAAATAGACTATGATTTATTATTATTTCCCTTTGTATTCTAATAATGTTTCAAATATTGTTCAGCAGTGTTTTACGTGAGCAATATGCACGTATTAGTTTACGTCATATAGGCACGTGTTATAACCTAAAAAGTATTACATTGCAGTTTCATTCAAACCCGGTCGAGTTTCGTCTGCTAATATCCGGAAGGCCTGGTTTCTACGGTGCCAACTAGAGATAACAGTAGCCAGTGAAGCTGCTGTCGGTTTCAACTATGCACCGTGTAAGCGAGTTAATGATGCCACCGTTGTGCAAGTTGTGCAATGACAGTAGCTGACCCCCCGTGCTAAGTAGCTGGCTACTGCTGTTGCTTTTTTACACCAGTCAATAAAAGACTGCAGGCAGCTGACGTACAGTAGAGAAGACGTTTAACGGTCTTAGACAAGTGCAAGTCAGGAGCCAGTTTGTGTGACAGTAAAAGCTAGCTACTGTTGCGCAAGTTACTTCGCACCGTGGAAATAAGGCCCTTTTTAGCCCGGCCGTGGGTTGACGTCGCGTCGTCTGCAGCGCATGTGCTGAAATGGTTATTTGCTTAGTTTGTTTTTGTTGTGAGAAGTTTGTTAGTTAGTTTTTGTTACTAACGACCAAGCTTGAATACATTTTTGCCCTTCGTTAAAAACTATGTCATAATATGGTAAGTGAGACTGAGTTATATTGTCCTGACACCATCTAAAGTAATAACAATGATAACGTTGTATACGTACTGCAAACGTTTAAAGGTTCAAATTGCAAAAAAGTAAAATAATTGTACTTTTCCCAATTTTTATTCTCGATTTGAATAACCAACTGCAGGGAGCCGTCCACCATTTTGACAGATCAAAATTATTCCAACATTGAATGAACCTGTTATCACTGTATTTACGATCGACGGCGGAGTCCCGACAATCCAGACTTTCATGTTTTGCTTATAGGTTATACATGGCAAAATCCAATTTCAAATTACTTGTTGATTGAGTACCTCATCGATGATTTTGTTTGTCAGTTACAACGGTTATACGGCCGCAATGACTACGTCCTGCGTCAATGCGAGTAGTTTAGTTTTTTGTTTTTCACTTAATAGGGCTTAGTGGGAAAATTTGTTTCTCTTATTTCTATTATATTTTGTATACTACTATTTTGTTTTTAGGCTGGCAAAAGTCTGTGCGATACCAAAATGAAAGTAAACAAAATAAACAGCTGTGTTGCTGTGCGTTTATTTGAGGATGTATTTAGGAGGCTGTGTCGTTTTAAATTGCCTAATAATTTTCAAAAGTAATAATTGCCTAATTGTTCCTACAAAATAGGTATATTTAATCCCAATCATTTTAATTATGTTAATAGTAAGTTATGCATTTATTCGTATTATTTTAAATTTTAAATGTTATGTAATCTGTAAAATAGGCATAATTTATTATATTTTAACTAAATTTGATAACCCATTCCCAAATTTTGAAATAGGCCTAGGCTCTGTTGTTAAGCTAGGTTAATTACTTACTTTAACTCTTGGAAATATTGTTTTATGGTCTAACAATTTTGTAAGTTACTTAATGTCTAACATTTAAAGAAACTGGTGGGCTAAGCTGAACAAAATATTAAGTAGACAATGTAATGCTTACCTTTGAAAACATCTTAGTTACCGTACATAGCCTCGTCAATTTTCAGTTTTTATAATCGTCAAATTCTTTGCCAATGGGAACTAGGTCTATTCTAAAATAGGCTAGTTAAACATTGGTAGTCTTTAAGCCATATAGGCCTAAGCTACAATTGTTTGTATTTAATATAAAAATAAATTAAGTTAATAATACATTTTCTTCATCTCTGATTTTTGTTGGATTTCAGTTTAATTTTAGGTCAACTTAACTCTCTGAAAGTTCATTTTAACTGTTATGGATCAACATTCAATTGAATTATTGTAATAGGTAACTAATTCATAAAATTTCAAAGACAGGCCTAGATATATACAAAAATGATTTTCTAAATGATGAGTGAAAGTTAGTTTTAAGTTTATTAATTGAATATTTTGTAGACCTTTTTAATTGTTCTGAGTACTACTTGTATAATGTATTCTATTACATCTTAGCCTTAAGATTTCTAATAGGTCTAGTATCGATTTCTTATAGAATTATATGTTAGTACATTAATCTATTCTGTAGACCAATTTTCCCCCCTTTTTTACCTTTTAATTTCATTATTTTGTTCTTAAATAGAAAAATAGTTACATGAAAATAGCTAATTAGTGATACATTACCTCTTACTTGTCACCTAAATTTGTTAGTTACAGTATTATAGAACTTTCACAGATCTTAACAGTTTTAGAAAATGTCCTTAAATTTTGGAGGGAATGTCCTTAAATGTAAGGGAATTGTTCAGGAATTTTCTGTTTGGAATAAAGTAGACACCCTGAACAGAATCAAAGGAACAAGAGTCGTTCATTTTTGTTGCATGCGCAAAGGCCTAGTCCTTGTTCCTGCGACGAAAGGGTCGCGACGGGAGAGAGAGAGAGAGAGAGAGAGAGAGAGAGAGAGAGAGAGAGAGAGAGAGAGAGAGAGAGAGAGAGAGAGAGAGTGAGGGGGGGAGGAGAGAGACCCAGGGTGCTTTACAGCGCCTTGGGGACATAGGCCCCTTTCGCTCTAAAGCCCCTCGAAATTTCCTCCTAAAACACCTTGAGGCCACTCCTCAGAGGAGAGAGCTAAGAGATAAATTTTAGTTACAGTTCAAAAATCCAGGGCTGCGCTGTTAGCAGTTTTTTTCTATCTTCTGGAGAGATAATTTGAATATTTGAATTTTGGTGAGAAAGAAATCGATGGTCCTTTGGTGCCTTATAAGGCATAGCCTGAGGGTGCTTTACAGGTAACTAACTGGCAACACTGTGCAACGTTGCCAGTTTAATTGTCTTTTAAAGCTCCAGATTCTGATGTATTTACAGTTTCAAGACAAGTGGTAGTTAATGTAATTCCTTAAATCTTTTATTTAAATGTGATTAACTAAATTTGGATTTTGAATATTGCCCATTATCAATGGAAAAACTGTTTCAACCATGTTTATTAATCTAAAAAAGTTCCATAAATAAAAATGGTTATACGTGTTTATACTAAACACAAAATAAAAATAATAAATTAAAATAATCCATGGTTGATACAACATGTTTTATGTATTGATTGATACACCCAATTTTTAAACTTCCAGATATTTGTAATTTGGTAAGAATATGGCCAGGAGCTGAAAACTGTTATTCAACTGTTTTTACCTGATTAATTTATTCATGAGTATAATACGTGCTGTTATTTTATGCTGTGTGCAGTAAAACACTTCTAATGAACAAAAATAAAATCTTTATGAAAAAAAAACAGTAAATCCAATTATAAATACATTAAAATGCGAGTATGGTTTGTATATTTGTTATGAGCTTCCTGGCACAATTAGTTTGAAAACGTTTTTATATGTTTTCCATTCCTCCAAGGTATATTTTTTATATAAAAAAGGTTCAATAGTTAGGCTATCTTTTACGAATAATGTTTAATAAAGCTTAACTTTGAAACTTAGGTACTCTCAACTAACTTTAAATTATAGTTTCTGGATGATATTTTTTACTTTCAAATAAACATTTAAACAAACAATGTAATATTTCAAAATACTTTTTATCAAAAAATAAAACGTAATTTGTAGGCATTCCCTGTAATTTGTCTTCTTCCTGTTTACACATAAGAAAATTACCTTTTAATGATCGGTAACTAAAAGATAGTATAGTAATATAGGAAATAAGAAAACTAGCTTGGTGAAACATATTTTGGATAAGTTTAGAGCCAGAGTCGTTGTTAAGATCTTTAGACGGATTGTGTAAGAATAAATTAAATTAAATAAAAACGTATTTGACGAGTATTTATACATCATCAGTTTTTTACAATATTAATCTAACTAAACATCACAACGCTCAGTAAACACTGTCAAATGAATTAGTTCCTGCTAATCATTATAAATTGCACATAATAAATAAACAATAATCTTAAGACTGTCTGTGCTGTGCTGTTGGCACCACACAGTCCTAAAAATAATTTGATGACGTAAAGATTTGATGTTTTAAAGCCCTTTAAAACCACAAATTTTATGAATGGCAGGAAATAATTTAAACATAAATAATTTTATAACTTTTAGAAAAATAAGACAAGCTATGGTAAGAGTATACCGGGTGTCCAAAAAGTCTGGATACCCTTGATGTTTTTATAAATAAATGTTCGACAATGAAACTTTAGGGCTACTTCTTCAATGCTGTTACTAATTGTCTGGTCAATTTAGCATCTATATTTTACTGTGGGGGGTACGTCCTGTCGAGGATGTCTCAAAATTCCTAAATATACGTTTAGGTTGAATTATACCTCATTTTAAAGGTACAGTATTTTCTAGACAAACACATTGCCGCAAACCCGACTGAAAAAGGGCTATTTATTTGGAAATAACAGCCTATCAAAGTTTGTTTGATATTAATGTAATTTAAATAGTAAATAACTGTCTAGTCAAGATGCTTAGACTCCAATTGTACAAGTTTTGAAGATCCAGTAGGTTAATAACTTATTTGAATTATAAAACTAAGAAAGATTGGGGTATTTTATCCTTTTTTTCTGTACAAATGTGAAAATTATAAATTGATAAGGTTAAAAAGCTGGGGTTTCTCACTGGCCATTGTCATTAGACTTACCTCAAATGCACTTAAAACTATGTACATTTGACTTATTCCTTAGTTGCCAAACTATTGTCAATTAATGAACAAGGCTGGCATGTAATTTTAAGGAAGATTTTTCTTTTTCAGAAAGGTTATCTATTTGATTTTACATACAACTAATAAAAAGGAGTTCAAGCATCTTGTCTCGACAGTTTTTTATCATTTAACTTGCATTTATATCAAACCAACTTTGATAGGCTGACATTTCCAAATAAAGTGTCATTTTTCAGTCAGGTTTAAGGCAATGTGTTTGTTTTTTGTGAAGACCTTTAAAATGAGTTATAACTCAACTTAAACTTACATTTAATATTTTTGAGACTTCCTCCACAGGACGTCCCCCCATAGCAAAATATAAATGCTAAATTGACCAGTAACAGGCGTAAAGAAGTATCCCTATAGTTTCATTGTCGTACTTTTATTTGTAGAAAAAATATTCAAGGTTATCCAGACTTTTTGGAGACCCAGTATATATTCATAATCATTTTAATGCCACTTTATATTATTTTTCCTCATTAATATTTAAACATAAATTAATTTATTAACTCAATCAAACAATCTGACTAACTCTTAAAAGTTACTTAAATGCAAGTGTTGGCCTCCTAAATAAAATTAGAGTCTAGTAAAAGTGAATATTCTTAATGAAGAAGTTAGTTAAAATTTAAAACTAAGCTTGTCACGATTAAATTACTTTAAGGCATTGATTTTTACCACAAACACCAATTTGATGAACAATAATTATAATAATTTCATTGTCAATAATATTTTTAACAATAATTCTTAGTTACTTTAACATAAACAAATTAAATACCTAACACATAACCAATTTAATTAAAAATAATAATAAACTTATTTTCAGTATTCGACACAGCAACAGGGATATGTCACTAAACTGATTAAGAACATAGTTCATTCCAATTATTCCTACACCTTCCTGAAATATACCCAATACTAGACTACTTCTAATAACAATTTTAACAACAAACTTACAAAAGAAGTAAGCCCTAGTTGTAATCACTAATAAAATTAAAACGTCATTATTATTGTTTAAAATATTCTTATTAATTTTATTAAACAATATTATAGGATTTGCAATAGTATTTGCAACCTTATCTTTAAATTTTATTGTTTTATAATTATGTATCCCCATTACATGCAACTTCTCACAAAATAAAATAACTCCATAAGTACATTTTAAATTTGAAAGTCCATGGGAAGGATTGGTTAATGTGGGAAATTCTTCTAATAATATACAAGCGAATCCTGTTGCTCAGATACGAGCAAACATTTGTCTTTCGTCATTAGCCAGCTCATATACGGTTCTAGTAGTTTATATTGTGATGCCATTCCAGAGGTTAGCTTGAAACAGCTGTTCATGCTTCTTAACTGTGTTTTGTCAGTATAAACAGCTGTTATGTGTTCAATTTAGATTGATTTTAATCCTGCCATAATTTAAACATTGTAACTTTGAGAGCTTAGGGGGCTAAGCCCTGAAGGTGGATGTTTCCTATAATCCCTAAATGCACATCTAGTCATTAAGAGCTTCCAAATAACACATAAACGATCATTTAATACATAATAGTTTTGCCTACAGACTTGTCACCAAAATCGTTTTTTTTATAAATAGATGTTTAGTAGTAAATTTATTTCTCTTTCCAGTAGAAAATGCAATTTGAGATTGCATCAGATTTTATGATCTGTTGTTTTGTTTGATACCCTGTGCACTTTTAAAAACAAAAACTCCATAGAATTTCTTATTAGAGTATGGATAATGTTTTTTTATGTGTAAGTGAGAATTATTTAATTTATTAGATTTTTTAGTTTTAAATATGGTAGATCAATTTATATGCAAGCAGGGCCTGATGAAGAGGTGTGGTGCCCATAGGCTTGAATTTATTTGGCCCCCCCACCCCACCAACTACTGAAGGGGGATGTGGTAAAACTCGATGAACGAGTGTCATCTGTACGCAGCCCGACGTAGTGGAGGCTTCATTTTCTGGAGGCTCTATGCATTTAAGGGGATATACCAGCGTCAGGTATCTTTGACTCTTTTCAACGTAGAGCTCCATATATCTTTCCAACCAATGAGTGGTCACGAAAACTCTGGGGCACTGCTGGCGCTGGGATCCCCTTAAAACATATTTTCTGATCTAAAGGGTCCTATATCTCTCGGTTCAGTCCCATCGTAAAAGTCGGCTGGATCGTGTAACATCGGCCGTAAATGACGATCGCACCGTACAACCGTACACCGTACAACATCGTAACCGTAATTGACAATTGCACCACGTAATATTGGCTGTAAAGGCGACCGAACTATGCACCAACAATGTAATACTAAAATATATTTTACATAATATTTAAAACCTAACAAAAATTAATAAATCGTCTGTGTTAAAGTGATGTCAGTGACTATCCCTTATACAAATATAAGGTATATAATATTAAAATACTATTTCAATTCAAACTATTGAATTTCAAAATTATTATAATATTAGAAAAAAAATACTATAGTTCACTACAAGAAATATCTTATAGCACAGAGAAACGAATCTACAGATTCCTTTGTCTGTGCTTATAGGTATTATCAATTTGGATTAAATGATATACATATAAGAGGAATCAGTGGTGCTTTAACAAACCAAGTACTGTAATATGAATACATCTGAAGTTTCTGCGGTGCAAGCTAGGGAATTTACAAAATATAATCACATAATGTATGGTATGCATTTGAGGCAAGTATAACAAATTATCTAAGATCATATGCAAATTGTAGATAATCCAAGTTTGAAACCCATAAAATAACTTGAACTACCTAGTTAAACCTACTAATTTAAAAACAAAAAAAAACCAAACAGGAAACAATCGTAGGTCTAAGACTAAATAAAACTCGAAGTGTTTAGTAACAAACCAAAAATCACATACTACAACTATGAACCATTAATGAGCTCTAAGCCATTGTGTCAATCAAAGATAATTTTATTATATACCGGTATTTTATATTTTTATCCAACTATGAATTACCATCAAATATTAATTATGATTCAAGCCATTACTTCAATTTAAGAAACAAAAGTCCAATATATTTACAGCCGCATGTGTCATTTATATATTACAAACGCAATATATAATCCACATAATCGACATTAAATTAGCGGTGTTAAAAACCCCTAAAAATGCAGTTTGAATAACTTGAGAAATTATTGATTTTAAAATATACATAGTACTTATACATATTTGTTATTTTTAATTTTTAATATCATGCAAATTTATTTCAATATTTAATTTACCCGAAATTTCAGATTTATAGTTTATTACAGTAAACACGTGGTTAAAATTGTTTTTATAAAAATATAAGTTCAAGAACAGTACTGTTATATGTAGGCCCACTAGCATAAAGGAAATGTTATAAGGTTACCAAAAATATATATATATTTAATATAGTGTAACATTAAATTAATATAGCAGTAACAGTATTCTAAAACGTGAGAAGATGCACGGTTGCCGACAAAACGGGCGAAATTCCGCCGCCGCGCCGCTGCCACCGGGGATCAGTGTAGTGTCAGTCCGCGTCGCTACTCCAGGCCAGTTGTGTTAGTTTTGCGCCAGCGCCAAAGGGTTGAACAACGTTCTGAAAAAAAACGCGAAACCATAGGCAAGCAGCCGCCACGCCCGCGACTACCCAGACCTGGCAACAGCGCAGATAGTTGGGAGGTTCGCCGCTCCGAGCGCTAGCTTGCGGCACATGTGTCAGGGTGTATCAGTGCCACAACCAAGCATTTTTCAAACCATACAAATTACTCTGTAGTGGCAACCCAAAAAAAGTAGCTCTCAAAACTCATAATATGCCACAACTGACCAAATAAAGCACAAAATATTGTAGCAACGTGTGTATGTTGCCACAATATTTGAGGTTGCTACAACAAGGCAAAATATTCGACGGAGGAATCCACAATCGACTGTTTACAAGAACACGCGCGCGCGCGTTCGGCCACTGAACTTTCTTCATCAGTCTAGTGATTCACTTCGTTCATCAATTATTAATGTTGTGATAAAATTGTGTCTTATATTAATAAAAAAAAAAATTAAACTGAAAAACATCTTGGTATATATATATATATATATATTTATATACCTTTATTAATATAAACTCTTCGACTCCCAGTACGCAAATAAAGCAAATTTGCCATATAAAATAACCCTGAAGAACAAAATCCATAACCTAACAGTACAAAAGCAAGATCAGCTGTTTAAAAAAAAATTCTGGAATGGCATCTCAATGTAAACTAGGAGCTGGATATTTCTAAAATGGAAAAAATATTTGCTCAAGCTCGAGCAGCTGGATTTGCTCGTTAGTATAATCATTATAACAATGTTTTAAACTTGCTAAAACTCTGAAACCTAAGACACCCTCACATAAAAAAGTATCACAACAACAATAACATTATATCCCATACTACAAAATACAAAATAATATAAAGTTATATAGTGGAACCTCAATAACTCGAACCTTTATAAGTCGAATTCCTTGATAACTCGAATTTTTATAATTCCCCCTGAATGTGCCTACCTAATGCTATTTTATTTTACCTCTATAAGTCAAAGGGTTAGTAGGAAACACCTTGATAACTTGAATTTGTGCAGTATTCTTAGCCTGTCGCCGCACCTCTATAAGTTGAAGTTTTAGCTGTAGAACCTCTATAACTCGAGTAATTACAATCTCCGTACCTCTATAAGTCGAAGTTGTTCATTCGCCAAACCTCCAGTGACTTATTTGCAGCCGGAAATTCCAACCCTCCCTCCCCACTACGTCTCTTTCTGGGTGCTCCTCTGGTGTCGGTAAAACAACCGACAAATTTATATTGATGAGCAACACACATATCAAACCACTTATCCTCACGCACGGGTTTCACATATGTGAGGATTTCATTTCATAAATAAGGAACAGTCTCGTGTTGTTGCAAATTATGTCTTTTTCTTAAATAAAATGGTTTTGATTTGATTAGATTTGTGTTCGATGTCAGTTAGTGCGAGTTTAGAGGTTCTGGATAGTTTTTAGGTTGTGTTTTTATTAAGTGTTTTCAGTTTGGCAAAACGTGTTGGCAAAACTCTACCTATGAGGAAAAGTTAAAGATTATTTGAGCCTGTTGACATGAAAAAAGTGACATCAGGAAGTTTAGAAACACCAGTAGACACTGTCGACAATTTTAAAACAAAAATAAGTGGCGTGCTGCTTCACCCTAATTCCAATTCCAACAATGCTCTGCAATTTTAATTGTTATCATGTTTTGTTCCCGTTTAGTTTTTCAAATTATTTTAATAGCCTACAGAACATTTTATGTTCAGCTAAATTTAAATTGATGTACCAGAACTGACAGTAAGAGGGAGGGATTTGTTTGGGGCGGGTGATAAGAAGTGAGCAAAAAACGACTAGAAAATAGACAGGAAGTGGTTGAACGGGGAAAACAACACCAAAATACCGAACTGTGAGTCATTATTAGTTTACTTTCCTACTCTTCAATATTTTCACTGAAGGAAGTATATCATTACTACGTTAACCAAAGAAGCTTTACAAAATATTTCCGGGCTTATTTTAGACATTCAAAATTGTTCAAATCCTTCTTATTTTTAGTAATAATTATTATACGGTATAGTTATTTATGATACAAAGCACAAAATGATGTAAGGATTCTACCCTTCCATGACCCATATATTATTGTGTTACCGTGACCCTCAATAAGTCGAAGTGTGTGGAAAAACACCTTGATAAGTCGAACCTCGATATTTCGAAATATTCGATAACTCGAATTTTTACCGTTCCCCCTGAGGTTCGAGTTATCGAGGTTCTACTGTAGTTTTATTTATTATTAATTACGAATCAACGACAAATTCCAGTACAAGCAAACTCAGAGAAACGTGTTTGCAAATGATTAATAAAGAAAATGTTGAAATTATATATATATATATATATATATATATATATATATATATATATATATATATATATATATATATATATATATATATATATATATATGTAAGAATAAATTATAAGTCTTAATAATTTAATACAAATTATTAGTCTTGTAAACTAAAATTAGGACTAGCATTCAACAATTCAGTAAACTTCATCAATATAGTAAAACCCATATCATTAGTATCCAAAAAAATTTGTATTTAAATACTTGCTGAAATTAAATTGATTTTAATCAAAATATTAATATTAATTTCCACGATCACTTCCACCCTTAACACACCTATTTTTAGGAATGCTACTTATCCGAACTACAATTTCTACTCTTGTAAGGGCAAAAATTATGGTATCATCATGAATGGCTATAATTACTTAATATTTATCAGAGGATTATTAATTTAATTTCTATACATAACAAGAATTGCATTTAATGAAAGTGTTAACCCAAACTTCAAGATTATTATGCTAGTAATACTTGCAATTCTACAACTAGAAGACATACTCTGAGGAAATCAAATAAATGACCATCAAACATATGTTATTAAAAGAAACATTAATTGCATCCATAAAAATGTTTAATAAAACTATTTAACTACCATTGTGTTATTCGTATATATATTTATAACAAAAATAGTTATAGAAATAGGTATTATTAAAATATACACAAAATTACTTTGAGAAATCGACTCCTATTCACCAGAATGATATTTTTTATCTGCATGTGCAAGTTCTATGGTATATTGCTAATAAACTAGGGGGGGGGGTTAGCTTTATTTTCATCAATTATTATTATTGCAATCCTACCTTTCTCTATAAATTCAAAATGTAATGGGAATCATATATAAAAATAACGATCACACTTTTCTCTTTTTATATCTATAAATCATCTCTCTCATCTCTTTACATAAAATGGAAGCTCATTTGTTTTGTTGCTAAATAATGTTGTTGCAGTCTTGTCTGTTTTTTTTTATGACTTTATTAGTGCCTTCAACTCTTGTTTTAACTGTGTATATCATTTTAACATATGATTGATTTTATGATTGATTAGTTGTTTAGTTTATGAAAATAAAGGCTTTTTGATTCCTGATTCCTCTTGTACGTCATAATGATCACTTGCTCAATTTAGCCCCTCTACTTGAAGTGTGGATGAAATTTGGCTCGTGGGAAGATTATATTGTGCTGATTTCAAGCATAAAACATTTAACTTAAATAATCGTGCGGGGGTCTGTCTTACCCCCATAGATAAACATTTTGTCAAGGATCTAAAAGTGGGTTGTCAGCATTGGCAAACAGCTCAGTGTCTGTTGGAAATCACATAATAATGTCTTTTAAATGTAACAACTTATTTACTTCTGATCATGCCTTTTAACTTGTAATGTCTAGTAACCTGAAACTTCTTGATACCTTACAGGTTGTGTGAAGCTGTATGATGTGCAACATTCCTCTTCAGTGTCAGGATCAGACAGCAGTTTATCGTCAGAGAAGCAACATTCAAGACTGAGCCTCGTTCGATTGTTTATCAAACAACGGGGTTGTGCCATGGCCCATTCAGACTATGCCACAACACAAACTACTCATGACCAACTCTGTGATAACAGGTGAGGATATAATTATTAAATATATTTGGTCTTGTGCTCTAAATAAAGTATTATTTAAAGGAATATAAGAAAGTGTTATAGAATGGCAGATTAGCAGTTTACAGTTTGCTCTTGTTAACAGTTTAAATAAGACTTCTTTTCAAATTTTGCACCACGATTCTTATTCACTGTGATAGTAGGATCATCCCTTATATTCTCAACTAAATTCATGATGATTTTAAATATTAGTACTTATTCTTAGATGTTGCATATATTCTACTTGATTCTTTCCATCAAACCAAAACATAAAAATGGTGCTTACGAAAATACAAAGTTTACTGGGAACACATTAAGGTTTAATCTCTTCTGAAAAACACACATTAAGGTTTAATCTCTTCTGAAAAACTCTCTCTAGGTTAAAGATTCACTCAAATTTAGTTCAAATTGTGGTTTTATGAGGAAGGAATTTTCTATACTGTGGGAAGTGATTTGTCTCAGTTCTATGCTTATCCTCATAAACTAAATAGCCTAAACGAAAAGCAAAGGTCAGCACAATATCTGTTTACTTAATACTAATTCTGTACAGAAAATATAAATGATTTGTTGTAAATAAACTAACAAGGCAAGGGATTTTTTTTTCAAAATTATGTCAATTAATAATTAAACAAAGAATACAATTCTTCATTAAAACAATCATCAGAAACAAGATTGACATTTGTGTTTGAAAATAATCACATTTGGTTTGAAACATAATTACTAGTAGGGGTGTGCGAGTAGTGATCTTTTGATTCGAGTCGAGTCGAGTCAAATAGTGCCAATTATTTTCGAGTTTCGAGTATTTTCAAGCAAGTATTTGCCTTCAGTTGGTAGTTTAAAATAGTGTAATGGGATCTTGATACCACCCTAGATTTGATAATCTAAACATGGTATCTAACTAATACCTGAGTAGCAATACTAAGTTTTGGCCAGCACAATCAAACTGGATTATGTATTGTAGGGATGGGTCGGTTGCATTTTTTATCGGTTCGGTTTTTACAAAAAACGGTTGTCGGTGTCGGTTATTTTTCAAAGAACTTACCTAATAACTGTCTCGTCCATACTTTAAATTTAAGTTTCTACCTAGATTCTGAAATTCTGCCTAAAAAAACTTAAATGGATTATACACCAGTACCTATAAATCCCTATTTCATACTTTGTTTCACTGTTTTACATGGATACTGCTGCAGAGACACTATGCAGGAGAGTTGGTTAAAAAGTCACAAGTAATCAATCAAAGAAAAATCGAATGAATTTAAATTAAATATTATGGGCCATTACAAAATTAATTAATCACCTAGGCTTAAAACCTTGTTTAAACAAGTTAGCCTAGGGCAATAACGTAGTCTAAATAATCTTTAACTTAAACTTTGTTAAGATGTTAAGGTTTAAGTTTAGTCTACTGTAGGCCTAACCTTAAAAACAAAATAAGTTTACCTGTTTTAGCGAATTTCCCCTATAGGGAAGAAGCTATTACCGTAGTCAGCATGGTAAGACCTAGGCCCGGGACCATGATAACTTTTTAACCATGATAACTTTTCGTTTTGAGGTCCCCAGACCCCAAAAACACCATTCGTTCGAAACTGTATATATATACATATATATATATATATGTGTGTCCGTGAGCATGATAACTCTCGTAAAAATTATCCGATTTTGATGAAATTTGGTATAAACGTGTAAGCAACATTTATGACTAAGTTCGAAAACCAGCCAGATCGCTTTATCCAAAGGGGTATTTTGGGGGGGTTTTGTACCCCAAAAATGGGTTTTTTGAACTTTACATCTAATTTTGGAAATAGTCAAATTTTAGTTTTTTCCATTGGATTCAGCTTAAAAAAACACACAATTCGGTATTTTGATCATTTCTCTACGTCAATTGGTTACCGAGATATTGAAAGTGCTAAACACAGTACGTTGTCTAATGTTATTCTTATGGAGGAAAATAAAAATTTTATATCTCGCTTATTTATGAACATATACTGACGAAACTTGGTATATGGCTTCATCTGGTTGTGGACCATTGATATTTGCTCAAAAAAACAATATTTTGCCAAAGGCTCCCGTAGCAGCAAACCTGCGTACTCAGCCCCATATTATTCTTATGGAGAATAAGTAACGTGTTATCTCCCTTAATTATGAAAATAAATTAATGAAATTTGGTATGTGGCTTTACCTACATGAGTTATATTGATATTAGCATAAAACCCCATTTTTTGTGTTCCTTGCTTCAGCAAACCTGCATACTCAGCCACTATGTTATTGTTATGGAGAATAATTAAAATGTCATAAATCGTTTATTTATGAATGTATATTGATGAAACTTGGTATGTAGCTTTATGTGGTATTAAGATAAATATATATGCATTGGAAATTCGCTGAGTACGCAGGTTTGCTGGTACAGGGGTATTTGCTGATATTTTAGTTTTGCAGACTTTGGAAATTCAGAATCTAATCTTAAATACAGTTTATAGATTTCATACTAGTTTATAAAAACCAAACCAGAACATTTTTGAACAAGGAAGTGATCACAAATAATACTCCTAGACAGACAGACAGACAGACATTTTGTTGTGTCTAGGCTCCAGGTAGGTTTTTGCTCACTTTCAGACTTCCATTAGCACCTTTCATGAATAGAGAGCAATAAATCACTTATCTGTACCTGTCATTCAATGCATCTGAGAGTTTATGAAAACAATGAATCCCGTTGAAGCAGAAGAATACTAAATTCCTAATTGGCTCTATCCTGTTTTAAGTGATTTTACTTTAAATAACGTATACAATTTTTAATCATATGTAGCCATTTTACAATTATTTAGTAGGTGTTTTTCAGTTAATTTTGAACCTAATTTACAACCTTGTCAGTTGCAATTTAATATTTATTTCACCAGTATCCTACAATAATATAAAATAAACAAAATCAGTTTAATTTAGATTTATAATGGAAAAATAGCACGATTATAACACAATATACATTTCCATATTCAGAGAGAAAGATACACTAGAACAGTGGCAGAACAGTGACTGATAATTGCACTTGGGACCTGTCAAGGTCAAATTTTTTGTCCCAACCAAACCCTCCCCACACCCTCGCCTATCTGTTGTCCCCATTCACATACATCCATAAATAGAATTTCTGATAAACAGTGATTGTATAATCCATTATCTCTTGAACTGAAAGTCGCACAACTTTGATTGACATTTTATGTTATTTGTGGTAATCAGATGAAAAAAATGAGCCGCCATTTGTCTTACTACGACAATTAGTTTCGGTTTTAGCATTTTTAACTAGAAACTCCTTATCACTTGAATAAATTACCGGGACCCTTAACCCCGACCTGAGGTCGAACAATAGACCAGCAATTAAGAATAGGACAAAAAATATAGGGTCCCTGAATGACTAGGGCCACTAGCTTTATTTTCTTATTTGTTTTCCTCATTCACATACTTCCATAAATAAAACTCCTGTCAATTCTCCCTTTGTGTTAGTTGAGAGTTATTTTGGGACTGGAAAGGAAGTGATTAGTTGTCAGGAGGAGTCTTATTTCAACCACTTATTTTGTTAAACGTTGTTGCTTATCATTCGATATTCGTACAACATTATAATGCTTATTTCCAATACGAGCACTAACTGATAGTAAAAAACCGAAACCAACATTAGACCATCGGTTCTCAGTTTCGGTTTTTTGTCAAAAAAAAAACAGTAAAACCGACAACCAACACATCCCTAATGTATTGACAAACAAAACACGGTTTGAGATTAGTTTCCGGGCGATAAAACACAGTCCGGTTGTCATCTGGTCAATATCACTTGGTCCAGACATCGCTTATAATCAATATTAGAAGACAAAATCGGTAGTTACGGCCGATATTATGTATACCGTCGTCATTTTCGGCCGATTTTACGTGATGCGATCGCCTTATGCGGCCTTTACTACGCGTTTTGGCCAGTCGCAATCGTTAGCGATCGTCCAGAAATCGGGGGGAAATACTCCCTCGAACTTATTTTGCTTATTGTTTTAGTATTTCGTACCATTATTTGAACCCAAAATAAATTAAATTAATCGGAAGTGTGGGGGGAAAACAATCCAAAGGATCATTCAAATTTATAGATATTCTGTCCAATTAGGCATAGTTATTTTACCTCAACATTAATTTTATTTTAAAATTCCAAACACTTTTATTACTTTCAGATGATAGTATGTGCTTAATATAATAAGTGAGACAGGTAAAAGAAGAGTTGGTGAGTCACAAAAGTTGGCCGATCGGGTGCTCTTAATTTCAACCAATTTTTTTATAAAAGCCTCATTACAAACATTTGAATTCCCACATCCCTATTTCCAAATATTAGGATTGTCTACCATACCTGGAAATCATAGAAACCACGGAATATTCAGGGAATTTAAGAAATCAACGTGGATAGGAATCGTCTGGGAATTTTGATAAAAACCTAAAAAAGTTAGGTTATGAAATTTAAAATACTTATTTTCGTAGCGTTATAATTTAAGATATATTACTCCACTTTTTACTGAACTAATTTAAGATCCCAACACAATTAAAGTAATGTTGAGGTAAAATTAATTACAACTTAAACAATTTATTGCTAAAAGAATTGGAAACCTGGAAAAGTCTGGAAATTCTAGATAAAGGATTAGTAAACACTAGTGGGTGTCCGTTGAAATTCAACGGCTGCAATATATTTAGGTTGAGTGATCTCATGGTACAATGTAGGAGCAATTACCAATAATGAAATACCTGCAGTTTTTAATTCTTATTGAAATTATTACTAATTATGAAAATGCAACTTTATATGTGGTATGATACAGTTATAAAATCACAATTTATCACAAAACTAAAAATTAACACTTAAAAAATTAGTTACTTTTTAAAGATTACATTTGATGTTTACGTTAAAGTTTGCTACAGACAAAAATAAATCAAAAGCTTGATGAGCTGATCAGCTATCTAATGAAAATCTCAGAGTCAGGATTATAATCAGCTGTTGGTTGTAAGGAAAACATACTATAAATCCCACCAAAATGGTTTGTAGACATTTACATGTTGTATCATTTAACAAACTTAAAAGGAGAAACTTATAAATCTGACAATTTTGGGGGAGTATCGGAATGTTTCAGCTTCAAATTGGTATAAATCTCATGACCACTTGTTACCTGGTTTTCTCAAACTAAGGCAGTTCCTGGTCAAAAATTCTTCCATATGAATAGCATGGAGAAATTTTATGACTTAATACTTTGTATCAATCATGGAACAAACTTAAAGGAATAAAATGATAAATATGACAATTTTGGGGAGTATCGGAATGTTAAAGCTTCAAATTAGAACAAATTCCATGACCTCACGTGGCCTGGTATTCTCAAACTAAGGCAGAATTCCTTCAAAAATATTATCCCATTTAATTAACATGGAGCAATTTTTTAATTGCCAACATTTTAAAAACTAAAGCGGTATTTTTGAGTTTTACATTTTTCTGTTAATCTGCAGTGTAACTGATATAAAAACAATGATACATCTATTGTCCAAATCGGTTGAAAAATAACGATGTAGTGGGCCGAAAACAAGATTCCTTAGCGAATTAATATATAAGATACTGGGTAAACTACATGAAACAGGTTCACTATTGTTAGCATATGATCGAAGATATTCTTGTTGAATTACATGTTATAAGTGAGTTTTAAGCTTGTCCGGGAAAAGGTAATAGTTTGTTTATTTATTTTTGTTCCTACTGGTAGGCCTACGCTACTAATCTTGTCTAAGAACGGAGAAACTGCTTCCGCACATTTAGCAAACACCTGAGTAGGTTACACGGTATCAGTCACAATTACCTGTTGTGATTCCAGGGTGAACGCCAACCTAGTGACGTCAGACCGCAACCAGAACCAGGTGGAGTGGGTGAGTTTTGCAGACAGCCTGATAGACGAGGGGCCGGACTCTGAGAGTGTGGAGCGATTGAGTGATGGGTCGGTGTCAGTGTGCAGCTGCGACGCGAGCCTCAACACCTCCCGGCAGCACGGCAGCGGCAACAACAACAACAGCCTCGACAGGGACGATATCAGGTGACTTCCTCAACCAATATGATGTAGAGGATAACAGATAACATAATATAATGTCGGAAAGCAGTTTTTACCAGTTTTAACTAAAATCTGGGATAAGCAATCAGAGAACACGCTAGCTAGACTGTATGTCTCGCTGGCAAGAGTCGGTGACATTAAGTAAATTATTTTGATACATTCTATAAAAATACTAGCCTAGGAAAACACGTGTAAAGTCTGTGGGAGTTATAATTTAATCTGCGAGTCGAGAAAGTGACCAGAACTGTTTGATTGTAGATCACCAGTGAGTGTGTCACAGTTGCGGAGAGGGACACAGACCCAGTCAGAGTGCAGCAGCAGTAGTGATCCCACAGAGGCTACCAGGGTATCAGCCCATGTGCGCAACTCCGCCACTCAATGCCCCCTGCACTGTGTGGACGCAAGCATGCAGACATCCGCTACCTTAGGCACCCGCAACAAGCGTGCCGACAAGGTTAGCTTATTCTAGCATGGGCTGTGCATTATCAGCAGTTAAAATAATTCTATATGTGTGTAATATATTGAGACTTTGTTGAAAATAAAAATAATCTTAAAACTGTGAAAAAGTTCCAAACAGTATAGTTTTATGTTTGCGCACACACTTCTGAACCTTTATGTATTTTTCACTAATTAAAGTTATTCATTTTACTTTGCTGAGTGAAGCTTTTTAACAGTGCAACTACCTGACAAATCTAAATTCCAAAAAAGCTGATCTTTTGTGATATGATAAAGTTTAGAAGGTTATCTGGTGCCATCACTTGAAATAAATCAATGTAAGAAAAAGCCCCTTGCTAAATATCCAGTATTATGATTTCTTACCTGTAGGAAAAGTACACACATAATATCGTCCTTAAATATTCCTAAATGGATTCTACTTCCTTATCTTAAGAGGATCTAAATATTTAGTGAATAAAACTAGAATATCACATAACATAGCTCATTGTCTGCAGTTTACTTAGTGTACTTCATTTTATAGATGGGTGAGAAAGGCAAGCAGCCAGTGTACGTCATGTACCCCAACTACACACTCCCGGATCTAGGCTTCCTGCGGGATGAGAGGCTGGATCTGGATCAAATATTTTTGACTCCAGTCAAGTTTTCTCCGGGTTGGACCCCCTTGCAGTCCCCCACCCTGCCCCCCTCAAACCCCTCTCATGTTGAGCATAAACGGCCCCGTCCTCATTCTTGTGCTGACATTGATCATTTGAGGAAGAAAGGTACATTTCCCTTTAGACATAGAGTTGTAAAACAGGTTGTAGAGACATGCTTGATTGCGTTGAAATTGTATACAGAGAATTTCCTCCCAGTGTAGAAATGTGCCATGGTTGTAATGAAATGATAATATACAGGGTGAACAACTTAACTGTGCCACCATTGGAATCTTTGAAACTATTAGTTTTAGAGTAAACTTTAAATGGGGAACTTCACCTACTTTTTTATGTGAATCAAAAATATGAAATCCATTTTTTGTAGATGGCCGCCATTTTCCAATATGGCGGCCAACTTTGAAATTTCTTATGGAACACCCTGTATTTTATGATGATTTTAGAAGTAACATGCGATTTTAAGACATTTTTATTCTTGACATTTTTCCCTAAGCCTACTCATTTATGAGCTAAAGCTTGTTAAGCCTCGGAAAAGCTGGCTTGTGTCATCATGTGAGTTACATGTATTAAATCGAATTATCTGACTTAGAAATAATATTTATGTAGTTGATATTAGAAAATTAAATTAGATAAAAAAACTTTCTTATAATTTAGTAGTTAGTAACAATCCCTTTAAAAAAAAATCAGTTACATTAATGGTTAATGGTTAGTTCATACCAAAGGTTACATTAATCATTGAAATCAGCTGTTTATTTATTTCATTATTAATATGATCACCTGTTGCAATTGTGGGCATTGTTGTCATTGTTGAGAGATAGTGTAGGTGAAATATTTCCTTTCAGTGCACAATTTTACATGGTTTTAAACATGATTTTAGTTACTGTGCTTAAGTTTATTTTATTTTGTTACAGAATCGACAAAGTCTAGCTCTTTTTAAGTAATATTAGTTTGGGTTCTTAGGTAAGTGTCCTGTTGTACTTTATGAAAATGGACTTGACAAACGAAGAGAAAGTTGATATGCTGGAAATTTATTTCTTGTGCAGAAAAAATTGTTCCCTAGCAGCATCGACCTATGTAGAGAGGTACCCTGGCAGACGGCCTCCTAATAGAAAAAGTTTTTAAAAAATAGTAGATAATCTCAGGAATCACGGTTCATTCAAGAAAAAGAAACAGCGACCAAAGATTGCCATAACCGAAGAAGTTGAAACTCAAATACTTGCTTGTTTTGAGGTAAATCCTAGATCAAGTACAAGGGAAGTAGCAGAAGTATGTGCGGTATCAAGATCATCTATTAACAGTGTACTGAAAAAACATCACTATCATCCTTACAAATCAACAGTTCTCCAGGCTGTGCTGCCTGACGATGAAAATAGAAGATTGGAGTTTTGTTACTGGTTTTTAGACAAAGCTTTAAGTGATCCCAGCTTTGTATCCAAAATTATTTGGACGGATGAAACAAATTTTTCAAACAAAGGCATGATGAATAGAAAAAACAACCGCTATTGGTCCACCTCAAATCCGCTTATTGTTAGAGAAGGTCGTGATCAAGTTAGATTTTCCATTAACTGTTGGTGTGCGATACTTGACAATAAGGTACTGGCAGTGCACTTCTATGAAGGATCGCTAACAGGCGTAAGATATAGGCAATTCTTGGAAGAAATTCTTATTCCGGCCCTAGAGGACATTCCTCTTAACACAAGAGAGCAGTTGTTTTATCAACAAGACGGAGCGCCACCTCACAACAGTGATGTAGTAAAAACTTTCCTGGACGAACATTTTCCAGATCAATGGATTGCTACATATAGACCTTGCATGGCCACCACGGTCACCTGACCTTACGACACTAGACTTCTTCCTCTGGGGGTATTTAAAAGATAAACTCTATGAAAACAGATACAATAGTGTGGATGAGATGTTGACAAAAATCAGGGAAATATTACATTCCACCCATCACACCTTGATATCAAAGGCAACACAAGCCACCTTCACAAGGGCTCATGCATGTATTTATTACGATGGTGGGCACTTTGAACATGTACTGCAGTCATGAGCAGTAAATATGACTGTAAATATGTACTGCAGACCTGTTGTAAATATTTTCAATGTTATAATTTATATGATCAATTGTGTACTATTAATTACTGTTAATTGTTAATATTAAATGTTACTATTTATAAACTACAAACTTTAAATGACATTTATTATTTAACTACAAATACATAAATATGTTTTTGTCTAATTTAGTCCTTAACCCTTTGAGTGCCAGAGCTTTTCGGTCGTCATATCCCTAGAGTGCCAGAGTTTTTAACACAGTATATCCAAAAAGTGCCAGGCACAAAATCAACATTTTGCAAGGGTTTGCAAAAAAATTAATAACTTTTTTATTTGGTAAGATATTATTATGAAATTTTTTTTGTTTTGTAAGTTTAAAGTTTAGCTATAATATTTTGCACATATATAATATTTAAAAAATAAAAGATAAAAAATTTGAATACATATATGTATGTGGGAAATTTCTTTTAATTTTTTTTATTTGTTTTAGGTAAAAAAACATTGTTCAAATATAAGATTTTCACCAAATAACTACTAGATTTATAGAGGACATGTGTCCCAAAATATTTCCTGAAAGTTTCATCAAATTTGGGCTTTAGGCGGACAAGTTATTTCCATAAATGTAAAAAATATAAAAACGGCAAATTAGTACACAAGACAGTAGCCTAACTTTATTCAAGGGTTTAAGTTTTATTACAATTTTATTTCATAAAGCAGACTAACTAGGCCTCGTATATTTATGGAGTATATGTTTACCTGAACATATCCTGGAAGAAATAATAAAAAGTAATGACGTAAGACAAATTTTCTATAACAACGATTTACAAAATCAACATTTTGCAAGGGTTTTGTACATAAAATCAATAACTTTTTTATTTGGTAAGATATTATTATGAAACTTTTTTTGTTTTGTAAGTTTAAAGTTTAGCTATAATATTATGCACATATATAATATCTAAAAAATAAAAAATAAAAAATTTGAATAGGTACATATTATACATGCGGGAAATTTTTTATATATTTTTTCAGATGAATAAACGTTGTTCAAATATAAGATTTTCACCAAATAACTACTAGATTTATAGAGCTAGAAAATATCCTGGAAATGTCCTGAAAGAAATAATAAAAAGTAATGACGTAAGAAAAATTTTCCATAACAACGATATATCGTTGCAATGTATTTTTCGGTAAGACCACCGATGACGATATATCGTTGTGAAGTATTTTTCGGATGTTCCGTGCACAACGATATATCGTTGCGTGGCACTCAAAGGGTTAAATATTAACTAAATAATAATTATTTCCAAGTCAGATAATTCGACTTTATTACTTGTAACTTACATAATGGCATGACAAACCAGCTTTTCCGAGGTTTAACATGCTTTAACTCCTAATCGACTAGGTTTAGGGGAAAAATGCTACGAATAAAAAAGTCTGAGAACATTTACAAGAATATTAGATTTAATATTTTTGATTGTCATAAAAAAGTAGGTGAAGTCTATTGTTTGAAGTTTTCTCTAAATCTTATAGTGTCTGATATACACTATACCCTATGTGGCACACTTAAATTGTACAATTGACATTTTTGAAACTTCTGCATGCTGCCCCTAGACGAGTAGGTTTAAGAAAAAAATGTCAAGAATAAAAATGTCTTAAAATCACATGTTACTTCTAAAATCATCATAAAATACAGGGTGTTCCATAAGAAATTTCAAAGTTGGCCACCATATTGGAAAATGGCGGCCATCTACAAAAAATGGATTTAATATTTTTGATTCCCATAAAAAAGTAGGTGAAGTTCCCCATTTAAAGTTTACTCTAAAACTAATAGTTTCAAAGATTCCAATGGTGGCACAGTTAAGTTGTTCACCCTGTATATCTTATTCCAGTCTGGTCTGCCGCTGTAATATTTTGTCCTTTAAATCTTGTTTAATTTCATTTATCCATCTCCTCCATAGCCTTCCACGAGAAAAATAAACTGATTATGAGTTTGGTATAAAATTAAAAAATAGTGTTAAAATCTGTCATTTAAAGACTGCACATTCTTAGATATCTAAAAAAGGAAGATGGGTAGGTCCCAATATTGTAGTTTAACATAGTTAAATTTAATTCCTGTAGTCTAATGATAAGTTTGATTTTGCATGCTTCCAAAAAAGTAGATCAAGATGCTCAATTGAATTGATTCCCTAGTTATATTTGTAGTTTATTGCTTCTCTTTTAAAACTGCCTTTACACTTTTTTCAATTCATCTACAAGCAATTAAAAATGTATAACTAATAAAACAAATAGCAATCTGAAACCCATTATTTACATTTGTAAGTGGCAATTTCACTTGGCAGACTCGTACATTTCTCCAATATAGTGCTACTGCCACAACAAAATGAAATATTGCATAAGCCCTAAAGCAGTTCAGCATCTTTAATCCAGGTTGCTTTGGTTATGGGAAGTGTCCACAAGTTAAGTAGCTGTCTCTAGCAACAAAGTTTCATAATGTATACACACCTTAAGATTTATGCAGTTAGTATATTGCTTAAAACCTTTATACTAACCGCAATAATAGTACAAATGCTACACACAGGCTTCAGCAATAAAACTTAAAATAACATCTTTTCAACTGTGGTGATTTTAATAATTGTCAGACACAGAGACTAAGCGCCCTCATATGTGGCAGGCATCCCTGTGGACTAGTACGATGAGATCTATCAGCTTATTATTTTAATACGCTCTGTTGAATAAATAAGAGGAAACTGCTGCAAATATGTGCTGTCATTATTGCATTGACAAAAACGTGTGTAGATCAAAAATTAGTTGCCACATATATGTAAGGCTTGTCAGTATTGACAAATTTGTAAGATTTTAAGGGAACATGTAACTACAAAGAAAAACTTAAATGGTTAAACATGATCCCAGGCTTCAGTCATGTTCGGGACTGGGAGAGCCTAGCTGTCCTTCTGCCGCCGGAGTATTGCGCTCTACTCAGCGACATCCCAGAGCTGAGGGAGTACAAGGACCTGTGTACCACCACCAAACCTCTATTCTGCGTCTCGCCCCCTCTGGCCAAGCCCACTCAGTTCACTCCCTTCGTCCCAGACAGTGAGTATTGTGGTATTTGAATAAGAATCTGGTATATTAGTGTACATTACTTCACCATGAGGTCCTGGGTCCAATCCCTGCCAATCACCAGTGCATTTTAGCTGTGTGATGTTGCCACAAGCCGGAAGTTTTGAAAGATCCACCCATCAAGAAAACAAAAGTGGAGAAATGTTTGAGAAAAACTTATCTTAATTGCACAAATCCCTTTACTAAAGCCTAACAAATACATTTATGTTATAAGAATGGTTTGGTCTTTGTCTGATATATTACACCCTCCCAAAATTACAGTATTGTAAACCTGTTTCGTATTAATAAACACTATATAATATCTGCTATTTTCACCTCACAAACCTTCAAAGTCTTATGGTTGAATATTTCTAAATCGCCTAATGTTTTAAAATACATGTCTAAATTAGTTCCCATGATATTTTTATTTGTTTTTAATTGCCACATTACATCGTCTTTATGTATACATGATGATAATGATATCTTTGACACAAAATTAGGGCGACTGACATAGACTCCATAAAGCCAAATTTTAAATTTGCAGTGTTAAATATCTAGAGGGAAAAATTAGGCAAATTGATTGTATTTAATTAGTTTTTAATTATTGTAGGGGTGGGCGAGTAGTGGTTTTTTTTTTAATCGAGTCGAGTATTGAACCAACTACTCGAGTATAGAGTCGAGACGAGTCTAGTAGTTCTTTCCATATAAATAAAGAAAGTAATTAAAGTCCTGAAATATCTTGTTAGTTTGGCTAACTCAAATTTAAAATAATTGAGCTAATAAACCTCATCTAAATTTAAATTTAGTTTGTAGTTAATTGTTTTTAGATGAATTTTTCAAAATCTCATTAGATAATCTTAATATACAAAAATTAATGCCTATCTCCCTTGGTCACGCCATCACTTGAGAATGAGTGCACCAAATTTAATAATTCTTTTTTAATGTGTTCGTTAATGTCAGGACAAGGTTCTTATAAAAGAAAATTTGTAATCCAACCTAAGAGCTCTGTCCCACAGCCCTTCAAAGTTCCCATTGATTTGATCAAAGTTCAATTAGTTACACCAAACAGCTGTAAACATACTTGAAAGGCATAAACATATGTTCATTATGCAAATAAAAAAACAACTTGAATGGCAACTCTTTTTATGGAAATAAAAAACTACTTGAATAGCAACTCAAATTTGTTTCGATAGGCGAGTGAGCATAGCGAACAAGCTCATCTTAAAAATGAACGAGTATTTGACATAAAACAAATTCAATGACATTAAGACAGGACAACGTCTGCAGGGGCGGATCTAGGAATTTGTTGAGGGGGGGGGGCGCACTTGAGATTTTTGTTTTTCTCACTAAACAATAACGTCCAACAGCAACGGCAGGCAGTTGTTATTGTCCTGGACAGGCTTACTGGCGGGTGGCATAAAATGCAACGTTGCCAAACCGTGCACTTAATATCTTGGGACTGATCACCTGATGGCTAGCAGAACAACATGTCACTGTACAAGGTGTCTGCTTAATGTAAATATAAACAATCGACTTCTGCTATGTTTACATACTGTCTGTTTATTTATTTAATGTTTTTAAAGCAACTGCATGAAATAATATGAAGATAAAATAAAATAAAAGTTATTGTTGACATGAAATGATTTGTATTAAGTAGAGAGGGCCGGTTCCGATTCCAGAATCGACGATACCTTCGATACCAGGGGTATCGAGATATCGACGATACTTGATTCTTCGGGTCTATGTGATCGATACTGATTCCAGATTTAAAGCGGTTAAAAATCATAACGCTAGCGGTATTTGACTTTCAAGTTATGTTATTTTGTTTTATTTAATGGTCTTATTACATTTTTATCCCTTCTTGAGTGACACAGCAAACTATAACTTCCGTTTTCCGATTGGAAGATCTACATACGCAGTACGATAAGAAGCGATGAAGCGAATGTTTGTAATCGTAATCCTATTCACAACAATACCAAGGCCAAACGAATACTTTATCAGCAGGGTAGATTGTTTGATTCGGATCATTAATCTCGTTACAGTTTAGTAGCATTTAAAAACAGGCTAGTGAGTGAAACGTTTTCGTTTCATATAAAGACATTTAGGCCTTCAGCAGAAATTCCAGTTTTACTTTCGTCGTCTCGAGTCTGTTTATAACGATGAATTTGTTCATCACGGGCGTACATGATGCCCGCCATATTTGCAATAAGTTGGTCGTCTGTACTCAGTGGTTTTTGTCTGACAAGCTACTTTCAAAGTATCGGATTATTGATGCAGTTGTAACTACCGTCTAACAACTGCATCTAAAAATCATCTCTTAACAAATCAGTACAATGCGAATGCATGAATAAATACAAATTTTCTGTTTTAATTATGAAGTAAAACCATTTTATTTTGATTCAAAAGGTTACGTCCTATACGATAGTTTCCAGCAATTCGGCAAAGTGAATATTAATAACAAACATTCATCTACGATGAAATGAACCGAAGAGAATCGAATGGTCGATCTCATTTCAGTTTAATATTTATCGGATATTACGGTTTAATAACGGGAACAAGCTGTGGGTGCCAGGACGACCATAAAAACATCTAGGCAGCGCTAGGGCCATGTCAATGGCAGTTTAGTAATGCCCCAACGCTGTCTGTTTGCAGCACCTCAAACTTGAATTTACTGAAATCCGTTCGTATTTTACTTGTGTCATGAGCGCTTCACTCAACGCGTACATAAATCGTCTGCCGGGAAAAATTAACAGTCATAATAAAGTTCCACATTCCTGACATTCCTTATCTGTTGTATTAATTGTTTTATTATTCGATCGAATGTCGACAATAAGCAGCACTCTGTAGGTTTTAGTTGATATATCGTGATTATTATATTGTATTAATTTATGCTATATAAGGTTAAGTTACTATTTCTACAACATTAGGACGTTGGCAACTGTTATTGAGTGTAGATGTGATTCTCGTTTGTTACTTTCGCCGATTGTTTAGGTTTTAAAATAAAATACATTTGGCCTAGGCTATATCGTCTAAAAGAAAGAGGGTTCAGATGCTTATTTTTCTGAACAGAAGTTTGATTTACAATCCTAACTTTTAGTTTTAGTTTGAAGACTTCTTGAATAGTATGTTTTCGTTTTCATAATTTGTTTACCGGTAGGCCTAACACTAATTCTCTTGTTAGACCTAAGTGGAAATATAAACAAATAATGGTTTCATGTTTTCTTATCAAATTTGTTTGTTGGCTAAAAGTGTTGTTTGGTGGGTTATATATCAATTTCCAGGTGGGCTACACGTCAAAAATTCATTGTTAATTTTAGGTGCTGCATTTTTTCTTCCTGTGCATAAATCTGCCTTGGAATCGGTAACGAACACAGAATCGAGAATCGAAGCCCAAATTTTAGAATCGGAATCAAGGAATTCTTGAATCGGCCCATCCCTAGTTATGAGAATAAATAATGATTAAAGGAGTTAGAAACTCGACACTTAAACATCTTTAAAAAGGCATTAATGAATGTTCTGCATTGGCCTCTCCAGTGACAAGTTGTATCAAGTAAGGTAATGTAATCCTTACTTTCCAAAAAGAGTCACCATGGGTAGAGTCCCCTATGAAAATCAAAGCCAAAACAAAAATACAAATATACTTTGTACAACAGAATCAGAAATATATAGGTGGAATGTTCTAGGCGTGTCAGTGAGGCTGTACTGGAACTGCTGCACAGTTGACGATTTTTCCTCCCAGCACACTCTCTGAACTGATAATAAAATCGGGTTCCTCGTCCAAGTCTTCGATGAGTGAGAACAACAAAACCGAACAAATTTGTCTTCTTTTAAACTTACTTATCTCAGGCATGGCGACTATGAATGACTGTCAAAAGTCCCTATATAGGCTACTGAATCATTGGCGCACTCCACACTTGAATATCGCAGTTTAAGAAAACGCTCTTGCCGAAAAAGGCAGGTGCACTGAACATCCTGCGAGATTCAAAAGTATGCAACCGAAATCAGCAGCGTTATTCAATTGTTCAATTTTAAATGGCTACAGTAAACTAATTAGAAAATACTTCACTTAATAATCGTTGGTTAAATTATAAAACTCAACATCAATAATTAATGTAAGCTTACAAAAAATTAGGAAATTTGCACCTTGAAATTGTAAAATGTTTTCACCACATGAAAACACAAACAAAACCGACCCATGTGATTATGTAACAGAACACATATGTAACACTTTGACCATACTGGCAACATCTGAAGGATAGCGTTGTCATCTACACGTTTTTTAGAGAGAGAGAGCTATGCAAGGTAGAGGACCAAAGTGCCAACAGGGTGATCTTAGCCACCCGCCAGTAAGCCTGTCCAGGGCAATAGTACTTGCTAAATTCAAATCACTCATGATGCTAACAAATGAAACATTACATTGTAACACTTATTTGACAATGAAGTGTGTAATATTTATGTATTCCACTGATACAATAAACAGTAGGTATATAAATATACACATTTTATACAACTACTACCTCGAGAAACAAACATTTTATACAAAATTATTTACTTACATGCACTACTCAAGGCTAAACCGACGCGCACAAAATGGCTAAGCTAGAACGCAAAGGTTTCAGAAAAGAAGAATATTGAGGAAGATTGCAGGGCCGGTGCTGCGGTGTGTGCCCCTAGGGCAGCCAAAGGCAATAGTCCAGTGCTGTGGTTCGTTACTCTAGGAATGCTCGGCCCAAGCCCCTAGGCCGGTGCTGCGGTGTGTGCCACTTGGGCAGCCTAAGGCAATAGGCCGGTGCTGTGGTGCATTACCTAAGGGATGCTCGGCCGTAGCCCCTAGGCCGGTGCTGCGGTGTGTGCTCCTAGGGCAGCCAAGGGCTATAGGCCGGTGCTGTGGTGCGTTACTTTAGGGATGCTCGGCCCAAGCCCCTAGGCCAGTGCTGTGGTGCGTTACCTTAGGGATGATCGGCCCAAGTCCCTAGGACGGTGCTGCGCTGTATTCCCTAGGCCAGACTAAGGCAATAGGCCGGTCCTGTGATGCGTTACCCTAGGGGATGCTCAGCCCTGGCCGGTGCCTTTACCTTACATATAGTAAGTTGAGTTTGTGGGATTTTAGGAGCTCAGTCACTTCCTAATTTTATGTATCGATCGACAACTGTTTATCTTACAAAATTTTGGATGCAGTAAGTTACTTAACACACAAAAAGGACGTATCGTTCTATGGCGACTTGCCTCCTTACCGTCCTACCACCAGGGCTCACTATCTTGGCCTACACATTCCATAATAATTGTACTGTTAAATCTATTCATAACAACCCGTTATAGGGGAGGCTCCATTTTGTAGAGCATCGCCCAGTAGATAAGACATGTTGGTACAAATAATGTATGTGCAAATATTGAAAACAAAAACGAGTACAGCAGACAGCGTCACACTATTACCCATTAATTAAACATTTTCTGAGTCCAGGGGGGGGGGGCGCCCCTATCTGGATCTGCCACTGAACGTCTGTCGGGCCAGCTAGTCCAAAATAAATAACAGTTACACAATGTAATAAAACCGTTACAAATTTTTGTTACCATTTACTATTATTCAGTAGCTTTTTGTATAGTTAATTATCAAACTAATTTTGAATGCAATTTTTACATAATTTAATTTTAATTTCACTAGTATACTATAGTAATATAGAATAGGGATGGGTCGGTTGCATTTTTTATCGGTTCGGTTTCGGTTCAGTTTAAAAAAAAAAAACAGGTCGTCGGTTTCGGTTATTTTTCAAAGAACTTACAACTGTCTCGTCCATACTCTAAATTTAAGTTTCTACCTAGATTCTGAAATTCTGCCTAAAAAAACCTTTAATTGATTATATACCGGTACCTATAAATTCCTATTTCATTCTTTGTTTCACTGGTTTACATAAATACTGCTTCAGAGACACTATGCAGGAGAGTTGTTAAAAAGTCACAAGTAATCAATCAAAGACAAATCAAATTAATTTAAATTTAATATTATGGGTCATTACAAAATTAATTAATCACCTAGGCTTAAAATCTTGTTTATCCAAATAATAACAAGTTAGCCCAGGGCTGTAACAAAGTCTATGTAATCTTTAACTTAAACTTTGTTAAGATGTTAAGGTTTAAGTTTAGCCTACTGTAAGCCTAACCTTAAAAAAAAGTTTACCTGTTTTTGCTGATATTTTAGTTTTTTAGATTTTGGAAACCCATAATCTAATCGTAAATACAGCCTACTGTAGGCCTAACCTTAAAAACAAAATAAGTTCACCAGTTTTGCTGATATTTTAGTTAACCCAGAATATAATCGTAAATACAGTTTACAGATTTAGTTTATAAAATCCAAACCAGAACATTATAAAATCCAAACCAGAACATTTTAAACAAGGAAGTGATCACAAATAATATTCCTAGACAGATAGACCAGCATTTTGCACTGTTTGGAACTGTCTAGGCTTCAGGTAGTTTTTTGCACTTTTAGACTTCTTCCATTAGCACCTTTCATGAATAGAGAGCAATAAATCACTTATCTGTACCTGTCATTCAATGCCTCTGAGAGTTTATGAAAACAATGAATCCCTTTGAAGCAGAAGAATACTAAATTCCTAATTGGCTCTATCGTGTACAGTTTTAAGTGATTTTATTTTAAATAACTTATACAATTTTAAATCATATGCAGCCATTTTACAATTATTTAGTAGGTATTTTTCGGTTAATTTTGAACCTAATTTACAACCTTGTCAATTGCAATTTAATATTGATTTTCATCAGTATCCTACTATAATATAAAATAAACAAAATCAGTTTAATTTAAATTTATAATGGGAAAAGAGCACGATTATAAAATAATATACATTTCATTTCCGTATTCAGAGAGACAGATGTTCAACAGTGACTGATAATTGCAGGACCTGTCAAACTGTCAAGGTCAAATTTGTTGTCGCAACCAAACCCTCCCCACCCCTCTCGCCTTGCTTCCTTATCTGTTTTCTTTATTCACTTACATCCATAAATAGAACTAACTCCTGTCAAGTTATTTTGGGACTGGAAAGGAAGTGATTAGTTGTCGGGAGGAGTCTTATTTCGACCATTTATTTTGTTAAATGTTGTTTAGCTTGTCCTTCGATATTTGTACAACATTATAATGCTTATTTCTAGGGGTGTGCGATGCAGCGATTTTATGTCGATTCGATGCAACGATGCGATTCAAAGAATTTCGATTCGAATCGATGCAATACGATTCGATTCAATGCGACATGTTTCAGTGATTAAAACTCAGCCTATACACCAATGTTTATTACCAACATGGGTAATCTACCTTCTTGGCCAAAGTCAAGTTATATTTTTCTGATTTTATTTCCTCATAACCTTAATATCCTGAAATAACCATGAACTGTTGACGTTTGTTGACTAACTAAATAAAAATTAGATCAAACCATGACAAGAAAAATAATTTCAAATACTTGATACTTAGGTTTTATCTTTATTGAGGAAATTTGATTAAGCACGACTAGTGGTGAAATATTCATATAATAACCAAACAATATTAAAGTATAACAGCTTTTGCTATTTGGATAATTTGTATAAATCTTGTAAGTAAGAAAGAATGGGTATAAACAAATTAAACAATCAATTGAACAGTTTAATTTTAATGATAACAGTTTATAAAAAAATATAAGGGCTTAATAGTTAAACCCCGCAGCTGCCAGTGCAGTTGCCACAAGAAAATCCACTAGATTAGAAGTGCTCTGCTAAGGTGGTCTGGTCGTAAGCAAACTAGCAGACGTAATGCCGATTTCCAAAATATCCCATATATGGGATAAAAATCCCTCAAGTGGAAACACTACTACCATGCCAGTAAAACCACCGTATTTTGACACAATACTATTGTACCCACCCTAAAACTTTATTCAAATAACTCACTATCACAATTTTACGTATTAAAAAACTACGAAAATACTAATTTAAACTAGTATTTAATAGTAAACAACAATAGTAGGCCTATATTTGGTGCAATTAACGATATCATAAGAGGACTTATGGTGCAAATATCGTACATCTGGCAACACTGAATATCGTATCAGGTAACATCAGTGCGTAATAAAGACTTCTAAATCAAAAATATTCCTCCGTGGTCCGCCATTGTTTAATGCGTAGGAATATCAAACTTAATATTAACTTCAATTATATCGAAAGTGTTACAACTGGTTATCAATCTTAATTTCTGAAAAAAATAACTCTCCTTCAATTATAAAATCCCCAACAAATTAATGTTTTAACAACGTAATAGTGGAACTACTTTTCCGAAGAGATGTGATTACCATTACTGCTTTGCAGTAGTGATGGGAGAATCGAATACTGCCGAATCGAATACACCCCTGTATTCGAACACGTATTCGGATACTTGAACTCGAATACTTCCGGTACTGAACGCTGCGCCGGCCGGCTGGATAACTGGCGGTGGCGGAACGGCGCGGCGGATTCTTGGAATTCATGTCTAGACTTGTCTTCCCCACCCTTCCCCGCACCCTGTTGTTTGTTTTCAAATGTCAAAATAGTCGACGGACGGCTGCGGTGATCGCGGTATTGCATCATAGTTTTTTGTGCAAAACAGTTTAGTTTTTTGTGTAGGCCTACTCATTAGTGAAAGTTTATGTGATATAGTTATTGTATTTCAATTTTATTATTTTAATTAACTATTGGTAGCCTTTGTGATTAACTGTGCAATATGCCTCCCAAAAGGTCTCCTGTGTCGGAACATTTTAATCAAGTTGATAGAGTTTGTGATGTGTAAAAGTTGCAAGAAAAAATTTAAATACCATAGCAACACGAGCAACATGACGATGCCCTTGAAACGAAACCACCCTCATTTGCTGGCAACAGAAACTGTTCTTATAATTAGAGTTTAGTAGTTATTTATCCAGATTTAATGAACTAAATTAAATTAAATGCAATTTACAGCAATTTTAACATAAATGAGTCCTAATGATTTCTTTCGTAAAGTGAATACTTTGCGCCAACTTGCAAGTGAATTCGAATTCGAATACAATATTGAAGTATTCGAATACATGAATACTTGGGCTGTATTCGAATACTGTTCGATTCTGCATTCGATTCTCCCATCACTACTTTGCAGCTGTCGTTGCGTCATCGTCGTCATTTAATCGTCTGCTGCCGATTTGTTTTAAATCAAACCACGTTATAAACTGTGTTATGTGCTAGCTGCTATATCTAAAACATATCTTAAAGGATACATCTGGAAAATAGGGATTAAATTAAAACGCAAACATTAGAATATACTTTATTTATTTATTTCTACGACTGTGAGACAGCCGGTACGAACTTTGCCGATTAGGATAGCATCGAACACTTTCGATGCATCGCTCTTTCGATTACTTCCGCATCGAATCGACGATTCGATGCATCGAATCGAAATTTCAATGCTTTTCGATGCATCGCACACCCCTACTTATTTCCAATACGAGCATTTACTGACAGTGAAAAACCGAAATTGACATTAAAACAAAACAGAAAAACAAAAACTGTTTAATATAAATTCATTATGGGGAAAAACATGATTGTAAGTTAATGACTCAAAGAAGTAATAAAGATCAGTCGACTGATTTATTGTTTTCAACTGGACCCCACCCTTCCCCTCGCGTCTCGTCTTCCTTCCTTCCTTATCCCTAATGTCAGATTTTTTGCTCCTGATCCAAACATTCCCTGTGTACATCTCCTACTTCACAGGTATTCATAAATAACTCACATGTCATTGTCTCCTTTCATATATGAGCTAAAACAGAGTTTAGGCTTATTTTTTTAGTTCAGTCGCTTATTTTGTTAAACATTGGTTACACGGTGGGTACACGGTGGGAGTACATTTTCCATTTTCAACCATTTTCCAAATGGGCCATTTTCAACTACCCAAATGGATTTTTCGAGTAGTCTCTAGCTATTACTTGCTTGGCCTTCGAGTATTAGAAAATACTCGACAGGTACTCGAAAACTCGAGTACTCGCCCACCCCTAGTTTATTGTAATTAAATTACACTACGGTACCTGCTTTGCTTGGAAAATAACTAAATCATGTAGAAATCATGCTACCCCAGTTACGATAGGTTAGTTTATTAACAGGCTGTATTTCCTCACTAATCCTAAATACTTGTATTCATTTGCTGTGTCTTCACATATTTTGTCCTACTATCTACTACTGAATTTCTTGACAATGCCTCTTAAGGAAAAGAAATTGAGATAGTGGGGGGCAGAACAGTTTCCTTCTCTCCAGCGTCACTTGAAGGGGAAGTTTACTTACCACACACATACTCCTTTCATTCGTGCCATTGGATAAAACAGTTATTTTAGAAATTGCTGTTTTATTACAGCTGTTATTTATCGATCATTCGCTATGTAGGAACAGTATTTCTGGATCTGTTATTTTGTAACTGTTTTTAAAACTAATTATTAAATGTCAAATACTAAAAGAGAGATGGAATAATATAAGTTGTAGTAACTGTTATTGTTATACAAAAAATAAGTGTTAGCCCATCATTAAGCTTTCGTACACGCTTGTGTATAAACTGTGGAGGGGTAACACTTCCTACAACCCTCTCTAAATTTTTCATGGCTTACGGGTGGTGGGGTGAGGCCCGTCTCCCTCTCCTACCTACGCTGGATTTTTCATGCCGGGCACTGTCGAGAAAGTCCAGTTATAGACAATAGACAATAGACAATAGACAATAGACAATATTTATTAGTCATTCAGTAATTTACAACAATTACAATAGACCTCGTCACAGTACTTATTACTACAATAAAATTAACCATATAATATATGACATGTAGGTGATAAAATATTTATACAAAAACAAAATGCACAGACAGATTAGACACATGTCATAACAGATACAGATTTTAAAATTTCTCCTTATTTAGATTTATTTCAAAAAATTCTCTAATATCATAAAAGGGATGTTTTATTAGCCAGTCATGAAGTTTGTTTTTAAAAACATTTAAAGGTAAAGGAGAAAAGTGTGAAGGTAACCTGTTATATAATTTTACAGCTAAATTTGTATGATAATTCATAGTCTTAGTCAGTCTACATCTGCTCACAGCTAATTTATCATTTCCCCGTGTAGAGTAAGAATGAAAGTGGTTCACTTGTAAATAGTGGTTAAAATTAGACTTAATTAATAACAAGACATCAAATATATACAGATTTACTATGGTCATGATACCTGTTTCTTTAAATAGAGGTCTACAATGTTCCAGTTTATGTGAATTAGTCATTATCCTCAGTGCCCTTTTCTGCAGTAATAAGATTTTATTAATACCTGTACCATTACCCCATACAATAAGGCCATATCGAATTATACTTTGGAAAAAAGCAAAATAAGCAACTTTTAGATAATCTAAAGTTACATGTCTTTTCAAATTACTTAGTAAATATATTACTCTAGAGAGTCTTTTACATACTTCATCTATATGGCAACTCCAAGAGAGCTGAGAATCAAGAGTAATACCAAGTATTTTAACACTATCAGAAACATCAGAATTTACATTATTTTTTGTGGAAGTTAAAGTAACAAGGAGATTCTGAGTTTTATTTTCATTTAAGTACAGTCCATTAGCAAGAAACCAATCTGTAGCTTCATCTAAAGAAATTTTAGTCAAAGTTTTAAGTTGAGTAATATCTTTGTGCGTACTGAGTAATGTGGTATCATCAGCATATATAGCTGAAAATGTGGAAAGATTACAGCTGGGATCATTTATCATAATTAAGAAAAGTACAGGTCCCAGAACAGAACCCTGTGGGACACCATATTTGACATTGATAATTTTTGACAAGGATCCCTTAACATCAACAACTTGCTTTCTATTGTCCAGATAAGACCTAAACAATTCAAATTCAGCATTAAGAACACCATAATATTGCAGCTTTTGCAAGAGCAAATCATGCCTTACAACATCGAACGCCTTGCTCAAATCACATAAGGTTAACTGAGCAGAGCAAGTATCTTCCAAATTTTGCAGAATATTATTGACAAGTTCGTCGACTGCTGCAATCGTCGAACGTCCACATCTGTAACCATACTGTCTAGGACAAAAGAGACCTAAATTTTCAAAATAACTACATAACTGCATCTTTAAAATTTTTTCAAAAACCTTAGCCATTACCGGGATACATGAAATTGGGCGATAACTACTTGGCAAATTTTGATCACCTTTTTTATAGACTGGAACAACCCTAGATATTTTCAGACAGGCAGGAAAAACCCCACTTACTATACATTTATTTAGACAATATGTAAAAGGCTCCAATATAAGGTGTATAATTTCTTTAAATAATACACTATTAAATCCATACACATCAACTGACATTGAATTAGAGAGGCAATTAACAATTTTCAAGACTTCTTGGGCTGAGGTTTCTCTACACTGAAATTCAAAATTGGGCTTAGTTTTTTTACAGAGAAATTGAGCAGACAAATCAACAGTTGTATCAGTTTTATGGCTTAAATCTTCTACTACATTAATAAAAAAGTTGTTAAATTCATCAGGCAGAATATAATTTTCATAGCTATGTTTTTTATTTACAGAGCCATTAATAATTGCCCAAGCAGCTTTACACTTGTTCTTAGATTTTTCAATCGTTTCCATGTTTTTATCCCTTTTGGCAGACTGCAAAGCATTTCTATACAATTTTCTTTTCATTTTTAACTGGAACGAAATCTGGTCATCATTAGTTTTGTTAAATACATCTACTAAAAAAAGAATTTCATTCTTCATTTTTTCAAGCTGTGGGGTATACCAATCTTTTAACTTAGCTTTTGCTTTTACACCACCATTCTTACTAACTAAAGGAAAACATTTATTAAATATACATATTAACTTGTCAAAAAATACATTAAAATTTTCCTCCGCAGAAGTACTGTCCAACATACAGAAAGACCAGTCAAAACACTCCAATTCATTGATAAATAATCTTTTCTTAGGCTCAGTGATTTTTCTTACCAACCCCTTATGGCCCTCACCTATATTTTTATTCACGACAGTCAATTTAAAGATTTCAAAATGGATAGCTTTATGGTCAGATAAAGCAGGGTCAAATACAGAAACATTAAAATTATTTTTCTTAAGATTAGTAACAACATTGTCCAAACATGAATTTCCCCTAGTAAACTCTCTATTTGTACAGTATAAATTATATTGACGCAAAAGGTTCAGAAATTCAGGAACACTAGGCTTACACTTAGTAATATCAAAATCAGCATTAAAATCTCCACATATAATCAACTTACAATTAAAACTAATCAGGTACTTCAACATTAGGTCAAATTTGTCAAGAAATAGCTTTACGCTTCCATCAGGGGACCTATACAGAGATACAATAATTAAACACGAACTATAATCAACAACACGTATGGCAGCAACCTCAATATGAATTTCATCACAAAAATTCATCAAGTCCATAGGCTTAAAACTAACATCCTTAGAAACAAGAATAGACACTCCTCCCCTACCATTTACTTTACGGCAATAGCTGTTACCAACAATATAGCCCTCAGGAACTGACAAATCAATTGAGTCTAAATTAAGAAAATGTTCATTTATGCATACAATTTTATAATTACCAGCGATAAGTATAGCCTCCAATTCGTCTACTTTCTTTTGAATACCCCGAATATTTAAATGCATAATTTTAAATTTTTCTTTTTCACTAGGCCCTAAAATATTAATACTGTTATCAGAAGAAAATACAAAATTAGGCCTCCTATTACAAATTATGGAAAAATCATCTCCACTTAAAGTACTGTTTCCTACGGTGGTGGTACAGGGTGTTGAAAAGAGTCGTTTCCCATAGACGCAGTCTCCTTTTCCACTGCTATGAGTAGCTGTGATGTTGGGTTGGGGTCAGAAGCACAGGCACTGCGTTCAATGGTGGAGTCTATCTCAATTGCGTCCCTGACACATTCAAGCTGAATTGGTGATAACTGCAAATCAGTACTCGGAGTGTTAGGTTTACTGGAAGTTACCGGCATCACAGTCACACTTTTTTCTGTCAGTGCACCACAAATTTGTCTTGCGAGCCAGCTCTTGCCACGTTCATTCAAGTGCATACCATGCCGTGTGTATAATTGTCTATCCGCTGCACTCACTTTAACCAGATAAACATTGGGAAATGTTTTACTTAAAGACTCAAGCAGTTCATTCACTCTTCTTACTTCCCCATTAACACAAGACCAATCATTTAAATCATGTCTGATAGGAAGGTCAAGTAGGACTACTCTATTACTACTATATTTCTTTAAAGTTCCTTCAATAGCATTTAATGCATTATGAGCTTCATTGCGAGCAATGTCATTAGAGCCACATACAATGGTAAGCACATCTTCATGACCCAGTTTTTCTCCGTCAATATTGTCATAGTTGAGAATCTGCCCAGCCAATCCCCCAGGCCTAACAAAACCCACTGGATCAAATGTCTTAGAGTAGTTGTTTAAATGGAAAGCCAAATTACGCCCATGGCTATCAGCACATAAGAGTATCTTTTGCTTCTTAGTATTTTTTATAACTTCATTGCTACCTTTATGCTTTTGAACCTTAGTAGAATTAACACTAGAGATGATGTTTGTACTCAAACCTGAAGAATTTACTTCACTGGGAAAACCAGTATGCACTACATCGTCAGAATCGTCATCCTCCAAATCATCTTGAAGCACCTGAAACGGATTTTTTGTAACAAAATTAGGTGCAGCACTTGTAACATCACTGCAATGAACATTTGTTTTTTTACGATGAGAGGTTGCAGCTACCTTATGCCATATATCAGTCGCAGAGAGGGTTTGAGGTTTATAATTTTTATTCTTGAGTGGAGGAAAACATTTTAAACATAAGGGTTTTACTCTTTCTAATTTATATATTTGATTTTGTTTTTCAAAACATTCTTTTTCTAGCAGTTTAGTTATGTTCTCTAAGCTACGTATGGTATCCAACATATTTTTGGTCTCCTCTTTATAAATAACACAGCTATCACAGTTCTTAATTTTTTTATCATTATGTGTAAAAGATTCCCTGGACTCATCTTCAATCTGTACTATAAGACTCTCTCTTGCTTCTTTTTCCAGTTTTAGCTGCTGCTCTAAAAACTTGATCTTGTTCTGCAACTCCTTTTCACCCTCATAAAATAGTTTTTCCCGAGATTCAAAATTTTCCTCATATTCCTTTAACTTATCCTCCAGTTCTAATATATACAGAGAGCTGTTGTTTTTTGCCAAATGAAGTTCTTGTTTTAATTCTTCATTCTCATTGAGAATGGATTTATTCAACTCCTCAAATAGCGTGGAGCAATTAAACTGTTCTTCCAAAACAGTTGTCAAACAGATGAATCGATGTGAATTGTTCTTATTACTCGATGTATGACTGACACTGCGGTGTTGTGTAGGCCGCAACAACTCTTCATCGTCTAGTGTGGGGACGCAGCCTTCATCAGGCTACCGAGGTTCGTCTTCCCTTCTGAGTGACTCCAGTGCCAACCCCAGCCCCGGCCCCCATACCGTCAATAACCCCTTGTTTGTCTACAGATACGACAGTGTCACTTCCGAATCTGGACACTCAGGTAGGCTTTACAATATGTTATGCTTACTATTGAAGGTGTTCTTACAGAAAAAAACACCAAGATATATTTATAATAGGGGTGGGCGAGTACTCGAGTTTTCGAGTTCCTGTCGAGTATTTTATGATACTCGAAGGCCGAGCGAGTATTAGAGACTACTAAAAAAATCTAGTCGAGTAGTTGAAAATCGCATAGGTACTCCCTCCGTGTCAAAATAAGTGACTGAAATAAACAAAAATAAGCCTAAAATCTGTTTTTAGATCATATAGGAAAGGAGAATTATTTATGTGAGTTATTTATGAATACCTGTGAAGTATGAGATGTGCACAGGGAGTATTTGGGTCGGGGGGAAAATATGACCTTGGAGATAAGGAAGACGAGACGGGGCGGGAGGGGTGGGGTCAGTTGAAAGCAATAAATCAGTCGGCTGACCATCATTATTTTTTTGAGTCATTACCTTACAACCACGTTTTTCCCCATTATGAATTTATTAGGGGTGTGCGTGTACTCGAGCCTTTGAGTTTTCGGCCGAGTATTTTAATACTCGAACTTGACTCGAAACTTTGAAAACTACTCGAAAGTTCGAGCGAATATTTCCCGCTGATTTTCGGATGATCGCTAACGATCGCGATCGGCCAAACCGCAAAGTAACGGCCGCAAAAGACAATCGCATCACGTAAAATCGGCCGAAAATGACAACCGCGAACGATTGCGACCGGCTAAAACGCGTAGTAACGGCGGCAAAAGGCGATCGCATCACGTAAAATCGGCCGAAAATGACGATTGCGACCGGCCAAAACATGTAGTAACGGCCGCAAAGGCAATCGTATACGTAAAATCGGCAGAAAATGACGACCGCGAACGATTGCGACCGGCCAAAATGCGTAGTAACGGCTGCAAAAGGCGCGTAAAATCGGCCGAAAATGACGGCCGTAGTGTGTCATTTCGGCCGTTAACTAACGATTTCGTTATTTAATATTGATTGTAAGCAATGTCTGGACCAGGTGAAATTGGCCAATTGACAACCGGGCCCTGTTTCATCGGCTGGAAATGAATGTCACACCGTGTTTTGTTTGTCAATTTGATTGTACTGGCCAAAACTTTGTATTGCTACTCATGTATTAGTTAGAAACCATGTTAAGATTATCAAATCTAGGATGGGATCCAAATCCCATTACACTATTTTAAACTACAAACTGATGGCAACTACTCGCTCGAAAATACCCGAAACTCAAAAATAATTGGCACTAATCAACTCGATTTAAAAAATCACTACTCTCACACCCCTAGAATTTATATTAAACAGTTTTTGTTCTTCTATATTACAGTAGTATACTAGTGAAATTAACGTTAAATTATGTAAATATTGCATTAAAAATTAGTTTGATAATTAACTACTAAAAGCTACTAAATAATTTTAAATGGTAACACAAATTTTTAACTGTTTTTTACATTGTGTAACTGTTAAATATGTTGGATTATCTTATGTGGTTTTGAAAAACTCATCTAAAAACAATTAAATACAAACTAATTTTAAATTTTGATGATGTTTATTAGCTCAATTACTTTAAATTTGAGTTAGCCAAACCAACAAGATATGTCTGTATATTAATTACTTTATTTATATTTTAGTTTTATATGGAAAGAACTACTCAAATCGATACTGAGTAGTTGGTTCAATACTTGACGCGACTCGATTTAAAAAAACACTTCTCGCCCACCCATAATTTGTAAATTTGTGTTCCTCATAAATAATTTGTAATTAAATATTGAGTTCCTTCCTCGGTCGATTGACCAACTGCAGGTCTTATTGTTAATGACTGCCTTCTGCGAGCTTTTCGTGGAAATTTACTTTGTCTTCATGACGGTATGCAAGTCATGTCTGAATTGCTAAAGAATTGGATTTGGCTGTAGTAGCATTAGAGACTTGTTTTTCCAAAGGTCCACACAAGTAAATCTCTGTGGTTCAGGACCCGAATTTGAAACCTATTTGAAAGAATTGAAGTAATATCTACATAACTGTTTTTTTAATTTATGACGTACAGAATATGGTGGCTGACTAAAACACCACTGGATATAATACAGAAAACCATTCATAACTATTCAGATGTTTTGAATGTTATGGTCTTTATTAGTGTAAGACAACTTCGCCACTGCCTAATTTTCCTGTACTTAAGTGAAAACATAAGAAAAGTATAATTTCACTTATCTTCTTTTAATAATGGTTTAGTAAAAATTAAAATAAATTTTATTTACAAAAAAAAACTCCAGTGTAAGTGTAACCATTGAGTATACACTAACTAGAGAGACAGCGATAATGTTAAAGGGTAAAGGGCGTGATTGCAATTAGTGGCAAGTACACGCATCTGACGTTACGAGCGACACCGTCGCCGCTTAGTACACAAGTTCTCTGTTAGAGCGCAGCACGGCTGACGACTTGCAGATCAGCAACAAACCGTACCCCACCACTAGCCTTGCAGGCGCCGCGCCGTCGCTATCGTTATTGTCTGTTAGTTTATCACACAAACGTAAAAACCACCAAATGGAGTTCTCTGGCCTTTACCAGGGCTGTAATGTTATTATTCCAAAACTTTACACGGTACGAAAACTTGGTACTGAATTTAAAACTAGGACTACTCATTTTGCAATTATAACTAATGTCATTTTCAACTGCTTTATCATTGTAAATTTAGAGAAAGTCCATTTACAGATGGTAGATTTATTACCTTATTCTTTTCCAAAAATGAATGCATTTAACCCTTTGAGCGCCAGCGAAAAATGCACCGACTTCCTCTACAAGCCTGCGCTAATACTCCCGTGATGCGCTAAATGGCCAGAGCAAAATCAGTGTTTTTGTATGTCTTTGCTAAAAGTGTTATAAAATTGGAACGAATTTACATAAATAGGTCCGGCTTATTTTATTTTACATCTAAGAAATTGTATTTCAATTTAGAATGATTACACATGGGTAAATAAAAAATAAAAAAATTTATATAAAAAAAATTATATATATTTTTTTTTTCATTTATGGGTACAAAACTACTTTTCAAAACGTGTTTATTTCCTCATACTATATATTTTCTTGTTCATTACTTATATGAGAGTAAACGTTCCAATTTTGAAAAATGTATATAAATAAATAAATTTACTATGCCAATATATATGCGAATGTGCACGCTAAATGTCCAGAGCAAAATCAGCAATTTTGCTTGTCTTTACTAAAAGTGTTGTAATATTGGAATGACTTTACATAAACGGGACCATTTTTTTCTTATATTGTGTGTAAGACGCTTTAGTACCAATGTAGATTTATTTATTATACATAAGAAAACAGACCTAGGGGAAAACTGTTGTAAACTAAATAAGAAACCAAAGCAAACATTTTTTATTTTGTAAAAACGAAGTTTCAAAACAAATTTATTTCCTTACATACTACATTACCTTATTCAACTCCTTTATAAGAGCAAAAATTAATATTTTGAAAAAGTTATATGAATAAATTTATTATATCAACATAGCCTACATAAAGAAAGTCTGTATTACCATATTCACATTATGTTCTCAAGAAGCATTGTTTGCGTTGAAAAATCACAAAAACTGAATAGTGAGAAATAGAATAAAAATGAAGCAATATGAGTATAAAACATTGAAGCAATATGAGTATAAAACGTTTAAAAAAACATATGGTATAAGAAAATTATATTTACACAACAAAAGTATTTAGGCTAGTCACAAACGTGATTTGTGTAACACTCAGGATGAACACCTTTACGGCAGTTATTACACATTGTCCTTGTTCGGCGACGTCTCCCATCTGGGTTGTTTCGTCCGCTGCACACGTTGCAACTCTTTTCTTTCCCCTCGGAAACTTTGAAAGTCCAGCTCTCCTTGGGCCGTCACCACCTCCCCCAATGTCAACACTTCTTCGCTGTAACCATGGCAGCGCAAGATCGTCAATAACAGCAGATATAAAATCTAAGCGGCAGAGTTTGTTTTCCGTTGTGTTTAGTTTATACAACACGTAGGCGTTCAACACCATCCTCGCAAAAACATTGAATATTACTTTCTTCCAGGTTTTCATACTCCTCCTCTCGTCCAGATATGTGTAGAGCATCTGGTCTGTCCCATCTATCCTGCCCATACCCATATTGTAATCGTGAACTATCTGCGGTTTTCTTTTGACTAGAACTCTTCTGTTCCTTAGACGAGTAAACTGAACAGTTTTCGCCAAGCTTTTTGAGGATAAAAGTATAAACTGCGATTTGTTCGTTGGTTTTTCGCGCCAAGCCATCGTTAGGATAGGACCTTTACGTAAGTAAGTCTTTTTTCCAACAGCATATTTTCCGAGCAATGGTTTTCTGAGGCCTTTCCTATCCAAACGTACCGTGCCCGTTAGCCAGGTCAATTTAGAGTAAAGATCTCGGGCCAGGGTAATAGTTGTGAAAAAGTTGTCTAAAAAAAGATGATAACCTTTGTTTAGAACATTTCCCATTTTCATAAGGGTTTGAACAACGTAGTGACCAAGTCCTTTGTTCGCCATTTCGGTCCTTTCATCAGCGGTTGTATATCTTGCACCTTTATAACAAAAAGAACACACGCAGTAGTAAATAATGGCGTCACATAACACCCACAGTTTTACCCCCCATCGGTGGTGTTTTTTCTTCGGCAGGTATTGGGTAAGGGCTGTGCGTTTTTTAGTGCCAACAAGGGACTCGTCAACGCTCAGTATTTGATAGGGGAGATAATATAGCTTGAACAGCCTATTTGCATGGTCTATGACCGTTTGAAATCTGGAGCAAGGGTCGTAGCCGGGTTCACCATTTTTGGGAAGGGTAGTAGTAACAACTACGTGGAAACATTTCAAGAGCAGTTCAAACCGGTTCCGGCTCATGATCTTTGGAAACTATGGCGTCGAGTGAGACATTGTTGTAGTCCAGTAGCTTCTAATATTCGGTTTTCTGACAATGCCCATGTTCATTATTATAGCCAAAAATGCCTTCATTTCATCAAAGGTCACTCTCACCCAGTCCTGCATACGCGATTTAGGAGATAGCACATTACTGGAAATAAACTTTTCGGCATATCGGTTTGTCTCGGTCACGATAGTTGAAATAAAGGACACAGTAAAGAAGAGGTTGAAATAGGCAATCGGCTTTGAATTTACCGGGGGACAATGCTTTGGCCCGGGTTGTTCGCAAAAATTAAATTGATGGTCATATCCAATGTCTGTTTCTTCAGCCAGTTCATCCCAACTGCTACTTTCAGGTTCCGGATCTGGTCGAGTTCTAGGCCTCCCATTTCCGCGACCTGCAACACGTCCGCCCCTCCTTCTTCCTCTCGGTCCACCTCTTGATCGCTGTTGAGGCCCAACAGTATTTGCAGCTGGAGTATTTTCTTCAGAAGATGACGACGGGTCGTATATAGGCCTATTAGGCGACCGCGGCAGAACACTATTTCCTATTAGTCCCCTTCTTACACCAGATGACGAGGACATGTCTGGATCAAAGTCTGGATCGGCATCAGTGTCATCCACAATTTCACTATCTGAACTAGATGGCGAAGATGAACTGATAGTTAGGTCATCATCACTTTCGTCTTCGGCAGAATCAATAAAATTAATGTTTCCTTCAGTTTGTATGCCGCTTACTAACGTGTTAATTGCAGCGACGTTTTTTGCTCGGTTCACTCATTATTTATACACTAGAAACTAAAAACTTCACTAAATGTACGCAAACATAATGCAAAACAATACTACACAGGTTATTGCCAACATAAACAACAACATTCAGTAACAATTTTGCGCGCGAACAAATGGCGCGAACACATGGCATGGGCACGGCCATGGGGCCAGGCGCCACCACAGCCATCTGAATTCCACTATTTCCCAGTTGTGTATTAAAGTTAAAAATTGTGTTGTACTATATAAAGTATATATATTCTTGTAGGGACATTCTTCGGCTTTAATGTGGTATATAATTTAATATTACTAGCCGCATTATGTAAGCTCTAAATGAAAAAGCACTACCTGCCGATATATCGGCAGTTGGCGTTTTTCCGAATATGCCGCGAGTGCCGATATATCGGCAGTTGGCGCTCAAAGGGTTAAATCATTGATATTTAGTCAATAGTCAATAGTCAATCATCTTTATTCATGAAGAAGTACAGAGTACAACATTTGAACAGCGTCGAAAATGGTACAATTAATAAACAAACAATCGCATCACCATCTTAATTAAGTACAGCAGGAGCCAATCAGGGATTTCAACTTCCACTTTAAACAATTGTATTTTATACGTGACTTAATGTAGGCTAAATCCCTTTAGAGGGAGGTGGAAGAATTCCTCTAACGAGTAAATGGCCGCTTCAATTAAATATTCTTTCAGTTGTTTTTTAAATTTAATGTGATTTTTTTCATTTCTTATTTGTTCTGGGATACTTTTTAGAAATTTTTCCCCAGCGTATGAGGGCCTTTTCTCATACAATTTTAATCTATGATGATTCTGCATAACCACATTCTTTTTTCTTGTATTATAATGATGCACAGGTTGGTTAGAAACTTCATTTGCCATTTTATTTTTGACCAATAAAATAGAATCGAAAATGTATTGCCCATATACAGTAAGTATTTTTAACTGTTTAAAGTGTTCTTTGGCTGAATCATCATGGTTTAGTTTAAGCATTATTCTTACTGCTCTCTTCTGTTGTTTTAATATGTTATCCAAATTAACTTTTTTGGTTGCTCCAAATAGACAAATACCGAATGAAATGAAAGAATGGATATAAGCAAAATAAATATCCCTTAGTGTTGTAACATTACAATAAAAGGACATTTTTGTAAGGGCATAAATTCCAGAATTAATTTTTGTTAATATTCTGCTGACATGCTCATTCCAATCTAAATGGTGATCTATTGTTAGACCCAGAAAATTTGTACTAGTTTTTTGTTCAATTAGTTGTGAGTCATACATTATTATTGGTTCAGGGTGAACTTTATTTTGTGCTGTTTTAAATTTAATAAAATTTGTTTTTTTATGATTTAATATTAAATTTTGGTTTAGCAAGTAGCTGCCCAAATTTCCGAGTTCCACAAAAGCGGTCACTTCTGTTTGTTCTAATGTTGGGGATGATATCATTAAGTTGGAATCATCAGCATAGAGGCATAGTTCACTGCTAGGTTTACACGACAGTACATTACCTATGCCCTTTAAATAGCATAAAAAAAGTAAAGGTCCCAGAATAGACCCCTGCGGAACTCCATATTTGACTGGTTTTATTTCTGATGCTGTCCTAATTATTTTATTATTTATTAAGTGAGTTACTTCAACATACTGTGTTCTATTGGTTAGATAAGAATCAAACCATTGTAATGCATTTTTTGATAATCCAAGTGATTGTAATTTTTGTAAAAGGATAGGATGTTTTACACCATCAAAAGCCTTGGATAAGTCCATGAATATGCCTATTGTGTTTCCACCTCTATCAACAGACTCTATTACTGACTCTAAAAACGATACTGCTGCCGTAATAACTGATCTTCCAGATCTAAACCCATGTTGAATGTTATCTATTAAGTTAAATTTTTCAAGATATGATGTTAGCTGAAGCTGTACTATTTTTTCTTAAATTTTAGATACGGTTGGTAGTAGAGACACAGGTCGATAATTAACAATATTTGCAGAGTCATCTTTCTTATGTATCGGAACAATTTTTGCCTTCTTTAGTTGATACTTTAAACTGTAAAATAAAATTAGTATATATAACATTCAATAAATAACAAGAGTATTCTATTATCCTTTTATTAAAACATAATTAAGTTAATATACAAACCATACATAAATTCAATAGTGCAACGGGATAGAAGGGGCACAGAAAAGACACTTAAATAAGCCTTTGAATTATGAATGGAATTCCTTAACGCATATTTCGATTACGTGCATACTGCACAGATAAAAATGTAACCATTTTATATGTTGTTTTGAAGTTTGTGTTTGTACTCTATGGAAAAAAGGATGATAAAAATAGAATTCGCTGATACCAATATATGAAAAATTACTATCCTGATAACAAGTAATGCCCGACGAAGTTGCATAGTATTTTTTTGAACATGCTTATATTAATAAGACAGAAATAAATTTGTAAACCTTTATATTATTATAAATTTTACCATAATAGACATTCAGTTGGAATATTTCCTTTGGGTGAATCCGTCATCATCAGGTGATTTCTTTTCCCTTATTATTTATAGTAATTAATGGAACGATAAACGATGAATTTATAGAATAAAATGTATACAAAATAATTAAATCTGTACTCGAAATGTATACTATTATATCTCAATTTTATTCGTAATGTTGTAACTCACCCCAAGCGCTTCTACGGGATAATTATTTTTAAACCGTGGATCTCGAATTTATGAATTTCACATCCGTGATAAATTTCAGATGGATGTATATAGTGTGTCCAGAAAAGTGCTTAATATAGTTAATCATACAAATTGTTAGGAACAATGATTGCATGGAGGTATGTTTACAGTTGGTTATTTAATTAATCCTGTTTGTAAATCATGTAAAACAATTTCTTAATGCACTTCTAACAGTTGAACTCCGTTTGATACAAAAAAATACCTCTTTGTGATATTTTGAGTAATCAGCGTTGTTTCACTTTAAAGGGTGTTTGGTCAAAAAGTTAATTTGTAATATGTTATTTTTTTCACATCAGGATGAAAATTAGGAAACAAAATAGATATATATTAAATAATTCGGATTACTACTAAGGGAGTTATGGGTCTTAAAAGTAGAGATTTTGTCAAATGTTGGGAGAAGGTCAGTAAGAAAACCGTTGGTCCGATTTCAATGAATAATTTGCAGTTGTGTGGGTTAAATTCAGGTTATTATTATTAATATTATTTCATTTCAAAATAAAAAAATCAGAAATATATTTTGTACTTTAAAAAACTGTTAAAAATATATTTTTACAATTTTGTGGTATAAATAATAGATGTAGTTGTGCACAGTTGTACAGTATGATAGACAAGTTAAAATTTGTTTGAAGTTTATATCTTTTTTCATTTGGCCTGTGACCTGCTTCTTTGGTTCTTGGAAATTGCCCTCCGGGGCAGAGTGGGCCAGCTGCACTATGCCTCACTAATACAAACTCACACATACAGCGCCACCACGCACGCATCCCACGCACGAGCACGTAGTCCAAGGTCGCGCCGCCCCCTACACTCCCTCCAGCCACACTCTCCACGAATCCCGTCACTCGCTCAACACGAGTACCGCGTGTCCGCGTTTTTCAGTTTTCAGAGTATTATGGTATTATTGCAACCGTAGCAATTAATGCCTTGTAAGAAATATAGGCAGACAATAAATAGAAAAGCAATTGCGAGTAAATCATTGTTGTGTGAAACAAGTTATAGGCTAGGGTCTACCTGTCATGTAATTGAAGATCCAGCTTCTTCTGAAGATGTATTTAACTAATTGATAGGAAAGTGAAAATTTACGATTTAATTCAATTTTAAATTCAATTTAATTAATTTCCTGAAGCCTTACTGATAACTTTTTAATATTTCTTATAAATAAATAAAGAGAACCATAAAATCCTTTTATTTTCCTAGCATTGTATATTTTTGATTTGAGTATATATGTTTTTAAATCAGTAAATAGTAAAAGTAGGCGCTCATTGGTGATAGAACGGGGTCGAATCGCCGATTGTATTTGTAAAATATACGTTCTGGTAGTCGTTCGGGCCTATAAAACGGGATCCGGCTTCATTTTTCGCTGGAAAAATGTCGGTCCGATTGCAAATTGTTATGATTAATCACGGTTAGATTGTGAATTTTGGCATATATTGAGGCTCTGTCATCATTTTCGGTTAATAAATACCACGTTTTGGCCGTCGATTTCGGACTTTAGAATGCGAGGAACGGTTGTTTTCGGCAAATATAATGCTGTGAAATTGCCTATTTTGTTTTGCTATTTCCGTGGGTAATATCCGGTTCGCTTGCCGCTTCAGGCCAATAAAACGCGGTCTACTATACCAAAAAAATGCAGTCGTTTTGGTGTTTTTGAACACCATGTTGCGGCAAAAATTATGGTTTTACCGCTAAAACACGGCCTAAAATGCGTTTCGGACGTCGTTTTCGGTATATAAAACACGACCCGGCTTTATATATTACCGAGAAAATGCGGTCCGATTGCCCTCTTTGAGCGATTAAGTACATTTCCGGCATAAAATACGGTTTGTACTCAATTTTTGGCCGATAACAAAAATTGTGGTAGTATTTATGACTCATGTATATAGTCAATGGTAATATGCTGTAAAATGATCGCAAAAAATTACCGATTTTGGCTGATAACTACACACGCTGGGTCGGTATATTTCTCTAAAAACCCAGTTTGACCGTTTTCAGGCTAAAATGCGACTCGATTGACGTTTTAGATGGCAAAATAAGAATATATTGCTATTTTGGGTCGATAAAATGTGTTTCGATCTTAGTTTTGGTAAAAATCTTCGATTTCGAAGATTACATACTTTGATATTTCCGCTGGCGTGTTAGCCTTTAAGACGGCCACACACTACCGGACTTTTTCCTGAACAAAACATCGGACCGAGCAGGATTTGGGGTCGAAGGGAGAAAATCTGGTAGTTAGTGGGGCCTCCGAACCAGACATCGAACAAGACTTCGGACCAGACATCAGACCGAGCGCTCCCGAGGCGGTTTTTTGAGGAAAGATCAAAGAAAGATCGGTCCGATGTCTTGTTCAGGTTCTGGTTCGGGGTTCAGTACTGTGTAGTACTTCCATACGCTGCTCCGAGCGCTGTCACGAGCCCCGCCGCTAGCGATACGACCACGGTGAGGGTTGCGGTCTTGACCAGCGAGCACATAATACAGCTGGTCTTGACTGTTGTAATTTTAGTTTCCAGTTCACTAGTTTATGTAAAGTAGTCTGCACGATGGAGTGGTCTGAGGAAAACACTTTGATGTTAATTTCCGAGTCCAACAATTGGCCAGTTTTGTGGGACTTGTCCCATCCTTCACTACCACAAAGTGAAGAGGAATGACGCTTGGAGAGAAGTGGGTGAAATCGTTGGGAGGTGGGTGACATGGGTTAAGTGGGTGAAATCTACAGACAAGTACACTGCCGACTTACACAACGGCAACTAAAAGTCGTCCCCACCGTTTTCACCCCGCTCGGTGGTTTTCACGCTCAATCTGTCCGATCCGATGTCTTGATCGGGAAGAAGTTTGGAGTGAATTTAGCTACCTTCGTGCCCTGCTCCCTGCTCGATCCGATGTCTTGTTCAAGCAAAGGTCCGGTAGTGTGTGGCCGCCTTTAAATTACAGACTGGGTATAAACTATTGCGATTTTCCTTGGCCGATAAACTACGTTTAGGCCTACTTGTCATTTTCGGTTTAAATGTTACGACGACCATGAATTGCGGTCAAATTGCAATTTTTTATTTAAAAAAACCGGTCAAATTGCTGATTTTTGTCCATGAATTCAAGACAGTCGTCTTTTTAGGCCGATAAAACACATGTTGGTCAATAAAACGCGTTCGGCTATTCTTTACGGCCGATCAAATTATTATTGAAATTATTATTGTATTTTTTTATCAAATTTCCGGGGGAGGACTCTCGGACCCCCCACCCCTGAGGGGTATTTTATACACCCCCCCAAAATAAAACCCCCCACCCAATGTGACTCCCTGGATCCGCCCCTGATCGTGCCTGAATTTTACTTTTACTAGTAAGTAACAAATTCTTCTTTAGCATTAATAACAAACAGATACTAAATTCCAACAATAGCGAAAACTTACATCTAACAAAGGTTAGTATGTTGGTGATTGGAGTAAAATATCTCACAATTGCATATTTATGGACAAATTGTTATGGAATAGTTCGGGGACACTCTGCACATTTATTTAATACAGTATTTTAAGAAATTAATAAGATCAATGTATTATGATTAAATACATTTGTTAAATTGTAATTCTTAAAATTAAAAACAATTTTATATTTATAATAAATGTTTATACAATGATTAATGTTATTTGTTTTTAATACAGTAAAGCTATCCTAGCTTATTTAGGCCTAGATAATTCAAACGTCTATAATTCAAATTCAATTTTTTGGATAGTTCCAATTTTATTACCACGGTCCCTTGAGATTCGAACTGTCAAACATTTTTAATGATAAAATCTGTACAGGCTACAATAAATGTATTCATCAAAACTATAAAGTGAACGCTCAAAATAAAAATATATTTAAGATTAGTTGTCGGCGACATTGAAAGGCACATCAGTGGAAAATATTAAGCAACCCAGCCCTACTCAACCAGTCGAGCCGCGGGCCGAGGCCAGGCGCCCCGGACCGAAGAAGAACGAATAGACGGAAAGACAGTGCTGCGTGGGGGGAGGGGGAGAAATGAGGAGAACGCGCTCCTCTCTCCCCCCAGCCAGATCACACACACTCACAGCACTGCCCGAGTTGTCTTCCTAGCGGCGCTAGGTGGCGAATTTTACAACTACTGCTCCTCACCGCCAGACTATAGCCTAGCGGCCAAACACCCTTAAGACTTTTAACATAATTAATTTTCAAAAGAATAGAGAAACTGTCCATCAAAAGGGCCAAAAGGAAATAAAACAAACTGTAGAAAATATAAGAGCAGTGACTTATTTTATGCTTATAAACAACCTCAAGAGTGGGGTTCAAACAACGGTCCTTGGACCCTACCGCTCGCAGGGGTGCTGGGTAGCATAACACAGCAGAGGACAAATTATAGCATGGTTTATACTGCTCTAAAAGGTTAGTATAAATGAAAATAATATTGCGTATAGGGGTCTGCGATGCACCGAAAATCGGTACCGGTACGGTACAAAACGAATTACTGTATTCGGTTCGGTACCACTAACGGTGCCGGTACTAAGTCGATACAGTACAGCCTACAACTACAAAAAATCAGTATTCACTGTTTATCAACCACATTTTCCCTTCAGTTTTATTCATAACATCTTTTTCATCCATTGACATTCCATTTACAATACTTTACAATATCGTGACGTTCCTTTTCTCACGACAGCAACTTTCAACTTCGATCGGCATTCGCGAGTTAATAGGTTCACGATCACGAATGATGACGAGATACCTTTACAGCATTGATAAAGCTGCCTGCACACACTGGCCGAATGTTTCGTCGAGTTGCGTACGACTCGGCAAGTAATTTATAATGTACATAAACATCGAAAATAACAGAGGTTAATAACAAACTACTACGCATTTACACCGTCTCGCTCGTCTTTGCTCGCCTCTATATACTTGGCCGGTGTATGGAGGCGGGATAAACGTAAGCAAAAACCTACAACCGAATTTGCAAGACATTTAATCATTTTGTAATCAAACTGAGGGATAAACACATAAATCTCTGTTTTGTTTATATGTATCATCGAAATTATAACATCGTTTTGTGTTGTACATCGCCGATTGTATAATGCCCCTCTAACCTCAATTGAGTACTTGGTACTACTTAAAATCGCCAAACGAGCAAACATTTGACAAATACATTCTGAGCTAGGATTGTGTGTTACAGAGAGTAATAACATGCTGAAGGTCTAGGTTGACATTTATTTTGATATGCAAATGTAAAAACATGTATATCAATTGAAAAACACAAATCGGGCTTGTCATAACATTTTCCCAACTGGCATTATGACACTTCCTAACGTTTTATGGATGGAAATTAAACCAACCGAAAGAAAATGTTAGAATTAAATATTAAAATATGCCGTGAACGGTTTAGAAGAGTGTTTAGGTTAAATATTAGTTTGAACCGCCATCGCCGTCGACTTCTGTTAGGACGAGTAGGCTACAACTTCGATGTCTGCTGAGTAGGCTATGTGTTATCTGATTGCAATAGAAATTCTTATTCTGTTGTGTTACTTGGTTACAAGATTTAAAAATAGTTGGAGGCTATAATTTACAATTCATACAACCTGTATTTAATTATAATCAAAAACTTACCTAAATACATTTTTATGTCTGTCAGTGTGTTTTTCTTTTCAAATCTTTTTTCTGTATTTGTTCTGTTTGGTTTCCGAATACACTTAGGCTATGAAAAATTGCGGCTATTTTATTACTGCGTACCGTACCTATTTTGTACCGATAACCGAGGAATTGCGTACTTATAATTTGTTGATTGGGATAGTAACAAATGATGTTTTAAATTAGAATATGAATACCAATTTCTAATTATTAGGGGTGTGCGAATAGTGATTTCTGGCTCGAGCCGAGCTTTTTTCTAAGTTCTCGAGCTTCGAGCTTTTTTGATGGGGATTTTCTCTGGGGATGTGCAATATACCAAAAATAAAGGCCTACAGTGGGGAAATTAGTACTAAAAGGAACATTTATTGAGACCACTTGTTTACTGTAACCAACAATTTTTCTTTCAATGTTAAGTAGGTACATAGGAAATTAATAATAACGTAAAGGAAGAGAACTACAACATTTTAACTAGACTGATAAGCCCACATGCTTAACTACTGCAGTTATTACTGTATTTATTAACAACCATAATAAACAGACTATTTGTCAATATGTACTCTCCATGTAACTTGTAACTTTTAGTAACTTTATGTAACCTTTAGTGATAAGCCATCTTGGAAGCAATGTATTTAATTGTAAAAATGGTATAACCGTTGGAATAAATAAATGTAACCATACACTTAGGCCCTAGCCTAGGGAATTGCCCAAACCCAGTAAGCCTATCTCTCATTCTGTTTGTAAATAGTAAATTTTAGGTTATCTTTTTATAAATATATACCAGTCTTTAATATCTTATTGTACTCACAGAAATAAGTTATCCAATAATCATAGGCCTAGCTTATGTCGTATCTAACCTAATAGACCTAATCTATCATATCTGCTTCTGAAACAGAAGGTTTCAGAAGCAGAAGGTGGAAGAGGGTCATCAATGCATTTTGCTTCCATCACTGCTTTAAAAATTTGATAGCATATAATTACAGAATGATATGTTTTCTACTGACGTTTATTCATAATTTCAAACAATCCCGCGGAGTTAACAATATAATTTTAATCGCACAGCTGTAGCGTAACAAAACACTGCGCCATTTTGATCGCGTCTTGGTTAGGCGTAAGAATATAATCAACCTTGTAAATAATATGACCACCAGTATTATAAAGATGCGTGGCTTAATTATTCAGATATTTTATAAAATCCTTTATAAAATTTTTGTGCTCATTTTGTGTGAACCTCACAATTAGTGATTTTTAAGTGTAAATTATTACAACAGTGATGTGACACTATTTTAACTTCAACAACTACATTATGATTACAGTTGTATTTCTATTCGCTTTATCTCAAAGTACTTTCGATTCTACCGTAAACTGAAGATTTTTTAACAATCCAATTGTTGGAGAGTGCTATTTCAGCTGCACACTAAAATGCCGTCATAATTATTTGGCGTTCATCACCTACAACCTTGTCCCTAGCTATTGGTCACGCTAAATCATTATTACCATCTTCATTGTAACAAGATGCTACAAATTCATATTTCTTGCCTTGTAATATTAGTTCTAGAATGTTGAGTGTAGTTGTCTTCACTCAACGTCTTCAGGCAGTTCGCAAAGTGGCCCCGCCAACAGTGTTACCAGATGTAATTATTTCAGACTCCATAATTATGGTGTAATGTTCAAATCTGTAAGTTTCAGAAATTACTGTACCGCTGCAACAGTTAGAAACAGTGTTTTCATGGATTTTAGTTTTTTGCTGGGGTGCTTTTTGTGGAGCAGTAGTGTGGGCTTTTTGTTGTATTAGTTATAATAAACCGTGAAATATTGCACAACTGAACTGGGTAACGGCTACACTGCACTGCAAAACAGAATAGGGTGATGATATCACTAATATGTCCATTTGATGTGATTGAGCGTAGAGAAAGTAGATCCATTTCGTTTCTTGATCAGGTCGGCAGTTAAATATTAAAGTACTTTAATATTTGGTTATTTTTTTTAACGAAGGACCGAAAGTATTATCATTGCTGAATTATATTTGTTCTGTAGCTCTACTGATGAAAATTACGAGAATTTTAACATTGTTCTGGATAGTTTTTGCTTTAAATTTACTTTTGTAGACGATTCATTTCATTAGTCGGGGTTTAAAATATTCGGCTCAAACTTCAAACTTTTTTGCAAATCTCGAGCCGAGCCGAATACTGCAATATTCGGCTCGGAAGTTCGAATACTCGCACATCCCTACTAATTATCCTACTAATATTGCTATTAGAAGGGTATAATTATAGAACTAGCTATTTGAACTATAACATATTCTTATTTATAATATTGTTTACTACACGCATCTTTTTAAAGTTAGAAAACAGGGTTTCAAATCAAATCAAATCAAATCAAATTGTCTTTATTGCCATAAAACAGTGAAAACAGCATTGGCATGAGTCAGTGTTACAAACATGTACTACAATTAAAAATGCAATATCCTTATAACAAGACATAGTAAAATAAAACAAAATATATTACTGCTTGAGGAAATTGTAGATACTATAATATGTTTTATCAGTAAGAAACTCCTTTAGACGGTTTCCAAATTGTTTCAGGGGGAGGTTAACTTTAAGGCCTGCAGGCAAAGAATTAAAAAGCTTAATACAGTTAAAAGAGTTTTACTGGATAACAAAAGTATATGCGAATGCAAGAATATGTTTTAGGAGTTCAAACCAAATTTGTCACTTGCGTTCCCTGTGCCTTAGATTAAAAAAATAATATTGTAGTTTTTTGGAGGGTTTTATTATTGTCACCTAAAAAATACATCAACAAATTGTTATAGTTAATATACAAATGTATATCTTTGTTGTATTACAATTAGAACCGTGGAGACCGAGCCATGCTCGTTGATATTTGATTAGTTTCATGGATAAAAAATATGTATATATGCAGTCTTTATTAAATAGTTCTAGTTACTGTTATCAATAAATGATGTGTTGATACTTTACATTCTCTAGTGCTAATTTGACAGTTTGCAGGTTAATTTATTCATAGCTGTTATGGTTATGATTGTTTTGTTAGTGAATTTCCTTTGGAAAGTAAACTATTAGCATGACCCGCACGGTGAAACTTAAGCCCGGGACCACCATAGAAGTTCCTTATGTGACCCCCTGAACACGTTTTAGGGGGTCGTTCAAAATTGTATATATATATATATATATATATATATATATATATATATATATATATATATATATATATATATAGACATATATATATATATATATATATATATATATATATATATATATATGTGTTTGCACTCTAGCGGTCACATTTTTTGTCCGATTTACTTCAAATTTGGTAGGGACGTTCCTTTCTGTAATCAGTTGGACAAGTTCGTTGGGCAAAACAATCGGAAAAGTAAACCCTTTTTTTGGGGATTAATCTTTCAAATTTTGAGTTTTTGGGCCCAAAAAGGGTCAGAAAAGCCCCATATGTAAAATAAATTCATGTAAAAAGATGGGAATTGGAGAGGCGAAAGTTTTAAGCCCTCTCTCGTCATTCTAGCATAAATATTTACCTAGTTATTAAAGAAAATGTGTATCGACCAAACACAGTACGTTGTCTTGTGGGGATTTTAGATTAGAAAAGCCTGTTATTCATTTGTTGGTGTAATTTTATCATCCCCAACAACCTCACGCCTACTTTTAAGCCTGACTGGACCTTCTCCTAACCTTATAATGCACAAAATTGTATTCCCAGTATTGCAGGTAAATAGAACCAGGAGCATCAGAACAGCAAAAAAATCAATGTTTTCAGATTTGAATAAAAGTTGGAATAAATGTATGTTTTTAACTGATTTTGAGTTTTTATAGTTTTTTATGTGGAAATTCACTTCCCTCACGTCAGCGTGCTGCGTGCGAACTCGTTTTTATTTGAAACCAATAAGCCCAATATAACATTTTGAATCACCAAATGAGATTTTAAAAAAAGAATTTTCCTGGGGTTGAGTTTTTTTTACCAATCGTATTTTTAGGTTCAAAAGGAATTATTCCAAAGTTTTAACAAAATCGTTCCACCTGATTCTAAGGTAAATTTTGCAGACAGACAGACTAATTAAATTATTTTACTCAATCGAGAAAAATGATTATTTGTATCCGTATAAACTAATACATTTTAAAGACCTTTCAACAAACTGGTTAAAAAGATAATTTTTTAGAAATTGAACTCAGATAGCATTTTTCTCATTGAATATAATAGTTATTTGTGCGTCTAGGGACTAAAGTACAACTTTTTCTACCTGAAGGGAAACTGTTGTCGCCCGAAGGCGAAGCCGAGGGCGAAAATTTCCCTGAGGGAGAAAAAGTACTTTAGTCCCTTGATTCACACAATATTTTTCCTCCACCTACACGAATAACAAATAACTAGGCCTATAACAATAACAATACCTAATTTAACTTTACCTTCATATGATCGTTTGCTCCGACAAGCTGGATTAGAGTCACATTAACTTTAAAAAAAAAACACAAGGTTGGCTATATCAATTTTATAGAACAGAAAAAAACAAAACACAATTTAGCCTATGCTCACTTCTGATAATAGTTATTGACAGTTATTGTACAACCATCACAGTGTTGGAAAACTGTGTGGATTGAAACTGATGTGTTGTAGCCACTGGTAGGCCTACAGGCCTAGCCGAAGTATGATTTATGTCGCTAGAACTGGGTTCAATCTGGTGTGTTTTGGCCACTGGCATAGACCTAGTTGAAGTAGGGCTATGATTTACGTCGCTGGATTCAAACTGGTGTGTTGTGGCCACTGGCATTGGCCTAGTTGAAGTAGGACTACGATTTACGTCGCTGGATTCAAACTGGTGTGTTGTGGCCACTGGCATAGGCCTAGTTGAAGTAAGGCTACGATTTATGTCGCTGGATTCAAACTGGTGTGTTGTGGCCACTGGCATAGACCTAGTTGAAGTAGGGCTATGATTTACGTCGCTGGATTCAAACTGGTGTGTTGTGGCCACTGGCATTGGCCTAGTTGAAGTAGGACTACGATTTACGTCGCTGGATTCAAACTGGTGTGTTGTGGCCACTGGCATAGGCCTAGTTGAAGTAAGGCTACGATTTATGTCGCTGGATTCAAACTGGTGTGTTGTGGCCACTGGCATAGGCCTAGTTGAAGTAGGACTACGATTTACGTCGCTGGATTCAAACTGGTGTGTTGTGGCAATTGGAATAGGCCTAGTTGAAGTGTGATTTAAATTAATGTTGCTCGTTGTCTGGCTCAAAATCCTGTTTGCTGTTTGTTTTCTATTTCCGATTGATTCTCCAATATAGCCTTCTGCGACAGTAGTACTCTTCCACCCGCCATGTCTTTTAAGCAGGGTCATTGTTCCTCCAGTATTAACCATTAAAGTAGCTGAAGTCCGCCTTAGTGCATGTCCAGTGTACAAGTTTGGGTTGGGAAGTTCTAGGTATTGTGCAATGTTCCTGGTATTTTTCCCAGGGAATTTTTTCCCACCATTTGGTTATAACATCTCCCATTTCTGTACATTAAGAACAGCCGGGGCGAATTTGCTGTCCTAGGCCTCAAATTTAAGTACTTTTTGCAATAATACAAGTAGTCTATGTCTTTTTGTGTGCTGTTAATCACAGTAAAAACACGCCCCTTGTTGGTTTTGGAATCAGGTACTGTAACAACAAGAATTGATCCTTTGTCCTCAATGTCATCTATAGTTATGTTACACAATTCACCCGTTCTGCAAGCTCCACAAATACCTAAAATCAAAGCTACTTTTTCAACAAGTATTGCTCATCTGGAGCATCTAGCAGGAACTTATTTACCTCATCTTTAGCCTGTTGGATCCCGTCGCCGCAAAGTTTCGGCGGCCATCGTGCTAATTTATTTTGCGTCTGCCTGGGCACATCAAATCTAGGTTACTTAATAGGATGCACAGCAGAATAATGTCTTTCTTGTCGTATATTTTGTTTTGCATTGCGATTCTAGGCAGCCCTGTTTTAGTATTTTCTCTTGTAACAGCTGCTGTATTCTGTAAATTCTGACAAAACAGCCTTCTGTTACAGTTATGCTTATTTAATCAACATAGCCTACTATATTAAATACAATATACAATTTAATAAGTAGAATATCGTGTGTAAACTAATAAATTAAGCTGTATGAGCAGGAGAGCAGCCTAAAACCTGGGTCACCAGAGGGGCTATGAGAGGCAAAACTCGGGACCCAACAGGTTAGTGAAGGTTTTGGACTTCTTAGTTTGATAGTCTACGCTTTTCAGTTTCAAAAAAGCACTCACTTTTGTATAACCACTGATGTCTATGTTATGTTTCACAAGGATTGTTGTTTCATCATTGAATATGTGGTCCACAAATAATTTGGGCTACATACCAGTGATTGTTGAGATAGGTAAACAAGTATTGCATTTTCAGAAATTCGTCCACTGTTATTCTCCTTACACCATTCCATGAACAAATCATATCGTTTGTTATACAAATCTTTTGATTTTACAGGAAGAAAATTTGATGTCACATTTTCTGCCTCACATTTAATGTTTGGCGGAGTAAAAACTAATAATTCCTCACTATTACTCCATAAATCATCCACACCACGATCCATTTTACAACAACTGAAGACTGAAGCGAAATGTAAACAAATATGTAAACTGCTTACAAAATGGCTGACGCTACAGACGCTATTAGTAAACAAAGAGTAACGAAACGAATACAATTGACATTTGACTGTCACCCATGTTCTTCTTAATCTCTCTTTTAATGTTATTCTAATAAATGTAACTAACTTTAGCCCCGTGGTGCAAAAAAAGTTAAGTTTTCTCTAGGTGAAAAAATTAAGTACTTAAGTCTCATGGGGTAAAAACTAGTACTTTAGTACTCTATTCCAGGGAGTATAATGCGGCTTTAGATAGTTGGTGGAGGAAAAAGCTTTTATTGTATGCTCAATTATCTAGCTTACACATTTTTTGTGGTAAAACCCGTAAACAATTCTAAATAGCTTGGTAGAAAATTATCTATACCCGTGCACTAATTCTGCAACGTACCAAATTCCTTGCACTTTAAAATTATGCTATTTGAAAACAAAGAACAGTATAGAGAAATCTAATTAATGATTTCATTGCCTGGATATTTACGGGAGATAGAGGAAAGATGGCGCACTATCATTTAGTTGTTCACAGGGAGAGAGCGAGAGGAGAAGTATATTATCTCCTTCTCTCTCTCACTTCCGTTGTGCTGCACATATGGCTGTCCAAGGTCGCCGAACTACCTTCATTCTTTCAATTTATGTTGCTGTTCTTAATATCGAAAAAAATAAAAGTTGACTGTAGGTCTTTTGGTAAAAAGAATGCCAACCGTTTTAAACATAATATATGGATGTAATATAATATAGCCTTGTAGCCCATTGTTCAAATGAAGCGTTAGTAAATATTAGTTCACTGCCATTAACAAGCAATTTAATGTTATTTAAATTAAATACAAATTTAAGTATAGTAAATAAATATTGCTTATATTCTAATTAATTTGTTAATTACATTACAAGTCCTTTCTATCAACAATCATAGTTGCAGGTAATAATACAACCATTTTACACAAATACAAAAATTCTTGGTCTCTAAATGTAGGTTTTTTATTAGATTTTGTTCATAAATAAGTTCAGTGTTTTGCAAGGACAGTGAATAAACATAACAGCCATTTACCACTCCTACAACATAAAAGGTGTCTTAGTTTGTAAGTCTTAACCGCCTACGAACAAGTTTCGCTTTCATTGATATTGCATCGTCGGTTGATATCAGCGTGATAAGAAAAATAGACTCCAAAAATCCAAAATGTAAGTTTTCAAACTGTAATGTACAGTATTTGTTACTTTCATTTTGTAAGTGGCTATGAGATAACTAAAGTTAGCAATCTGTGGCTGATTTACTATTTTCCAAAATTGTTGGGCTATGACTACTTTCATCACTGCAAATTATTTTCTGACATTCAAATGTTATGTTGCATTTTGTGTGTGTTTGTTTTAAGAGTTTGGTGACTTTTCCCCTGTACTTTGCATGTTCATATGGGCCTCGGGTGTGTGCATGGAACGAATCAAGCAAAGCAAGGGGTGTACTGCTGCAGTACAAACTGGACAGTACTGACAACATTTACTTGTCAGAACTATGATTTGTACCAACAACAGGGGATTAGTTTTGTTGTAAATAAATATTAATAGCAGATCATTACTTGGTCTTGAATTTCTGTTGGTAGAGAGTTGAAAATTAATTAATAAAATAAATAAAAGATATCAATATTGTTACAATGACTGGTTTGATTATTTCAGGACCTCCTCTGCCAAAGAGATCAATTTCATTGCCAGAGGATAAGAATGTTCCTCCACCCCCAAGGCCACCCTTGCCCCGGGGCATCCTCCGAAACTCTCTTGAGAACACCAAACTTCACAAAAATCAAGCCAACAAGAAAAGGTACAGGTTTCTCCTTAGTCAATCCACTTTTTCTTTATGAATGAATACCCTAGAATGGAATAAGTCCCTACTAAACATTTATCACCTCCCTTAGTTACTATTTTTGCATTAGCTTGTGGAAACGGAAATCTCTATTTAGTCCGTTCTCAGTAAAAAATAAATATGTTTTTAACAGCGCTTTGAAAAAAGTTGTTGATTGTTTTGTCAAATGGTTATCCAGGAGCTTTCTTTCACATGTCAAGTAGAAAAATGGAGGGTATGAGCAACACTTTTAACGGAGATTAACTTTAAAACAAACGAGTTTACCAAATTGACATTCTGAAGTGCAAACAACTGTCTTATTTTATATATACAAACGAGTAATTTTATATGTTTCTACACAGTTTATCATAAAAATTTGTAGCATGATTATATTTTTTAATTCAAGAGTAGATAGTGTTTTTTAGTCAGTGAAATCTGTGAAGGATATTTGTGTTCTGTCTTTCACAGAAATCTGAAAAAATGTATAAACTAATTTTTTTACTTTGGGAACAGATAATTGTTAATATTTGCATAAGTTCAAACCTACATTGCATATGATGTAAAAGCATGCATAATTAATAAGTAACATTTTTAAGCTTAATATAACACATATTTATTTACTCGGTTTTTTAAATAAAACATGTTTACCAATTCCTTGCCTAATTCATTTTCCTCCAATGCAACACTGGATATTTTATGGTTTGAATAAATTGTTATTTCTTTCCCCCTTTTAAATTGAGAAGGTAAACAAACGCATGTATAAAATGAAAGGTTTTTACATTATTCTCTCATTGGGTCTGATGATGGGTGTGTCAAAATTGGTCAAAATTGATTGCCTTGTATGATGTTTTATGTAAGTGTAACATTTATAAGATCAGTGTACTTGTAAATATATTTTATAGTGTTGTAAGGTATATCTTGTGTATTTTTAACAATACAAAATATATGGTAATCAATAAATGATTTATTTTCCGCAAACAATCTTTTAAAAACTTTTAGATCACACTGGTTAAGAGTAATGTCATTTATATATATTCTTACATTTTTCACCAGAAGAAGATCGATGTATTAGCCTATAGTGCAAAAGGGCTACGGGTTAAGGGCTATGGATTTTTCTTAGGGCTGTGGGAGTAGTGTTTTCTGTATCAAGCTGCTGTTATAGACGGAATTTTTTTCTGTCAATATGATACAGTCAGTAGGTAGTTTATCGTAGTATCAATTGTCAGCCACCTTTGGTGGATTGGCAGGAAAACACAAGTTGAGTTTGAGTATAACAATTTCTACCGAAAACCCATATTTTTTCATAATCACACCCCTAGATTTTCTCAATATAAAAGCTAAATAAAATGTCAGATGTTGGCGTGTGGAGTTTGACAAAATCATATAGCATTGGCAATTTTGTTTTAAAGGAAGAAAAAGTACCGCATTTATGCACCCAGGCAGGCCAGTCTTGTAGTGTGGAACTCCTACTAGGTGTAGTGTACCCACTCAAAAACCCTTCTCTACTCTTTGAGACACTGTACTGGGAAGTGTTCATCACATTGCATCAGGCTAGGCCTTCTTTAGGCTTATGCCGTCAGGGCTCCCTTCTCATTTTGACTGACAACAAACTTGCAAAGACCTATCTCATGACCAGGTCTTGGTGAAAGTGATACCCTCCAAGAACATTGGCAACTTGGGCACTTTTTAATGCGATTTCAAGTATATAAAGCCCATTGGGGATAACAAATACAAATATCATGTCCATTAATATTTTGTGCTCATTAATGTTTTTTTTGTTTCTTATCTTTTTAAGTTAATCCAATATTACAATTTAAAGATACAACTGACAAAGTTAGACTGTGTAGTTTTGATTGAGTTAAATGGGATAAAATAACTAACAAGTTTTTTACTTTTTCCAGGCACAGCATGTTTGACATGGAGACAGCTAATGTTGACGATCCTGAGCTGACTGATGTTGACAAAAATAACTAACAAGTTTTTTTACTTTTTCCAGGCACAGCATGTTTGACATGGAGACAGCTAATGTTGACGATCCTGAGCTGACTGATGTTGACAAAAAAGCAAAAGCTAAGGTGAGATATAATTTACACTAGTGAATTACTGTTCCTTCAACAAAAGTATTATTCATTGTCTATATTATCTGTTATGCAACTTATTTCTATTTCCCGCTTCCGCTAAAACTCCTAGCTAAACTTGACCTAAGTTTTTTGAATCTAACTTTATTGTTTTTCCTTAAGTCTCGGGAGGGCGCAAGTGGAGCTAACTTTAACCTACTAGAAATACAGCTTCTTGAGTGTCCGCAGTTACGACCTGCTAAGTAATCCTCTCTCATGTAATCTTTTAGAAACTCAAACTGCCGATTAATATTGCAGTTTTATTTGTACTTTAAATTGAGAATAATTTGAAACACTCGCTCACTTGAGTTTGGTTTAAAGTGAAGTTTACGCATTTTATTTATAGTTTTTATTATTATAGTTTACAGGATGTTTTTTAAATGTCCTCCCAAAATTCTTTTTACATTTTAAAATCAGCCCCGGACTACCAACGATCAGTGTTGAGCAGTAAGTATTTATTTTGACCAGGTTAAAGTTATTAACTGACATATTAGATTAACATTTTTTATGTAAAAGTGGGGTTATGACGCCCCATTATTCTGAACTTTTTTTACGCTGAGCACAACGCTACAATCCGTTTTTAGAAATCTTAATCTGTTCTTAAGATATTAGTAATTTTTTAAAACTTATTTTGAAGTTAGATTTAAGTGTCCCAATATTAAAATATGCCCATATTTTCACCGTTACGTCACATAATGACTATGACCCACCACCAATCATTGTTGTGTAGTATTTGCTTCATTTTAAGTAATTGAACATTTTTTGCCACCATCTTGGGTCCGCCAATTTGAAATGAGATAATTATTTTAATTTTAAAGGTGGTCGTAAGACCCATCATTTAAAACAATTTTTAATTCTCAAGATATTGACATCCTTTTAAAATTTTAAACAGAAAAATGTCAATTTCAAGGGAATGAAAGGTGATATTTTAAAACAGAATGCGGCTTTGGTCTCATATTCAACACTATAACATATTCACACTTACACTGAACTGACATGCAAGACAGTAAAAATTAATGGAAGGCAAAATACAGGACAGTCGATTTCGACCAGTGACACCGGTTACTAATCGATTTTGGATTAACAACAGCATTTTGGAACAGCGGTTCAGCATATAAGTTTCGATTAGATTATTAAAAACATGTTTAGGCAGGTCATTAATAATTTATAAAAGAAAATTCAGAGGTTCCAAAATGGAGCCTTAGAAGATCCAGACTCTAATCCTTGCCAATGTTGACTGTAAAAACCATCAATGTTAATATTTAATGTGATTTGTTGGTGTTGTTACAGCAGTCAGGCGGAAGCCAGTTGTCAGGGTCAGATGAGGGTCTAGGCGGGGAGATGTGGCGACCCCCCACTCCTCCCACCACTCACGCCCTCCGCCTACAACAGCTGCTGGAGATGAGCGGGGACCAGTGGGACCCCCGTGACATGGATATTCTCCGACAGCAGGTAAGCTGTGTCAACATCAGTCACGTAGCTATTTCCTGTTTGATTTTAATGTGCAGTCAAAATATAACTTTTATTTTATTTACAATCTGTTCTACAAACTATTGAACATTAAGTAAATTTGGTAAAATAACAAAACATTGGTCGGTCTTTATCCACTGAAAATTCCTTTTTTCACCTACTGCTGACCGATTAATACCCACTAACAGCTGGCCTATATTTGTTTGTCATCCGAAGATGCTTTGCTTACGTCATCTTGGATTCAAGCAAAGCTATGGCGTGTGTATTATTGCCGTTATAAATCTGGGTCTCATGATTTTATATTTACGTTGATTTTTTCTTGCTATTCTACAATTAGTAGAAATTAGAGATGTGCGAGTACAGGTTTTTTAAGTCGAGTCGAGTAAATGGCAAAAGATTCGAATCTCGAGTTTTAGTCGAGTATACGAATAAATAAACGGTATCAGGAAACTGACACATACTTTCTCCCTTTCAGCCAAACTTTAATGAAACAATTATTTTTTATTTACTAAATATAAAGTACAGATAAATGTACAGAAAATTGTCTAAAATAGTTGTTTTAAAAAATATCCACCCAAATCCCTTTTTGGGAGCCACTATAGAATCCGTTGCTACACACAGTGGTTTTGAGGGGAGAAATGCCCCCTTGCCCCCCCCAGGGTTAAATGGCAACATATTTTGAACATTCTCTGTTGGTCAATGCTAACTTGACCTGCATATCAATTTTTAATGAAATTGAGCAGTAAATAAGAGAGAAATAGTTATTTTTGTTTTCCCCATAAGAATAACATTGGACAACGTACTGCGTTTACCGCAAAATGAAAATTTCAATTTTCTCCGCAACCTTCAATCGTAGAATATTAATTCAAAATACTAAATTATTTATTTTTTGAGCTCTTTTTAATGGTGAATAGTAATAATTTTTTATATTTATGTTTTGTAATGAAAAATCCAAAAAACTGAATTTTGAATGTTTTAATTTCTGAAATTTTCCAGAAATGCGGTTGGTGTCATTTTGTTGGAAACCTAAAGCTCTACAAACCACTAAAGTTGAATCAAAATCGTTGTAGCCGTTTTTGAGAAATTTGGATTTTACATATTTTTTGGCGATTTTTGGGGGCTCATTACCCTTAAAAATCAAAAATTCAAAAAATGAAAAAACGCCTGGAGATATCGAGGACTAGTACCTACATACCAAATTTCATAAAAATCGGCCCATTGGTTAAGGCTCTAGCTCTGTACACATCCACACAGACACACACACACACACACACACACACACACACACACACACACACACACACACACACACACACACACACACCACACACCACACACAGAGAGAGACAGATATCACGTAAAAACCACTTTTTTTTGGGTTCAGGGAGCACCAAAACGAATATTTCCACTAACAACTCAAATTCGAAAATGTTGACGAAAACAATACTTTCTCCATATACAGTAGACGCTCTTTTATCCGGCATGTTCGGGACCACGTCCATGCCGGTAAATCGATTTTTCCGGATAATAGAACTTTTTAGTTATTAATGGGAATACAGTAATCTGAGAGTCTCACTACAGTAATGAGCTGTGGTCGCGTGCGTTGGTTGACCTTGGCACTGCTCCGGAACACCTGCATTTGTGGACGGATGGACAGACAGAGGGGCGGACAGACAGCCGGGCGGAAGTTGGCGTCTAAAAATAGGTTGAATACAGTAGTGTACTGAGCAAAGGTTACGAACATCACTGAACGTTACTGCTTGAGACGTAAACAAACAACAGGTGACTAAGAAAAAGGCGGGAACAGTCCAGGGCAGTCGCAGTACGAAACGGAAATGACCGAAAATACCTGGAAAAACCCGGGTCGCCTGGTGCCGGTTAATAGAATGTGCCGGTTCATAGAATGCCGGATAAAAGAGCGTCTACTGTACTATGTATAGGGGGAGAAAGTAAAAAAACCACATAGGTTGAGTTGAATTGGATCAAAACAGTGTATAGGGTTCCATTTATAAATGTTGTTATTAAAATATACTTTTCTAGTCACTATGCCCTAAAAATAACAATAGTAAGTAAAATAAATGGATTCCTGCTTGATTGGAAAAAGATAACTACATTTTTATGAAAATAAATCATACCAAAGTTATTGCATAACATTTTGCCATGAAGGTCAAATACTTCTAATCTTTTGGTATTAAGGTTGTTATAACCTATATGGTATTAATTAACAGTTTCATTAAAAAATAATCTCAGTTTTTTATTTTATTTCCTCTTTTTTATTTATCCTATGTTTTGTATATTATGTTTAGGCCTAAGCTACATCTTTCTACGAATGGAGAAAATAAAATTACATTAGGCCTATAAGTTAAAATAAACTTTATTTTAATATTTAAAAGGCCTATGGTACATGGTAAAACATTAACCTACTTACTTACCACACAAAATATATTTACTAACATATCTTAACATTAATTTTAACACTAATAGTCTTAATAAGAACAATCAGTTAGTAAAAACATGAATATACTACGTTTGAAAGTGCCTGGTAAATCAATTGATAAAATTGAAGCCGTGTCTTAAATAGAGGTTTAAAATATTACAAATTACTTCAAAATCATCAGTGAAACTTAAACAAGGCCAAAACAAATCGTGTGTCTTTAAAAACCGCTCAATGCCAAAGGACAATAGTTGAGCCTAAAATTAATGGATTGACTCAATTTAAATTATTGTGGAACAAAAAACAAGCACAAACTTCTTATGCTTACCAATTAGATTTCATTACACTTGATATTTTTTGATTTTGATATTTTACTTTAAAAAATTACAACGTTAGGTTAACCTAAAAGTGGACTATACAGGTTCATACAGGTTCATACAACTCAGTCTGAAGATCCTGGTAAATCCTCCATTTTGGTGTAAAGAGAAGGCTTACACAAATTCATTAGCCATAACTTACTTATTTATTAATAAAACACTAAAATCCACATCACAACTCTTAACACCTCAAATGCATTGACACGCAATTTGAATTTAACAGACGACGCGCGGGCGCGGACGACTCGTGGTAGCGCGGGTAAACGGCGGGAGTAAACTCGCTCGAAACCTTCAAGTTTCAGTAAAACCTCGAGTTTCAGAGCCGAACTTGGCTCAAACTCGAAATTTCGAGTACTCGCACATCTCTAATAAAATACAAAACATTAGTCACTATGTCTCAAGTAGCCTATTTTTGGGATGTAGGTAATTGAATGAGAGATCTGCTGGGCAGTTGGGCGGAATTTGGAGGTTTTGTTAAGAGATTTCAAAATACTGTCAAAATTATAGTACGCTGTCCACTTGTTAGAGCATTCCCATGGGTATGAATGGTAATATATGTCCCAGCCAATCCGGTCTGGTCGGGTGTCTTCGAAGACGACATGAGGTGCCGATGTAGATACAGAAATGGTCATAAAAAAGCAATATTGGTCGACAGGAAATGGTCTCATCCAGTGTAAGGGGTCCAATTATTGGTAAAAGTATGACTCCTCTGCTTTCCATTAGGGGTTCACGCATTTAAAAATATAGATCCGGTGTAGAAATAAGCTGATTTTAATTTCGTTAAACTTACGTCATCAGTTAGCGTAATTTAAATTAAACATATGACAGAAGAGCATACCAAATCATTGCATACCAAATGTATTGGTAAAAGCACTAGAGGTAAAAGCAGGCTACTGGAGACGTCGTCACTCCGTCATTTACATAAGTATTTTAGTAATCTGATTAAAACCGCATAAGATGTCCGATTGGAACGGGACAAAAACAGAAATGTTGTTTATGTCACTGGGACAAAAACAGAAATGTCAGTTATGTCGCTGTTAATAATATAAGAGCGTGATCTCGTATGTTCTGTGACAATTTAAAATAAATCAAAATTGTACTTGGGCGTGCACAGAAGCGTCACTAATAGGATTACTCGAGGGGGAGGACACGGCCCGGGTCGTATACCTGCGGGCCAGTTTGGGCTGCCTCAACTTAAGGTGGCGGGGCAGTAGGGGGCATTAGTTCCTTCTGACCCAGCACAGGCGCGTGAGGAGGAATGAGGAATCACCCCCCCCCCCCCGGATGACCTTGACCCCAAGGTCACCCCCGAGGGCACCCCCCCCCCCCGTCACGTGACCTGACGGAAACCTAACATAGGCTGGTGAGCACAGGCGTGTGAGGAGGAATGAGGAACCCCCCCCCCCCCGTCACGTGACCTGGCGGAAACCTAACATAGGATGGCGAGCACAGGCGAAGTGAGGATGCCCCCCCCCCCCCGGATGACCTTGACCCCAAGGTCACCCCCCGAGGGCACCCCCCCCCCCCGTTACGTGACCTGACGGAAACCTAACATAGGCTGGTGAGCACAGGCGAAGGGAGGATGCCCCCCCCCCCCGTCACGTGACCTGACAGAAACCTAACATAGGCTGGTGAGCACAGGCGTGTGAGGAGGAATGAGGAACCCCCCCCCCCCGTCACGTGACCTGGCGGAAACCTAACATAGGATGGCGAGCACAGGCGAAGTGAGGATGCCCCCCCCCCCCCCCGGTCGTCCGCAGCACTTTTCGTTATGAGGAAAAAACTTTCGAAAATTAATAACTAGCCTATTTACCCACCGATTCCCACGGGACTTTTTCCAGAGTGTAGGCCTATCCCAGAGGAAGCGAATGACGTAAGAACCCCATAGATCCGCCATTAAACAAGGCCGCTATTAATTTTTAAACGCGTTTTCCTTATGGGATCTCAGCTGTTTACCGACCGATTTTGATGAAACTTCACCACATGTCGGGCGACGGCCTAAGTAAACCATCCCTTAAAGAAAATTGAAAATCAACCGTTAAACGGGCCCGCTATTAATTTTTAAACAAGTTTTCCTTATGGGATCTCAGCTGTTTACCGACCGATTTTGATGAAATTTCACCACATGTTGGGCGGCAGCCTAAGTAAACCATCCCTTAAAGAAAATTGAGAATCCACCGTTAAACAGGCCCGCTATTAATTTTTAAACGCGTTTTCCTCATGGGATCTTGGCTGTTTTCCAGACCCCTCACGATGGTTCAAAACTAGCAAAGGCGCGGTGAGGATGCAAGTCCCCCCCCCCCCCCCGGTGAGCGGCTCCGCGGAGTCATGTGTCGAGGCGCGTGCTAGAGCCTACGTGACCGCCCGGGGCTGTTTACTCATCAGCGGTTCCGGGAACTGTTTACCGCTTACTCCTCCCGACTGGAGTGCTATTTATGAGCGCGTCCTCAAGGGTTTCGTCAGTTTGTCTTTGGAGCTCTTACTGTGCGGACGAAGTATTGCTGTCTCTGCGATACACCTACACAACCTGCTGTTCATTGCCTTTGGATTCCCGTAAAAGTCAACGTAAGTAACAACATATTTATTAATTAGCGTTTCTATTTTAATTATTCGTTATTTTTAATTTTCGTTACTATCGCGGTGATTACATATGCGACTGTTACGACTTTCTCTTTGAATATCTTAAAATGTAAGTAACATATAATTTACTTTTTCATCAGCAAGTTTACCAATGCTCTAAAATCTTATTAGCTAACATTAATAATTAATCTTTTACATATCCCAGTACACTGAGCCTTGTCGTTGTTTCTTTTTCCGATGGAGATGAGTGGAATTGTAATGACCTTGAAACAGTTGTGTTTTATAACGATTAAAATTAATGAATCAAACTTAAAAAACAAAATAGATTCACTACCACTCTTTTTAAAAAAAAAAATGTTTAAGCGAAATGAAATTAGGTTTTGCTTTTCAATCAGATGGCTGTTCCTCGTATGTGTGAGGTCTGCGGTAGCGTCTTCGCGAACGCTGGAAACCTGACTCGTCACACGGCAGCCGCTCACAGGGACCGCCATTTCGACTGCGACGTCTGCGGGAGACGCTTCGGGCGAAGTGACAACCTGCGACGCCACCTCACCACAGTTCATCCTCCTACTCCTCACGACCAAGCGCCAGGTACAGTTTTAAGTTAAATAAGAAACCGCCAGTAGATTTGTTAAGCACGCCTTCTTCTCCGATATCCTCATCCAAAGTTCCTCACCCTTGTATTACTGGACTCAAACTGGCGATCGAGATGAGGAAGAGGTCACCAGTCCTCTATACAGTTCCTCACGATCAAGCGTCAGGTACGGTTTTTATGTTAAACAAGAAAGGAGGCTGCCAGCCTCTGTGTGTTCCTCACCCTTGTATTTACTGGGCCCAAACTGGCGATTGAGATGAGGAAGAGGTCGCCAGTCCTCTGTGCAGTTCCTCACGATCAAGCGCCAGGCACGGTTTTTACGTTAAACAAGAAACCGTCAGTACTAATGACTTGTTTTCGAGAGAGTAAACAGATTCAAGTAGTAAACAAGGGGCTGCCAGCCTCTGTTCAGTTCCTCACCCTTGTATTACTGGGCTCAAACTGACGATCGAGATGAGGAAGAGGTCGCCAGACCTCTGTGCAATTCCTCACCCTTGTATTTACTAGGCTCAAACTGGCGAACGAGATGAGGAACGTCAGGCACGGTTTTTACGTTAAACAAGAAACCGTCAGTACTAATGACTTGTTTTCGAGAGAGTAAACGGCTTTAGCCGAGTAAACAGATTCAAGTAGTAAACAAGGGGCTGCCAGCCTCTGTTCAGTTCCTCACCCTTGTATTACTGGGCTCAAACTGGCGATTGAGATGAGGAAGAGGTCGCCAGGCCTCTGTGCAATTCCTCACCCTTGTATTTACTGGGCTCAAACTGGCGAACGAGATGAGGAAGAGGCCGCCAGTTCCTCACCCTCGTGTTTATCGAGGTAACTAATAGGACTTGTTTTCCTGTTCGCAGGCCGTCCGTGCCCGTTGTGCTCCGTCACCCTGGCGAGCCCCGAGGATCTTCGCCACCACATGGAAGCGGTCCACGGTGCGAGCCCGTCGGCTTCGACCTCCTCCTCCTCCTCCGCAACGCCACCCGTCAGAGACCCACGGCCCGAGTGCGACGCGTGTGGGCGGCGATTCGCCCGCGAGGATCTGCTCCGGCGTCATGTGCAGCTGGTGCACGCCAACGGGGTCCGCTGTCCCGAGTGCGGCGCCCTTTTCCGCAGGGCCGCTTATCTCCAGCAGCACGTGGCGAGCGCCCACCGCGGCATGAGGTTCGCGTGCGCCTACTGCGACCGAGGCTTCACCCGGCGCTACAACCGGGACCAGCACGAGGCTCACAACTGCCCCGTCGTGAGGAACCTCGTTGTGGACGAGATGCCACTCCTGCCCGTCCTGTTACCCGAGCCCCGACCCGGCCGCGAGCCCAGGCCCGGACCCAGCCACGAGCCCCAGCCCGGACCCAGCCGCGAGCCCCAGCCCGGACCCAGCCGCGAGCCTCGACCCAGCCGCGAGCCCCAGCCCGGACCCAGCACGGCACCCGACGGGATGGTGGGTGGTGGACTGCCCACGTTCCGCACCGTCCAACGGGGGTTCCGCGGACGGCTCCTGACCTTCGGCCTGTCTCGACCCATGGAGGACTTCTTGACCGTGGAGGACGCGCTGGTGCTGCTGTTCGACAGGTTGAACCTGTTGACTGACGTCAGGACCCGACACCCAAACACCAAGGTCAACATGTTCCTGGAGTGCGAATTCGCCAACGTTCACGGGGCCACCTGTCTGCGGGCCTTCAAGACGAAGATCGTGCCTCTCACCGCCGCGTCCAACTTGGAGGACTTCCTGTCGGCGTCCTTCCACAAGCTGGAGGAAGAGAAGGAGCAGTGCCTGCTAGTGGGCAGCGGGTGGAGCTATCTCCGGATACGCGACCTGGAGATCCGCGTCAACCTCTACACCCCGTTGGGAGAACGCGGAGCTCGGTTCGTCCAGCTTCCCAGGACCATCTGCGACACGCACGCCGTTATCAACGTGCAAAACGTCGATGATATGTGCTTTGCGTATGCCGTCCTGGCCAAGTTCGTCGCGCGACACCCGGAGAGGCCCACATCGTACACACCGGACGTCATGGCACGCTACGACTGGGTCGGCCTACGCTTCCCCGTGGCCGTGAAGGACATCAAAGTCTTCGAGAGGAGGAACCCCATCAGCGTCAACGTGTACGGGATCGAGCGCGCCATGGTGGGGAGACGCCCCGACGGATCGCCAAAGTTCCAGGACCGCGTGTTCCCGCTGAAGATATGCAAGCGGGAGTTGGAGGATCACCGGGACCTGCTGTACGTGACCACCGGCGGAGACAGTCACTACGCCTACATCGCAAATATGAGTAGGCTGGTGCGACCCCAGCTGACGTCCCACCGCGGCACTATCCACGTGTGTAAGCGATGCTTCGCTTACTTTGACAACCAGCCCAACAAGCTGCAACTGTCCGGTGCCGAGCGTCTGGAGGAGCACATGCGATACTGCACCGCCAAGGCTCCCCTCCGCTTGGACATGTCGAAGAAGCAGCAGATCCGCTTCACCCACCCCGAGTACACTAGGCGGGAGAGGTTCTGCATCTACGCGGACTTTGAGTGTGCTCTGCAGCCTGTCGCCGCTGACCCTGCGGAAGCACCGCCCGGCACGAGGCCCCTGCAACTGCACGTCCCGTACGCCTTCGCCTACCAGATCGTGGACTCGCTCGGCCTGGAGGAGTTTGAGCCCCGCGTCTACTTCGGGGCTGACGCGTCCAAGGTCTTCATGGAGAGGCTCAAGATGGACGTGCTGGCGCTGTGGGAGTTCCTGTTCAGCATGAGAGCTCTGTACCCTTCTCTGACCCGGCAGGAGATGGACGAGTACCTGGTGGCGACTCACTGCTACCTCTGCGGGAAGGAGTTCACGGACCAGGACGTTAAGGTGCGGGACCACAACCACGCCCCGCCTTACGAGTTCCGAGGAGCCGCCCACCGCTCGTGCAACCTCAGGTACCGGGAGCAGCGACACATCAACTGCTACTTCCACAACCTGTCCAACTACGACGCCCACTTCGTAGTGCGGGAGCTGGCCATCGACCCCGGCGATGTGGACGTGCTGGCGCACACCGAAGAGCGCTACATCGCCTTCACCAAGCGGTTTCACTTTGGTCAGCCCGGGGACAACCAACGTCAGAGCAGTTTCGCGGTGCGGTTCCTCGACACCTACAGGTTCTTGTCCATGAGCCTGGCCAGCCTGGCAGCGGGACTGCCCACTGACAAGATGCGCGAGACGAGGAAGCGCTTCCCCGACGACCGGCTGTTCGACCTGGTGCGCAGGAAGGGCGTGTTCCCCTACGACTTTGTCACGTCGTACGACACGTTGTACACCACCAGGGAGCTGCCTCTCAAGGAGGCGTTCAGGAACTCCATGACCCTGGAGGATATCAAGGAGGAGGAGTACGAGCACGCCCTCAACGTGTGGCGAGCCTTTGACTGCAACCACCTCAAGGACTATGCCGACAAGTACCTGCGATGTGACATCGCCCTCCTCACCGATGTCTTTGAGCAGTTCCGTGATACGTCGCTAGCAGAGTACGGGCTGGATCCCGCCCACTACTACACCCTGCCGTCCTACGCCTGGGACGTGATGCTCAAGACCTGCGGTGTGGAGCTGGACACGCTGCAGGACTTTGACATGTTCCTGTTCGTGGAGCAGGGGATCCGGGGAGGCATCTCTCAGGCCATCACCCGCTACGCCAAGGCCAACCACGACAGGTGCCCGGACTACCGCCCGGACGAGCCCACGCGCTTCCTCCTGTACCTGGACGCCAACAACCTCTACGGCTGGGCCATGTCCCAGCGCCTGCCGACCGGAGACTTCCAGTGGCTCAGCCGTGAGGAAATCCAGGCGTTGGACGTCGCGGCGCTGGACGCGGAGGCCGATCGAGGCTACATCTTGGAGGTGGACCTCCACTACCCCGCGCGCCTACACGACCTGCACAAGGACCTTCCCTACTGCTGCGAGACGAAGCGCCCGCCAACAGGGAAGTTCCCCAAACTGTTAACGACCATGGACGACAAGACGCACTACATCTGTCACTACAGGGTCTTGCAGCAGGCGCTGCAAAACGGGTTGGAGCTGGTCGCGGTGCATCGGGCGATCTCGTTTCACCAGTCGCGGTGGTTGGAACCGTACATCCTGATGAACACGGAGCTGCGGAAGAAGGCCAAAACGAAGTTTGAACAGGACTTCTTCAAGCTCATGAATAACGCGGTCTTTGGCAAGACCATCGAGAATGTACGGAAGCGCCTCAACGTGAAGCTGGTGTGCACCCCGGAGAAGTTTTCCAAGTACGTCGCCAGATCCAACTTCCTGGACCGGACGTACTACACGGAGGACGTGGCCCTGGTGCATCTGTCCAAGGTCAACATTGTGTTGGACAAGCCAATCTACGTAGGCATGTCAGTCCTGGAGCTGAGCAAGTGGCTCATGTACGAGTTCCTGCGCAAGATGAAGGAGCGCTACGGTGACCGCCTCACCGTGGACTACATGGACACGGACAGCTTCGTCTTTGACATCGTGTCCCAGGACGTCTACGCCGAGATGAAGGAACACCTGGACGACTTCGACACCAGCGGCTATCCGAGGTCTCACCCCTGCTACAACCCCGTCAACGCCAAGGTCATCGGAAAGTTTAAGGACGAGTGCAACGGCCTGTCCTTATACGAGTACCTCGGCCTGCGGTCCAAGCTGTACTTTATGGACATCGAGGACGCGGCGACAGGCGGCAGCAAGGCTCTCAAGCGAGCCAAGGGGGTTGCGAAGGGCGTTGTCAAGAACGTCCTCACCCCCGACGACTACAGAGAGTGCCTGTTTGACGGGGTCCGGAAGCACACCACCAACGTCCGGTTCCAGTCCCACTTGCACCGGGTCTACACCGTGGAAGTGAACAAGCTGAGCCTCAGTCCAGCTGACGACAAGCGGTGCGTCCTCCCCGACGGCATCCACACTCTGCCATGGGGACACAAGGACGTCCCGCCGCTACCGCCAGCCAGGAGGAGAGGAGATCAACCACAGCGGATGGAAGTGGACGGCGAGGAGGAGGGACAGCACCAGGACGAAGACGAGGAAGAAGAGGAATTCCCCGTCTAGTTGTATATATTAGTTATAAGAGAAAAAAATTGTAAATAGTATTTGTAAGAAAATATAATAGCTTTATGTACAGCATGAACCCGAGTTGTTTATTTCCTCCCTTTGCTCACTCAAAAGTCACAAGCCGTTAGGCTCAGAAAGGCGTTATGGGCCGTTTGGCTCGAGCCGTGCAGCTTAAAAAGCCCCCGCCAACCGGGAGCGGTTGGCGGCGCGTGTCGGGGACGACCCTGAAGGAGTTGCTAAGTGGTTTGCTGATGTCCGAGGGGTCACCCTCGAATTACTCAGCGGTTTGCTGATGTCCGAGGGGTCTCGTGACGCGCCCTCTTTGGCGACCTTCACTGCCGCTTGGCGGGGGCTCAGCCAGTGACACGCGCCGCTGGTATATAAACCTGAGGTCCAGCCCCGCTGCCTCAGTTTTGCTAATTTTTTTAAATTTAGTAAGGAGAAAGGAGAAATGAAAACACAAGCTTTATCATTATGAGGCATGTATTGTACAGTAATAAGGTTACATACACATACTACAAAAACCTTACAAATTAGTTTTAAGCGAATATGGAGTGGAAGAGCCTGCGGACCAGAGCGTCGTTGGCGGCGGGAGCGGCAGGGTCGAAGAGCTGGACGTAGTCGCTGAGTGACGTGCGGAGAACAGCCCGGCAGTACAGGTAAGTGAGGCAGTAGTAGCCGCAAACAGAAGTATCGTAGCCCTGGAGTTGATACCTGTTGTAGACATAGTGGCGGTGATGAGGATTGCGCCTCAGGAACATTTGAAAGTCGGCCTGGTATGGCGGCCTTCCGTAGCTGTCCAGGTACTCGAGTCTGTCCTCTTCCGAGCAGTAAAACGCCACCCAGTGTTCGCCTCCCTCGGTGTGAGCTACCGTGTTGGACACGATGGCGGTGAGAGGCTTGACCGGCACGTCCGGTAGTTGGTCAGAGGCGTAGACCGCAACGTTCCTCAGTCCGGGGATCCTCACCAGCCATTCTCTGATCTGGACGGTATTCATCGTGGGCGGAAGCAGCACAGGCAGCTTGAGACGGACGGGTCCGACCTGTCGTTAGCCACGAGCCAGTCCCGCAATACTATGCAGTTATGAAGGGCGCAACGGTTGTGGGAGCTCTTATGGTGGCGACAGCGCAGGGTCCGGTAGGTGGGCGGACCGTTGAGTGACCCGCAGCCCAGATCCTCCATGTCCTGAGCGGTGGTGGCGGCGGGCTCGGTTATGAGGTGGCGTTGTACAAAGTCCCTCTTCTGCGATCCTTTGACGTAGACCAGGGGGCGGTGGATGAGGCAGGAGCGCAGCTTGTCCAGCAGGGCGACGTACGCGATGTCCCCCTGGTCCCACTCCAAGCCGTGGCAGTGGCGAGTGACCCAGACGCTCTCGCGCTGTTTCTCGGAAGTCAGGAGGTCCTTACTGAAGGGTGGGCGGGCGATGTGATGTAGGAGCAGCGTGCCGGTAGTCACGTCCACCACGCAAACCTCTTTCAGTAGAAAGTCATTATCACTGTCTTTAAAACACTGCATATCCATCACCACGCTTCCGTGATGACAGCGCGCTGGCGGTGGCTCGTTGTAGATCGGTGGCGGCACGTCCATCCCGTACGGCTGACTGAACTCGACTGAGCGCTGGCGGGAGCGCGCCTAGCGGGATAACCTTGGGTGCGCGCGCCGCCATCACGGTCCGCGGTGACCTTGAGCGCGCGGCAACTCGTTTACCCGCCAAAGTCGACTGTGACGTTGCGATGACGGTCCACCTCCACGACGTTGTCCAACTCGGCGTACACTATGCAGTTGAACGCCTCCGCCAAGGCTTCGGAGAACCCAATCTCTATGCGCAGGTTACCGTTGCGCACCAGGTTCCAGTGGCTGGATTGAGAGGCCGCCATATCGGGTGTCAGATCAAACGCCATCAGGCAGTATCCGTAGGGGTATTCGTTGCGACTGACTTCGTCTACTGACTGCCATGCACCGCCACCTCGGCTCTTAAAACTAAATTCTTTTCTCGTTTTTTTTTTTTATTTTTTTTTATTTTTTTTTTAATATTGAAGGGACTCGGTTATCAACTGCTTAGTGGAAGTTTCCACGCTCTCTCTCGTTTACTGGGTAGCGCGCTTGGAGTGTACGCTCCTCTTGGTTTTCCCTGAGATGACGCAATCGGTCTTTCGCCAGGTAGGTAGAGGAGTAGCGGTTCTAGTGATCCCGTCGTATCTTGACTCTCCCGTCTCGCTATTTGCCAGCCATAGGTTTTGCAATCTGGATAGCAGGTCCTCTAGACATATGCAGATTTCATCGTTTCGCTCCTCATCCAAGTACAAGCCGCAACTGAACTTGGGGCGACCTCCTTTGAACACGTTCATCTTTAACAGTACATTACCGCTGTTGGTAGGGTTCTTCACAGTGTACTGATATCCGCCAGCGGACCAGCACAGTGTTGGGGAATCGATAGGCACTTCCTTCCTCTTTACAGTCCACCCATCGAGCTTTTTCTTCTTTGACACACATCCCTGCTGTACTGGCGGTGCGTTGGCGTTCTCATCATTCATTGCGTTCAGCTCCTCTAGGAAGGAGCGGATCGTTTGGTCCACTTCAGCTGCACTGACTCCGTTTCCGTTCATGGTGACGTTTCAAACAACACTGAGGTAGCGCGCGCGGCTCTGCCTCGGTTTTATACCCAGGTTGTACGCTTCAGCGAACCTTCTAGAAGCTTCCAGAAACGTAAGAGGTAGTCTATCGCTGACGGGGGGGGGGGGGCTTGCATCCAGGGGGGGGGGTCCTTATTCCTCCTCACACGTCTGTGCTCGCCAGCCTATGTTAGGTTTCCGCCAACTCACGTGACGGGGGGGGGGGGGGATCAGGTATATTCTCACGCCAGGCTATGTTGTGAGGCAGGTATATCCTCACACCAGTTGATGTCGGGGGGGGGGGGGCTTACATCCTCACCGCGCCTTTGCTAGTTTTGAACCATCGTGAGGTGTCTGGAAAACAACCAAGATCCAATGAGGAAAACGCGTTTAAAAATTAATAGTGGGCCTGTTTAACGGTGGATTCTCAATTTTCTTTAAGGGATGGTTTACTTAGGCTGCCGCCTGACATGTGGTGAAATTTCATCAAAATTGGTCGGTAAACAGCTGAGATCCCATAAGGAAAACGCGTTTAAAAATTAATAGCGGCCTTGTTTAATGGCGGATCTATGGGGTTCTTACGTCATTCGCTTCCTCTAGGATAGACCTACACTCTGGAAAAAGTCCCGTGGGAATCGGTGGGTAAATAGGCTAGTTATTCATTTTCGGAAGTTTTTTCCTCATCACGAAAAGTGCTGCGGACGACCGGGGGGGGGGGGGGGGCATCCTCGCATCCTCACTTCGCCTGTGCTCGCCAGCCTATGTTAGGTTTCCGCCAGGTCACGTGACGGAGGGGGGGGGGATCCTCACTTCGCCTGTGCTCGCCATCCTATGTTAGGTTTCCGCCAGGTCACGTGACGGGGGGGGGGGGGTGCCCTCGGGGGTGACCTTGGGGTCAAAGTCAAGGTCATCCGGGGGGGGGGGGGGTTCCTCATTCCTCCTCACACGCCTGTGCTCACCAGCCTATGTTAGGTTTCCGCCAGGTCACGTGACGGGGGGGGGGATCAGGTATATTCCTCACTTCAGGTGCCAGGTTTAAGTTAGGTTAATGGTTCATGTGACGGGGGGGGGGTGCCCTCGGGGGTGACCTTGAGGTCAAGGTCATCCGGGGGGGGGGGGTGATTCCTCATTCCTCCTCACGCGCCTGTGCTGGGTCAGAAGGAACTAATGCCCCCTACTCGGGGCCTATAAATGTTTGTATCTATCTATAATAACATCTTGTTACATGCACTATACAATTTGAATAATAATAAGCCCATAGCAGCATAACAGGTCAAAGTTCATGCACATTAATACGACAAATAAGTGCATACATTCACAGTGACATAATAACAAGTTGATTATCAAAACCTTATTTTCTTCTTACCTTATAGCAGTAAACAATTGCTTTATTATACACTATCTTTGAACTTTAGTATAAAAGAATAATCCACAGAACAACAAACAGTAATATATAAAATAACATAGCCTCTTTTGCTTGTCCCGTGAGAAATCTTTCACTTAGTAGAAAGTATTGTACAAGAGGTATTGCTTGAGCCTCAAATTTGAGCCTTGAACACTCATATTTCTAGAAACTAAGATGAGAGAACGTGTATGAATTCTTAATGCGATTAATTTGGTACATCATCATCCTACACATTGAGGAGTTTGTTAGATTATAGCAAACTTCTGTATTCATACGAAAATTAAATCGATATTGTGTGCATCTTGATTGTTCCATTGAACTTGTACTTGAATTTTCTGATTGACAAAACTAAAATTATAAGTAATGTTCTAAGATAGTAAACGGTTTATAACGTTGCAATCAAAACTTTCCTCAACTTGCGACGACTATAGTGTTGGTTGGTTTGTGTAGGTGAGCCGATTCCTAAGCCAGGGTCGCAAGAGTGTCAGTTTTGCTGATAACGGAGAGGATTCAGCTATGACACCTCCCAACTCCCCTCAAGTCTCAGTTGCCCACAAACCCACTTATCAGGTAACTAGCAGGTGCAGTACCCGGCAACAAACAGTTGTGTGTGCTGCATTCTGTGGTTAACCTTTTGAATTATAAACATCTGTTTATATTATCATCTGGTCAAACAAAATGAATGTCCATAAGAATTACATTGGAACTTGGAAGACCCGTTGGAAGGAGCCTTAAATTAAAATCAAAATTGAAACCATTTACTTTTTATATTTTAGACCTAAAGAATAATTGTACCAAATGCCATCTTTCCAGCACATTGGGAGGTTGGAGAGTTAGCGATGAATGCCACTTAGTTTTTTCTTTTGTATATTAAAACTAGACTCATTTCATGGAATAATATTTTAACGTTGACAAATTATATTACTCCATACATTTCTACTCTTCACTCTAGTTAGGTTGACTTTAGCATGTTGGTAAACTTTTACAAATATATTTTAGAATATGTTATTAGCTCCGCTCATAATGCATGATTAATACTCTTAACTCTAGCTTGCCTCGAAAGTAAAAGAAATAAATATGAAATTCAGTTAAATATAAATGATTAACATAATTTCAATTTTTAAATCTTGTTAGTAAATTAAATACTTTGAAGAGATTGCCATAGTTTAAAAGAATCCTGTCTAACTAGTCTTGGCGGAAAAGACATACTACCCAATTTATAATCATAAAATTGTTTATTTGGTTTATAAAAAACCCTTTTTTAATTGTTGAAGGTGGTTAACACGATTAAAAGTAATCCATGACATAACAACATTATATTTGACCCGAGAACACAGTAATTTAGACATAAAATTTGGGCAAAAGCTATGTTTTTTCTCCCCTACCTATACTTTCCCCCCTCCATCACTTTCACTTGCACCCTTTCATATTTTTATTCACGAATAGCCAGGTATTAACAACACACCTGTCATTATTATCACAGGCTCTTTTATAATCACTTTCCCAATTCTAAAGAACTATTTTTTTCTAGAAAGGAAATAGAGTTGCATATTAGAAAACTTTCAGCCACATTTTATGCAATGTTGGCTCCCTTATCTTCATTTTTATAATTTTCTGACTATTGACTGTGGTTAAGTACTGTACCGAAACAACAAGTTGCAGTAGGTATGATTTTTTAATGTACCTCAGACCTCTAACGTATAGTTATATTAAGACCTTATCTCTCATGTATTTTACTCCAGATGTTTTAACACTAAAGAAAGAAATATTTATTGCCTTCCAACAACTAAATAGTTTAATCGCGGACTTCTTTTTCTTCTTTTAATGTATTTATTTTTTTCCAGATAAAGACAGGTTCTGGCTTCAACGAGACTACAATTACCGAAGATTTGGAAGTCAGTTTTAGCCATGAAAGACTCAGACATTCTGCCAAAGCTGGTATGTCATCCAGTGAGATAATTAGTAGGGGTGTGCGAGTAGTGATTTTTTGAATCGAGTCGAGTAGTGCAAATTATTTTCGAGTTTTGTGTATTTTTGAGTGAGTATTTGCCATCAGTTGGTAGTTTCAAATAGTGTAATGGGATTTGACCATTAGTGTAGGGTACCTCCCTAGATTTGGTAATCGAAACATGGTTTCTAACTAATAAATACAAAGTTTTGGCCAGTACAATCAAACTGGATTACGTGTTGACAAACGAAACATGGTTTGGCATTCGTTTCCGGCCGATAAAACACGGTCCAGTTGTCATTTGGTCAATATCACCTGGGTCAGACATCGCTTATAATCAATATTAGATGACGAAATCGATAGTTATGGCCGATATTATATAAACCGTCATCATTTTCAGACTTTATTACGTGATCCGATCGTCATTTTCGGCCAATTTTATGTGATGCAATCGCCTTTTTCGGCCGTTACTACACGTTTTGGCCGGTTGCAATCGTTAGCGATTGCCCAGAAATCAGCAGGAAATACTCGCTCGAACTTTCGAGTATTTTTCAAAACTTCAAATCGAGTTTGAGTATTAAAATACTTGGCTGAAAACTCAAAGTTTCGAGTACTCGCACACCGCTAATAATTAGTTAAATTTTGTTGTATACTGTTTTTATTACCTACACACAAACTCTTAAGATAACAGATTTTGACCAAAAGCATAAACTCGTTCTGTGCTAAGGCCGGCAGAAGCGTACAAAAAATTGTATACATTTTTAAATAAAGATAAAAAATGCAAATAAGTTTGCAGGTGCTGTTTAGTAATCTTTAAAATATATTGGAATCAAAAAGGTTAACTTAAGGCCCTTAAAATGTAAAGGATGTAGAAATCCTGAAACTGTCAGCAGATTTTCATGTAAATGGATGAAAGACAAATGGGCAAAGTTTATTTCTTTGTTTGAAATTCATTGTTGATTATGGTGAGTTTATGTTATTAAGAAATGATCGCAGACATTTTCCATCACTGATAAGAGAAAAACAAGTTTTTGGGATCTGGAATTGATCCTGTCGTCAGGTTAGAAGAGTACATAAAACATAACAAAATTAGAATCACAATCCGGATGTAGCTGGAAAAAATTACAAAAAAACAGAGAACTGTAAAAGGATTAAAAAAATTAAGCTAAAAAACACAAAAGCCAAACATTTAAGCCAGATGAGCAACCCACTGTACAACTAGCACAGAGGTTTTTTTCCATGCCTTTTGTGCTTTTATTCAGGGTTCCGCCACACACGCTAGTGTTGCACCCTGTCTTGTTGCCCGGACCTCCCCTCCCATTCTCTCCTGATGTTTAATTGTAGACGTTCAGTGTCTGTAGTAGTCTGGTTTGAGTGTTTGGTTTTGTGTTTCTTTTATTTTTAATTTGTTGACTGCCTGTACAGTTCCTTCTCAGTTTTAGCTCTAGAGTGATTTTTCCCCAGCTTTGCCTGGATTGTGGCACTCATTTTGTAAGGTTAATGTAATATTCTCTCCTGAAAGATCATCTTCCAGAACCCGAAATGTTTTGAAACATGTTTTTGTCTAATTAGTAATGGGAAATGTCTGCAACGATATCTTATATTGTGACAAATCCTATTTCATGTATAATGTGATCAGTGGCAGTAAAGAATTATATTTGATTTAAATACAAAGTCCATTTGTTTTAGCTGGTATATAATTTCATAAAATATTTCTGTATTTGAAGGTAATATCAATTCATCAATAATAACAAAGTACAGTGAGGTGACTGTCCAATATTTCTGATTGCAGAGCTAGTGGAGGTTGTGTCGGCTGCAGCAGCCAAGCTAGTGGCTCAGTCCAATGGCCCCACTGAACTAGTGTCCAGTGTGACCCTCAGCTGCCTCTGCCCTGCTCTCTACTCCCTACTTAGCGATGGACTGAAGCCTAGTCTGGACACTCCCTTCGGAGATATCAACAACTCCGTATGGCAAGTCGTCGAAGCCTCTGCTCAACAAGGTGAATACAACACCGAACATTCCTGAAATAATCCTTATTCAAAATTTGGTTTTTCAAAATGATTAAACCTTTATGCCACAAAAGCTTAAACTCTTGATTTGTTGTGGATTGTTTGTATGGTAAACCAAAGATTGCAGGAAATGCCTCTGTTGGCCATTTACATTTGGTTTATATTTTTGGGGAATTGATATTATGTACAGCAAAAAGAAGCTGTCACATCAATCAATCAATCAATCAATCAAATCTTCTTTATTCAATAAGTAACACATTACATGTTTTGAATAGGGTCACAAATTATGACTATAAAATAAACTTATAAATTAAATTAAATCAAACAATGTCAACAAGTTCTAACAATGTCCAAAATAGTAAATTTTCAATTTGCAAATCTTAAGTCTGAAAAATTTCCAACTTAAGAAAATAATAACATTTAAATTGCAACTTAAACATATTGCAAATTATTAAATTAATAAGAAAATAAACTTCTAGTACAAAGGTCAATTCTCAGACATATCTGTAACTGTCACTTGTTGGGATGCTTATGAAAAGGTTACAGCAGGATGGAATTCAAAAGATCAGCGTTTGGTATTTATAAATTCTTGAATTGAATAGGAGGGGTTATTTATTAATAAATCTTTTAGTAGCCGTTTAAATCGATTTAAATTGCTTTCTAGCCTTAAGGGTACTGGTAGATGCAGAAGGAATTTAAGTCCTGCATAAGAGGTCTTTTTTGTATAAAATTCTAAATTATGTCTAGGTAGATTAATTTTGAAACGTGTGTTATATTCGCCAGAAGTGGATGACAACTGAAGCAGTTTTGCATAAATAATTGTTTCATAAATATACAAATTGTAAACTGTTAATATCCCCAGTTCGCAAAATAAGTTTTTAACTGAATCCATTCTTTTTAGCTTCATCATTACACGGATAGCTCTTTTTTGTTGGATAAGTATTTTATCTAAGTTATTTTTTGTTGTTGCTCCATAAATAGCAATACCATAAGATATGTGGCAGTGGATTAATGAATAATAGATTGTCTTTAGAGTTTCCAAATTGCAAATCTTAGACATCTGTCGCAGTGCATAAATACCAGAAGATAATCTTTTGACCACATGATTGATGTGATCGTTCCAAGAAAGTTTTTCATCAATAATCAGACCAAGAAACTTTGTTCGGCTCACTTGATCTATTCTATCTGTCTTTATTAAAATATTAGGTTCAAATTTTGCTTTAGATTGTTTAGTTGAAAATGATATGAAATTTGATTTGTTTACATTAATAAGCAGATTTTTTTTATCCAGAAATTTTTTAGTAGACAAAAGACTTTCAGATGAAGACTCTTCAATATGTATTTGTGATTTTCCTGAAAATAAAACATTAGAATCATCAGCATACAGACACATGGACCCATCACTCCCAGGAATCGTCTCCGGCATACCCCTGATGTAACAGAGGAACAGAAGGGGCCCCAAGATCGACCCCTGGGGTACCCCATATCGCAGTGTCTGATGCTGGGATCTGAATTTTTCAATGTATTTTTGCATTATTTTGTTCTACCACATAGTCGACCTCAACAAATTGTTCTCTGTTTTCTAGGTATAAAGCAAACCACCTCAGCTCTTTTCCACAGATTCCAAATTCATTTAGGGTGTTTAACAGCTTACAATGTGAGACACTGTCAAATGCTCTACTAAGGTCTAAAAATACTCCAACAACCTTTTCACCTTTGTCTACTGAATTTATAATATTTTGTATGAATTCTATGCCAGCCGTTATGGTGGATTTTCCTGGTCTAAAACCATGTTGTTCTTTATCAAGCAACTGATTAATTTCAAGATATTCAAGTAGTTGAATATAAACAACACGTTCAAAAATTTTTGAAAAAACAGGCAGTAGAGAGACAGGGCGATAACATGATGGGTCGGTAACATGTCCCTTTTTAAAAATGGGAATGACTTTGGCTAGTTTTAATTTTGATGGGAATGTCCCCGAAATAAGAGAGGAATTTATTAAATGCGCTAACGGTTTTAAAATAAATGTTAATGATTTCTTAATTAATGTAATAGGTATATCATCATACCCTGCAGAATATTTATTTTCAAATGAAAGAACCACTTTTTCAATATTTTCCTCAGTTATAGTTTTAAATTTAAATTTAAAATTTCTACTTTCGGATTGAAAGTTCTGATGGATTGCAGTATTTGATGATGGTTGATTAGAAACATGTGGCAAGACAAGGTTTTCTACTGCATTTGTGAAAAAATTATTAAAAATATTACTTACCGCTACTGGATGTTTTACAATTTTACCATTTTGTTCTATGCTTATATTTGAAATTGAACCTATTTTCGACTTTAATCTTATTTCGCTCTTAACTATGTTCCATGTTGCTTTAGTTTTATTGGTAGCATTTTTTAGCTTGTCATTATTTGTGATACATAATTTGTGATTGTAATTTCCTCTTTCATCTGAGTTTCTAGCTGCTTGTTCTTTGTTTGTTTGTTTTTGGGGGATTAGGAGGCCCCGGCAAAGCCGGCTAGGCATGTCTCCCTTTGGGATATTATGCAGCCACCGGAAAGAGGGAAAAGAGGGACGGGAAAGGTGGTAGGAAGGGGTCAGTCTGCTTTGCTCCAGAAAGGGCGAGAGATTTTTAGCTAGCTCCTAGGCTCTGTGGGTGACAGAACCCCAGGACGATTCGCCCTCTAACCCGACGTCCCCCTAAGTCCACCAGACATGGACCACCATCGCACAGAGCCTCCAACCTCTCAGGGGTCGGGGGGCCCCAGTACGGTTCGTCCCCCAGCCCAGCAGACCAGAGACCCTTCCTCCTAGGCACGCGTCCCAGGCTGCAAGGAAGATCCACTACTCCCTCGAAGGACTCGGACTAAACTGGGTATCTAGGCTCAACTGGGAGTCAAGCCCCTAAAAGAGACAAGGAGAAACCAAGGAAGGGTAGTTGGCCACACTGGATCGCCAAAAGACTTACCAATACTGTGACAGCTTCATTTTGTTGTACCCCATGTCGACCTCTGAACTAGTATATACCAGTCAGAGAGCTGTCGAGAGCCTTCTACCTGCTTACTCTGGGACAGCATAGAAAGTTACTGTCTGCTCATTTATATTACACAAAAGGGAAGGGCCTAGATAGTTCCAAACCTGACATAACTTTAGGTAGTATCACAGAGCAAAAGAGAACCAAAAGTTTTAAGACTCCATATTGGACTGGATCCTCTGTGAGACCTCAGTGAAGGTGTAGGGTAAGAGCAGGGCCAGATTACATTACTTTTTTTGGGAAATCAAATGTCATAAAAAATCTTGAGTGTATAGTAGACTCTCACGTCCGGCCTGGTAATCTTGAATTATAGAAAACGAACCTTTACGTTTTTGCGCCTTTAATAATCATGCGTTTAAACTGCAGTACGTATTTGTCGTGTGGTTTATTACTATTGTGGCGCTCTGTGTTGCAGTACTGTGTCTAATGACAACCATGAGCTGTCTGAATCCAGGCGCCGTCGTGGTGCTGTCTGTCGGCACATGCACACTAGTCTCCTTTGCTTCTGCTCTTGCTTACTCCCTTTATTTGTGTAGTTGGCAGTGTTGCAATCAAGCTTGCCGACCATAATTTTTGCACTATGGAAATTAAGTTTTTACAACTCTGTTTGCCTTATGTTTCAATAAATTTATCAATTATGTCTTACTAAAACCTTCCATGTTTTTTCTCTTTTTATTGTTTAATTATATTTAACTTAATGTATTACAGAGTACAATTCTGTATATGGTATTTTGCAAACTCGTATTAGCTTATAAACGTAAACGCATATTGTGATAAGTGTTTCTCAGAAAGTCAGAAGTGATGACTTAAGCCGTCCTCTGGCATATCCGGCCCGGCCATCCGCCACATTAGGCCAGATATGTGAGAGTCTATTGTATTTTAGACTTGGTTTGTCTTGTATCTTTTAAGGTATACTGTAAAACACATGGACCCAATTTAATAACTTATTATAAGCATTGAGCAAAGAAATGTTGAAATGTCATCATAAAATACTATTATTCTCAGTGTTTATTGTATACAGTGCAAAATCAAAATTCATGTAACAAATACGTTTCAGGTCCTATGACCAAGGCTTTGAATGAACTAGTCCTCAAGTTGAACAGCGAAGACGTTCTTACTGAAGGAGTTGTGAAATTCAATGCCTTCATCTTTGGTCTTCTCAAGTGAGTGTTAAGACATTGGTAATATTTCTGTTCTCATAAACTCACAAAAACAAAAGTATTAACAAAATATTTTTCCTACAGTTACCTAACAATGTGCATGTTCTCTCACTGATTTGAGAAAGCAAAGTGGCCAATTCACTCATCAGTGAGACAATGTTAACATTGTCTCACTCTAATTACTTTGTCTCACTCCAGATTTGCAACGTGAAGGCACGAAATAGTGAGCGCGTAACATGCAGACAAGGTCGTATGCGCGCGAAATACGTTGGCAGCACTGGCTGTAAATCAGCTGGTCAGCTGTTGTACTGTTGTATTTGTCACAACACTTCCGGTCACGGCAGAAGCCACCATTTCATTGATTTGCCATTTGTAAACATTGAAGGTGGTTTTGCTGTCGCAAAATGGACGCTAATGACGATTTTAGTAATAATAGTTCACCAGAATAATCTTGTACTCCAGAAGAATTAAAAAATGTGGCGAGGAATGTGTCTCTAAATCTTCTGCCAGAGAAATCAAAACATAAATATGAAAAAAATATGTTACGTTTCTTTACCAATTTATTTGTTTTATGGTAACTGTAGGAAAAATATAATGTGCAACTCGAGTGCAAAGTGCAATCGCCTCACTCGAGAAACCATTCCTCACTCGCCTACGGCTCGTGAGTAAGGATTTCTCTCGAGTGAGGCAATTGCTCACTTTGCTCACTAGTTGCACAAATAACTATTATCAGTATTTTTGTCAACAACATTTGTTATTTTTACTGTAATTTTTTCAATTTTTTGAATTAGTTTTAAGGATAGTCACTGTAATTGGGATAAGATTTTTAGTCTCTATTACTATGAACATTTATTGTTATTTAGACCCTATAGTTTCATAAACATTCATTCTTTTCATAAATGTGGTTAAAGTTATGTTTATGGATCTTACAAAAGCCTTTGACAGTGTTTCTCATGAATTGCTGCTTCAAAAATTGCATTGTATTGGGCTGGAAGAAAGAGCCCTATGTTGGTTTCGATCATACCTCATAGGCAGAAAACAGTATGTTGCAATTGATAATATAAACAATTTTAATCAATTGACTACTTATACTTCATCAACAAATATTGTCAGGTACGGAGTACCACAAGGGTCTATATTGAGGCCATTACTATTTTTAGTATACATTACAGGGTTTCCAACCATAATAAAAGAACCAAATAATATTTGTTTACTTGCTAAAACCTAAAGAACCAAACTTATAGTGATGATATAAGTTTAAAAATAACAGGGATTTCTGAACCTGATGTCGAAATTTCTGCTTTTGTAAATCTTTCTAATACTATGCAGTATTTACATAAGTTAAATTTATTGCCAAACCCTATTAAAACCAAATATATTGAGTTCTCTGCTTCAAAATTTAAAAAATGGTAAAAGCACAAATATTTTCATGGATGAATATTTTTTAAATGAAGTAGACACTATTAAATTTTTGGGATTAAACATAGATAGCCACTTTACCTGGGACAATCATGTAGATTCAGTTTGTAAAAAGATGTCTTCAGGCCTCTATTCATTGAGACAGATGTCCAAATTCAGTAGTTTTGAAACTTTAAAAATTATCTATTATGCTCTAATTGAATCACATATAGCTTTTGGTTTATGCCTTTATGGTTTTACCTCAAACAATAATCTAAACAGAATACTATTACTTCAAAAAAAAACCTTCGTATTATGTTAAAATTGAAACCGGGGGACTCTGTAAAAGAACATTTCAAAAATACAGAAATTTTGACAGTTTATGGTTTATTTATTTTTCAGTTAGTAGTTCATATTAGATCAAACTTTCAAAAATTACCCCAGTTAAATTCTTTTCATCAGTATGAAACGAGGAAAGGTAATCAACTGGCATACAGAAAGCATAATTCTTCATTTTTTCACAAAAAAAACCTCATATATTGGAATAAGATTTTTTAATTCTTTGCCAGAATATCTTAAACGAATAACAGATCTTAAAAAGTTTAAAAATCAAGTAAAGCTATATCTTATCAATAAGCCACTGTATAGTATTGATGACTTTTTTCATGATTATTGTAGTGAACTTGGCAAGTTAGAGTTAAAATTAGAACCATGATATTATTTAATTTGAACTATTGTTTTTTAAGAATTATTGTATTTTATTATTTGTTTTTAGCATATACCTAAACAATGTATGTATTGACACCATTCTGTACATTTTATGTACTAATGAATAAAGTATTATTGATTGATCGATTGAAAGTGTCACAGTAAGTATATTTAAATGTATTTAAAACATTACTATGTTGGGAGTCACTATTGTTCTTTCAAAAGTCAAAATAATAATAAGGATGGATGTATCTAAAAAAAAAAGGATCTCTGTTAATATTCTCTTCTACTGTAGTTTACCAGTTACAATCGGTGAAGCTGCTTCTGTGTACTGCTGCAGTGTTTTATTCAAATAAATGTAAAACACTCAAAAACACACCAAACTGCATTATTGTATAATTTTTCTTGTTCAGAAAATCATGGGCTTCAATATTATGTATATAACACCTCTTAAAAATAATAATAGAAAAATTATGTGATGTTAAAATAAATAAAAATAAATAAATACATTTTAAAGTTTGCGCTCCATCAAATTATAAACGGTTCTAGAATATACAATTTTCAAAATAGCCAATTTGTTTTTAATTTTATAAGGATACTAAATATACAAACAAATAATCAGGTAAAGCAGCAAATAAAAAAAGTATTAGATAATAATCTGTTGTTGCGTGCTATAGCAAATGAGCAAAACGGCCTTGGTGATGTTACAGTCGGAAGGATAATTTACCTCGTTATCACTGCCGCCTATTTCTCCAGAAACATCCACCAACCATTCATCATCACCAAACTTTTCTTCGAAAGTCCCACGTATGTCAATACTGTCCATTTTTACAAATAAAAACAACGAAAAACATCGCAAAACAACACCATTCCCGAAGTTAGGTTAACGACGCACAACAAACCTTCGTACTTCAGCTGTCTGCTGAAGTATGATTGGCATGAACGTAAAAAGCGTCTGCAGACAGACATCGGGAGAAAGCTTAGAATCTGCCGTAAACGGCGATGCCAGTTTCGATCCGGTTCATTAAGATTCAATGCGCCCTAGAGCCTATTCCGTAAACGCTGTTTGACTGTCGACGCAGTGACAGTTAACACCCCAGCGGATGCGTTTTGTGTCGCTATAGCGACACAGAACACCTAGAGGGTTAACCATATTTACGACAATTTAGCCAGCCAGTAAGCACTAAACAGATAAAAAAAACTAATTCGGCCATAATTAAAGCATGATTTGTTAAATGAAGTTTTAAAGGTGGCACAACTTTGGTACCACTCAGCTACAGGAGCTTGGATGCCAGATTTATCCACTGTGATAGTCTCTAAATCTAGTAAACTGATTACAGATAGGCCAACTCCAATCTGGCAGACCAGATTTCAAAGAGGTGTGCACCCTCAAAAGACTGACATTTAGTTTCATGGCCCCAGAAGTCAAATAATTATCTCTACCCATAACAACCAAATAATTTTTCATTAGGAAACAAAATGTTCTCAGAACCTGAAATAGTCGGAACATTTCTTCTTGTTTTGTAAATCATTGTGGAATTATAACCTGTACGACAAATCGAGTTGAACATATATTTTTCCTGTAGTGTGCAAGGACTGGACGTGTGGCTGAGCTACCTACGGACGAGAGAAAGCGTATTAAGGCGCCACTACGCATCGGATGCACTCATGTTGTGTGCGTGCCGTGGACAGACCAACGCGCGAGCGCTTAGCGACAAGCTGCTCGCCTCTTTACGACCTCTAGCGCAACTCAACTTCAAACTTGACCTTCTCTATGAGACCCGGCTCCTGCATCAGAGCTTGCTTCAGCTCAGTGTAAGTATAATTGTTAAACATAATAGTATTGTGTAGTGTTTTACGAGATCATTAGGATTTACCTTGAATAAATAAATAAATACTATGAATAAATCATATGTTGAGCCTATTGTTGATGAGGTTAGGTTTTTAATTAGTCAAAAACTAAACATGCGAGCTTAAAACAAAAATATAAGTATTAATGCTTCAGATCACACAGGCTCAGATAATTGGTCCTCAGTGAACCGAGAGTACTGTGTACTGTACAAGTGTACAGTAAACAAATTTCCCAAAAGATTATACATTTTGGAATTTGTTGAATCTCTTTTCTAGTCAGAGTAATCAGCTGCTTGCAAGTGCAGTAAGAGTGATGTGTTCAAGACTACCAAAAGCTTTCCTCAATGCCAACTAAATTGGATAACAATTGATATTTTGTTATTACTTCACATAATACTATGTTGTATTAGCGAGCTTTACTAATGTGTGATATTCTTAGGGACAAAGAAATACAGGAACACACTACGGATATTTATTTGTTCAATTATCAGCATCAATACTTTCTTGTCAAAATTACAAATGTTAAATTAAAATGGGACTTTTCTAGTACACTATTATCAGTCAAGATCTATTTATTTTATGTTCAAATCATTTGCATAATTGGTACTAAGATGAGAGTTCTGCTTTAACAAAAAACAAAAAAAAATGGTTATTTCTTTAAAATTGTTATAAGATTCACAAGCATTGCCCTGTCAGTATTGGTACAAATGTTTTACTAATCAAACTAAATTTTGTAATCAACCTAGGTTTCACTTATATCGGATGTATTGCAGAGACTGCCCTCTTCACCCAGCCACAGTGGCAGCAGTGGGAGCAGCAAGGGCTCCTGGGCTCTACACAGGCTGTTGGAGTCGCCCCCACCACCTCTGCCTGACTCAGTACGCCCTCGCTCGTGTGTGGACTGTGTGACGGGGGCCGATGTGGCGGGCACACAGCACAAGCGGTGGAGCGTCAACATCGGGGGCAAACTCACCCAGGCATTCGACAGACTGGCTGATGATAATGAGGAAGAATACACCGACAGGTGAGTTTGGAATTATCACCTTTTCTTGAATTTTTCTTCCGATTATCGACCATTACTTAAGATGTGGCTCCAGTCACAAAAGGTTTTATGTCTCTAATAAGGCTGATGTTAATGTGTTAGTCTCTTCCTTGTACAACAGATTTCTAATCTCTGATTAAGAGCCAACACCTAGAGTATTTTATTCAAAAACTAATCTTAAAAGGTGAAAGTAACACACACGACTCCAAACGCAATAACAACAGGTGGTGCTAATGTTGTTGAAAGGGGGCTTCAATAACTATTACTGGCATTTTAATTTCAATAGTGGGGCCGTGTGAGATGTATCAAAATCAACGTGAGATATAGAGTGCTGACAGTCGTTGATTTATCAATCGAACAAAAAATTGATACAATAATTTAGGAATGTGGAAAGGTAGTGTGACTTTCAACTTTGCCCGGCAGGAGATGTATGTTCGCGTTGAGTGCTTATGTCATATAAGCAGGCATGAGGCAAAGAAAATAGGACTGGATTTCAATAACTTTGAGTTGCATATAGATGGGGTTGGTGGTGTAGCAGTTAACTTAAAACTGCTGTTGACAGCTGCTCAACCTACTTGATTTTATCATCCTTTCTGGCACCTACGAGCATGTCCACGTTATTAACACATAATGTCCACTGAAGATTAAACTGAAAAAAGATCGACCCATTTACTTTCATGTAAGATGTTCATTGCCTCATTGTTGAATATTATTTAATATTTACTTGCGCCGTGTTGTTGAGGATTCACGTCACTTTTTCAACTAAAATCACATAAATGTTTTATTTTATCTAATTTTATGTAAGAATCAAGTCTGAAGAAACAAATTATTGAGTATCGATGATTATTTGATACCACCGGTATCGAAAAATCAAAAATCAAAATAGGCCCATCCCTTCTTAACATCATTTACTGTATTATCAATTTATTGCTATCAGTTTCTTGGACCACTGGGTCACTAACTCACATCGGGTTTCAGCCTGGAGACTGGAGGCAAGAGCAGTGGAGGCAGTGGGGAGGAAGGTGGTGAGGGAAGTGGCAAGTTCCGCAGACTTCAAATGAAGTGGGAGATGCTCTCAGGCAGGGAGAATACAAGTCTAGAATGCCTGGAGAAATCCTCCTTACCCAATGGCCCTCCCTCTCCTGCCAAGTCAAGGTAGGACATTGACTTGACAGAAATTGTAAGAGAAATAATATTTATTCCAACCAATACTTCATACAGTTATGATTTTTGGTCGGGATGGGATGGGACGGAATGGAATTTTGCACTCCTCCCAAATTTCAGGAAATTTTTGATTAGGATGTTTAGCTCGGATGTTTGAAAATCTGCACAAAAGAAATATACAAAACCTTTAATAATTCATTATTAGTCATTGAAAAACTATCAACATACTCAACCACAGTAAGTTAAAAATACTAATTGTAATTAATTAAGTAGCGATTTCTTACGGCGAAAGCAGTTTTCTGTTAGGGAATATAAGTTTAGAATAAAGAGCTAGTGCAGGCAAGTGTGTCATTTGAATGAACGGAGCGGACTGTGTTACAGAAACAGTTGCCGTGGACCATGAAATGACAGACACTGATAAGATGGGTTTGAAAAGCCAAGTTGCATTAATCTGAATTCTGGTAGCGATAAGGAAACTACTAGGCCCTATTGTATTTTAAATATGAAGTTTTTCATACCAAAATAATCAGTTAGTTTTTCCCAGTGGAAGTGTACAACCAGTTTTTTAACTAAAGTAACCAGTTTCGATAAGTTTTGGTTTTTCCTATAAATTTCAGGAATATCTAGTCGTTAGTGATAAGATGGAACCAGAGATAAGCCCAAGGAAACCGAGTGAGTGATCTAACCTTTGTACAGGCAACTGATAGCCAACTGTGGCCTTACTTAAGGATTGGACTTTGACCTGTGCCTGCTACCTGGATGAGGAAGTGATAAGCCAACTCTAGTGACAACAATATTGACACATCATTGTTTACATTACACTGGGGCTTGGCTTTAACTAATTTGCCATTATTATTCTTAAATTTTTATTCATTTATTTATTTATTTGTGATTTGAGACAGACAGTTATGAACGATAGTTAACATTTTTTAATTAATCTACATTGCATTGTTTTTATCTTTGTGAATTTTGAAGACTTTAGACGGATAAATTAAAATTAGTGTAGTTTGGCTTGTGAATGAAAATGGCTGATAATTGTAAATACAAGATAGGTGATAAAATTTTTGCAAAAGTTAGAGGATACTCATACTGGCCCGCTAGCATAACTGATATTGATTCATCAAAAAAATTACCCAAGTACAGTGTAGTATTTTATGGCACGGGAGAGTCTGCTATGGTAAGTGAAAATAATGTGTGTTTATTTTTGGAGAATAAATCAATACATGGAGCAAATAAAATAAAGGATCAAAACTTCTCAAAGGCTATGAAGGAAATAGAAAGAAGCTTTATTAAAAATGTCCCAACATCAAAAGGTGTTACTAGCTTGGCACAAAAAAGCCAAATAACAGCCCCTAATATGGTTTCATTGATTACTGATACTCCAAACGCGTGTAGCAGCCCAAACAATTTTCAAATGTTATCTGATGATTCATTCAAATGTGACAGTTGTGTGATCTACAAAGAAGAGGTTGCAAAAATGCTGGACACTATACGGAGCCTAGAAAGTATAATTAAAATGCTAGAAACTGAAAACATGGGTAATCATAATAAACAGTTTGAAGTTCTGGGTAAAACATCTTGCTTAAATTGTTTTCCTACTCTTGGTAAGATTAAAAACAGCCAGGAGACTTTTTCGGAAACCAATAAGTGGCAAAAGGTACCTAGTAGTCGTAAACAACAGTGCCACTTATATGACACGAACAAAGACTTTACTAATCCAGAGTTTACTTCTGAGAATCCTTTTGAGGTCTTACAATCTGTTTTTGAATCTGACAAGTTGGATGAAAAGGAACCGTCGACTAGGCCTAGAATGAGTCGTCAAACCAGTTTAAAAAAAGAAAAATTAACGAAAGAAACTGTTACTGTTCAAGAGAGAAAAAATTCTAAGAGCTCTGGTACAGATGATAATGTTCAAAAGAAAAAACTTCTCCTATGTGCGGATAGTCATGGCCGTGATCTGGCTTACCACCTTAATAAGTGTTTGAGTTCATTTGAGGCTGTTGGTTTTGTGACACCAGGAGGCCTGGCAGAACGGGTTTTAAATTTCAAGAACATTGATGGAGAAAAGTTAGGATCTGAAGATGTGCTGGTTATAGCTTGTGGATCCAATAATGTTGCTCGAAATGAGGCAGAAAATGCACTAGGCTTAATCGACAGTACGGCGCAAAAGTACAGTAATTTTAGAATAATCATAATCGCCAACTAGGTACGATTTAAAGGATTGGTCCTGTGTTAATGCAGAAATAAGGAAAACCAATTTATTGCTAGAAGCTTTATGTCTAAAATATCCAAATGTGTCCCTGGTAAAATCTAGCACTGCTATGAGAGACTTACACACCAGGCAAGGTATGCACTTAAACCAAATGGGGAAAAAATTGCTTGCGAAAAGAATCAGCGAGCTACTGGTTGAAACAACAGTTACAACGTCCCAGAGTTCACTCGACAGCCGGATGCCAGCGCCACAGTCACCATCAGCAGGTGAACACAGCAACCCTGACCAGCAAAAACAGCGCAATGAGACTGACTGCACATCAGACCTCTGCAGTCCAAACGCCACTTCTGCATCTGAGCCACCTGCGGTTGAGAAGATTACGGGAGCTTGTTCGGGAAACTACCATCTACTACAGCCAGCCCCACCACCGTGAAATCAGGTGTCATCTTAAATAAAGACTCAGTTACTAGTAGTTTTAAGTCAAATTTTAGCTTTAGTCTTAAATTGTTGGTCTTAAATATTCGTTCAATAAGAAAAAAACTAGGTCAACTAGAAATGATCTTAAAAGAAAGTGAAACCAGCATAGTTTGTCTTAGTGAGCATTTTTTACACGAAGATGAAATTTCTTTATTTGTCCCAAATGGTTTTGTAACGGCGTCATACTACTCTAGAAAGCCTCCGTTACAATGTGGTGGTTCATCTATAATTATAGATTCAAGATTTAAGTTCCATGCTATTGATGTTTCAGCTTTCTGTGTCAATTCTCTGTGTGAGGCTTCGGCAATTTTTCTGTCTGATTTTAATCTTGTAATTTTAAATGTTTACAGAACACCCGATTCAGATTTTAATAGTTTTATTGTTATTCTTGAAAAGTTAATATGTTTTTTGATGTTTCAAAAGTGTAAATATTTTGCTCTAACTGGTGATCTTAATGTGGACATTCTAAAGTTTGACTGTGATTATGAGGTACGGTTTTTTGTAAACACCCTCAGATCAATGAATTTATATAGTAATCATTGTCTTCCGACAAGAAATAAGGCCTGTTTAGACATTATGTTTTCAAATGTTGATAAAGATTTATGTATATGTACCTTACTGAAACAAGACATTATTTCTGATCATGCTGGTGTTTTTATAAACGTAAATTTGAATTGGAATAGTGACATGTCCCATGAAAGAGTTCCTGAGGTTAAAACTAAGAGACTTCTTTCCCCAGTTAGGTTAGATAATTTTAAGGACACCCTCATGTGCAATGTAGACTGGTCATTTTTAAATAATACTTTGAATGTGAATGAAAGTTGTTCTAAATTTATCAATATTCTTTCATACTATTTTAATTTGCATTGTCCAATAATTAATGTCAAAAGAAAAGAAATTAGAAAATTAAAACTTAATTGGGTCACACCTGAAATTGAGCTCATCAAGTCATACATGCTGATTTTTTATGATAAATGGAAAAGTAGTTTAAGTTTGGATGATAAGGATAGGTTTATGAGGGTCAAGAAATTGTACAATAAAGCTATTGCTGAAGCGAAAAAAACTGCAAATGATACTCTGCTCACTAAATCTAAAAATAAATGTAAAACAGCCTGGCAAATAGTGAGAAACGAGGCAGGTAGTTTTATGGGTTCAGGTAAAAAACAATCCATTCCTTTAAGTCCGGAAGTTTTAAATGATCATTTTGTTAATGTACCTGTTAGTCTTAATTCTGTCTTTAAGGGTAATGATGACAACTATTGTAATATGTTGCATAATTACTCAAGACCTAAAAATATTATTGAGAATGATTTTAAGTGGAAGATATTGGACCCACAATTGGTTAAATATGTTGTGATGAACCTTAGTTCTTCACGAAGTGAGGATATTTACGGTCTTTCTAATTATGTTTTTAGACAGATTGTCGATGCCATATTACTGCCTCTGACCAGTCTCATTAACTCAGTGTTAACGGTTGGAGTTTTCCCTGACTCTCTCAAGTGCAGTAAGGTCACTCCTATTTTCAAAAAAGGTCAAAAGGAGTTGCCTGAAAATTATCGACCCATAGCTATTATACCTATTTTAAGTAAAATAATTGAAAGTTGTATGTTTAAGCAATTATATGAATTTTTCGAGATAAATAATTTATTTTATAAATATCAGTTTGGATTTAGGCCTCGTCACTCTACTTCAATGGCAGTTGAAAGCATTGTTAGTGAAATTTTAAATGGATTAGAAAATAAGCTTGTCATAGGTTCTACCCTCATAGATCTTCCCAAGGCTTTTGATGTAGTCAACCACTCAATTCTTTAAAAAAAACTTGATTATTATAGTATAAGGAAGAAAGAGTTAGGTTTAATTGAAAGTTACCTCATGAGTAGAGTGCAAATGGTCAGTATTAATAATGTGGCATCTAGTTTTAAGAATATTGTAGCAGGTGTCCCCCAAGGCTCTGTGCTTGGCCCGTTTCTGTTTTTGGTTTTCGTTAATGATTTTAGTAATAATATATCATCTTTGTCTTTTCTTTACGCAGATGATACAACCCTTCTCTGTTCTGATTTTGATTACTGTGCCCTCAACTTAAAACTAACCAATTCTCTTCAACAAGCTAAAGAGTGGTATTTTGCCAACAAACTCATTATCAATGATAGCAAGACTGATAGTATAATTTTTACAAACAGAAAAAACTTTGAAACAAATGGTGACTTTCTTAAGCCTGTTAAGTTATTAGGTATTTTTTTAGATAGTAAGCTTTCTTGGGAAACTCATGTTAATAGTGTTTGTAAAAAACTTTCACGAGTAATTTTTTTGCTGCGCAAATTGAAACACTGTGTAAATTTTGAAGTTCTGTTAATGTCATATTTTGGTCTGTTTCATGTACATCTTAATTATGGTGCCCGCTTATGGGGAAATTCTAGTGCAGCAAATAAAGCCTTTCTTTGGAAAAAAAGCAATTAGAGTAATGGCCAATCTTTCACCTCAGGAATCTTGCAGGCAATCATTTAGTAGTTTTAAGATTATGCCCCTTGCTTGTATTTTTATTTTGCAAAACTTAGTTTATGTTAAAAAAAATATCAATGATTATGTTTCTCATGATTTCATCCATGACCATAACACCAGGTTTAGGCATAATCTAGTACTGCCCAATATTAGATTAACCAAGACATTCAATAGTTTTAGTTATCAGCAGATCAGACTGTTCAATAAGCTACCACTAGTAATAAGAGAATTACCACCTGGTAGGTTTGAGTCAAAAATGTCTGCATGGTTAAAATTTCAAGCTTTTTACTCGGTTGAGGAATTTATGAACTGTGATATGACCAATTTATTTTTAGAAATTTGTTAGGCCTATGTTGTTTTAACTTATTTATGTTGTATGTCTTGTCTTATTGTTGTATTTTTATGTTTAGTTTTAATGACGAAGCCTAATGTACAATTTTTATTTTATTTAATGGCCAATAAAGATCTTGATTCTTGATTCTTGATTCTTGAAGGATAACTTCTTTTTTTATATAATTTAAATCTATAATACACTCTTACGTTTAGCAGAAATATATGGATAGGACAAGTAGGCTTACCTTAGCAAGTACTGGCATTCTAATGGTAGCACACTAATATGCACTACAAAAAACACATAGAATATTTCAATGCCACTGGCCTTTTTGTCAACTTGGAAAAGAATGGAACTTGGCCAGGAAATAAGTCACTAGTGGTGGTGGAGTAACTTAACACTGGACGTTAACCTAAAACTGCAAGATGGGTGTCATTAAAACTGGTATCCACACCAAACCCCCTAACCTGCTTGAGAATCTACTCTTTAACAGCAGCCTCCCTACAAACACAAACTGATGAATACCCTACAGCCAAGCTATCAGAGAAAACTACATATCTAATCAAGAACCAAAATTGTATCGCTCAATCCCACAATCCCCCCACTAAAAATACCTAATCCAACCGATCCTTACCAGTAGTCACCACCTAACACCATGGCCTTTAACCATGCCATCCAACCATGACTTGGGTTTTTTTTGTGTGTCCTTCAGTCACTTAACTCCATCCTCAAAAACGGTTTCAAAATTCTTTAAGCGTCTCCCCACAATAAGGATTTCCTTGAAAACCACGCACCACCATCTTCAGACAACGCCCTAACCTAAAGAAAATCCTTGTTCACCCCAAACTCCCAGACCCCAAAACCAAGCCAAATAAAGATTCATATCCCCGCAGAACAGCCAAGTGTAACAAATAGGCCTATCACCACATTTACAAGTTCAGCCACCCAAGAAACTTTCAATATAAAGGGACAAAAATCATGCTCCACCAAGAATCTAATTTACCAACTGCAATGCAATCACTGCCCAGCTCAGTACATTGGCCTCACCACAACCACTCTTAAGGACAAGAATCAGCAATCACAGGACAGACATATAAAAGAATAACCCAGAAAAACCTATACCCATACATGCAGCCAGCCATCAAATACCTGATTCAAACCGCTCTTTCAGTTCTAAAATTATCAGCTCTTTTCCAATTAACTGTAACCCATCACAACTCAGAAGATGGGAACTGTCATATCAATGGTTACCAAATCCAGGGAAACCCCAAACCTTAACTTTATTATATATAGAAAAATCCACCCCTTCCTAACCTCCAAGCTGGCTAAACTAAGATTTGGTAAATATAAATTTATTATGATTAATTAGGCCTAAGTGAATCAGCGATGAACCCCTAGTGCATAATCCCTATGAACAGTTGTTCCCTCATTAACATTTGTGTTGGTAAACCTGCTCCACCACTAGTGGCTTAGGCTGCTTCTTGGCCAAGTGTCATTCTTCTGCATGTTGACAAAGAGGCCAGTGGCCTTGAAATATTCTTCTGTAGTGATTTAGTGTGCTATCATTAGGATGCCAGTACTTTCTAAGGTAAGCCTGCTTGTCCTATCCACATATTCCTGCTAAATTGGCAAAAAGCCCTATCCAAAACTAACACTCAAGTTTGTTGTATTTTACAGCACATCCAGTGTCTCGAGTGCTCCTAAATCTCGAATCCCTCGGCTTGTGACGTCCCCTGTTCGGCCCACCAGCCAGGGCCTGGGACTGCCCAGTCAGAGCGGTACGGCCCGACCACCTATCAAGAAACCTCTTACTGCAGCCAGTCAGCTCAGGAAGCCCTCTTCTATCGCTACCAGGTAAATAATCCTTTTAAATGTTACTATACAAATTAAATATATATATAGGCATTTTCCATTATATGTATTCACTAGGGGTGTGCGAGTAGTAATTTTTTTAATCGAGTCGAGTCGAGTAGTGCCAATTATTTTCGAGTTTCGAGTATTTTCAAGCGAGTATTTGCCTTAAGTTGGTAGTTTAAAATAGTGTCATGGGATTTGGATACCACCCTAGATTTGATAATGTAAATGTGGTTTCTAACTAATACATGAGTAGCAATACTACCAGTATTTCAATACTACGGCCAGTACAATCAAACTGGATTACGCATTGACTAACGAATAACGGTATGAAATTTGTTTCTGGCCGATGAAACATGTTCCGGTTGTCACTTGGCCATTATCACCTGGTCCAGACATGGCTTATAATCAATATTAGATGACAAAATCGTTAGTTACGGCTGTTATTAATTGACCCGGTCGCCACTTTTGCCGATATTATGTATATACTTCGTCATTGTTGGCCATTATTTCGTGATCCAGCCTTAATTTTTGGCCGATATTATGTTTTCTGTCGTAATTTATGGCCGAAATTACACGGTCCGATCGTCATTTTCGGCCTATTTTATGTGATGCGATCGTCATTTTCGGTTGATTTTACGTGATGCGATCGCCTTTTGCGGCCGTTACTACGCGTTTTTGCCAATAGCAATCGTTAGCGATCGTCTGGAAATCGGCGGCAAATACTCGCTTTACTCGTTTTCAGTATAGAAAACAGCATGTCTAATTGGAGGAGCAATATACCAACCTCTGTAAATATTTGAGAATATTATCTTCTCTGCAGTGAAAAATAGAAGAAATATGTTTATTGGTTATATAGGTATAAGATAAAAGTATAGGTAATTTAATAACAGCAAGCCTAGGTTAAGCTACTCAAATCATGTAATGTCACCTTGACTATCATTTATCCTTGTTATTATGCTATAACACCTTAGCCTATCTGGGTGTAGGCCTGGTAAAAAAACAAACACAAACTTATGGTCAGGCAAGAGAAACGACAAGGAAACATTTTAATATGATTACAGCCTATTTAAAAGACCGGAATCACCGATGTTGATAGCAAAGGAGACAACACAACATACTAGCATGACAGATCAGGCAAATAGGCAATCAGACCCTACTGAAACAATGAATCAGTATAGGATTTCAACTCTGTATGAGTTACTGTAACCAAAAACTTCCATAACCAAAGAATTTCCTTTGTTTTATAATTTTACTAACTAGGCCTAGTTTGAATTTATTCTGTTAACTACAAATTAGAAACGTTGTTTAACCTAGTTTGTCACCGGAATGTAAACAGACTGCAAAGTGTCAGCTTGCATTTCAAACAATCGGCCACTTCACTATCGGCATAATTCTTTTTGAAGAATTTGCATATCATGCTTTTCTTCCATTTCGGTTACATTTTAAATACATGAATTTAACAAAATCAAATAATATCCGAACAATGAAATCTGTATAAAAACGAGTTCACACGCAGCACGCTGACGTGAGGGAAGTGAATTTCCACAAAAAAAGTTTAAAACTCAAAATATGTGTAAAAACATACATGTATTCCAATTTTTATTAAAATCTGAAAACATTGATTTTTTGGCTGTTTTGATGCTCCAGGTTTCATTTACCTGCAAAGCTGGGAATATAATTTTGCGCATTATAATGTTAGGAGAAGGTCCAGGCAGGCTTAAAAGTCGGCGTGAGTTGCTGGGGATGATAAAAGTACTGTAACAAAGGAATAACAGGCTTTTCTAGTGTAAAACCCCCATAAGACAACGTACTGTGTTTAGTCAAAACACATTTTCTTTAATAACTCGGTAAATATTTATGCTAGAATGACGAGAGAGAGCTTAAAACTTTTGCCTCACTAATTCCCTTCTTTTTCATGAAATAATTTTACATCCGGGGCTTTTCTGACCCTCTTTGGGCCCAAAAACTCGAAATTTTAAAGATTAATCCCCCAAAAAAGGGTTTAGAGTTTTCCGATTGTTTTGCCCGACGAACTTGTCCAACTGATTACAGAAAGGAACGTCCCTACCAAATTTGAAGTAAATCGTACAAAAAATGTGACCGCTAGAGTGCCTGCACATATATATATATATATATATATGTCTATATATATATACTCGCTTCGCTCGCTGGGGGCTCTGCCCCCAGACCCCTGTGGGGGGCTTCGCCCCCAGGTCCCTGTCGTAGTACCTATGGCACATGGTTTAATTACGCTAATAATCCGAGGTCCTATGTATACTCAAAATATAAAGTAGACTTATTGAGCGAACAAATTTAGGCCTAGCAGTACAATATTAGAGTATATAACAGTTTAAAAATCGCTCCGTCTCCGCCCCCAGGTCGCTGTTTGGCCACAGTTTAATGTAAATTGGTCCAAATTCTATTTAAGACCTAAATTCTAGAACTATTCCAAGGCTTTGATTATTTTTAAGGGTTTAACCTATAAAATCTGGCCATATAACTGTTGATGAATACTACTTAGTATGGAGACATAGTATGTTAAATTTTAAGCCTCCATGTATTACCTAAGTGCTTGAAAAAATTATACCCTTAACTGATGTAAAATGTAGCCTTTATAAGGCGTCTTTTGAACCTTATAAGGAATACGACCATCGCTAACAACCTGAAATACTATGACTTTGGGTAACTACAAGCCTTCTGCAACAAATATGACATGATTTATAAGGGATTTTACCCTCGACAGAGCGCAACGTAAAAAATGTACCCGAAAAACAGGAAAAGTCTACAAGAGCTCAAAAACTTTGATTTTTTGGGGTGTTTAAGATACTTCATCTGGGCGTGGGAGTATTGCTTGGTACTAATTGTAATGTAGGAATACGGTGTGATATGTATTAGGCCTGTAAGTTCTATATTAGAGCGACAAACCATTAAAAACCACGAACAAATCTATGGAAAAACTTTAAATTAAAACAATCTAGCGCTATCTAAGGGTAAAGGGGGTGAGATACGGCAAAATGGCATAGGACTAAAGTTGTAGTTCGTCTAAAATCCGTGGCACGTGGTGGTCTTCGTTTTTCGATAGGACAACCCGTTCGGCCGCTAGAGCTCAAATAAAAAAAATACTACATTTTAATTTTTGTATTCACAAATATTTATTTTGTTGAGATAGTTCAAACTAAAAATAGTAGGATTTGGGAAGAAAAGGTACAAGGCACATGCATGCCAAATCTCACGTCCCTAGCTCAAGTATTATTGGTGTCACGTGTATGTCCAATAATATAAATTGGCACAGAACCCCCAATACACCACTACTTATACTAAGAAAACGGTCATATCTAAAGATATTTAGAGTTTTTCATTTTTTGACAGGTTTAATTAATAAAAACTGGTCATATTTCTGCTGCTATTTACTAAGTGTGATGTAGACATACTGTGTGCCCAATATTAGGCATCCATCAAGTATATTAACGTGATAGGAAATAAAAAACAGCCAAAATATTTCGAAAATATGCCGAAATTTGAAAAATCTAGCGCTACCTAAGGGTGAAGGAGATGAGATACGACAAAAAACCATAAGACCAAAGTTGTAGATCGTCTAAAATCCGTGGCACGTGGTGGTCTCCGTTTCTCGATAGGACCAACCGTTCGGCCGCTACAGCTCAAATAAAAAGGCACTATTTTGGATATGTTCAAAATTTCCTCCATTTTGAATTTTTTTGAGGAGGTTAAAATGAAAAATTGTAACTTTTTGGGATTTTCCTGGAGGTTACAAGGTACAAGCTACATACATGCCAAATTTCAGGTTTCTAGCTCTTCTAGAAGTGGTCTAGAATTCGTATACCTCAGTCAGTCAGTCAGTGAGTTACACATGCGGCTGTATATATATTAGATATAAAATTTTGAACGACCCCCCAAAACGTGTTCAGGAGGTCACGTTAGGAACTTCTATGGTGGTCCCGGGCTTAAGTTTCACCGTGCGGGTCATGCTAATAGTTCACTTTCCAAAGGAAATTCACTAATAATAGAGATAACCCAGATAACTAAGCGATGCCTTCTTGAATCCGTCGTCAGGTCGTCGCTGCTTTAAACGTTGTCGTAAAGAAATTCGACGAGCTTAATAATATACCTAGAGGTCTCGTCCGGAGGTAAACAAGTGAAGTCTTTTCTTGGAGTATAAGAGTTCTAGCTGGATTAAGCTATTTGATTATACCGGGAAACTTCGCCGTAGAGAAAGCTATGCATCTCGTTTTGCGCAAGTCAGCAATATTTTACTCTGTGTTTTTCAATTGTATTGAATGGAAGGAAAATATCAGTAGCAGCAATTTTAAATTTCATACACTAACATTTCCGTTTGCATTATGCAACTTTTGAATTACAGCTTACTCTATGAGAGCTTGCTCTGCTCATTGCATTCGTGAGAAGTTGAAACTATCGGAAATCGACTATCGATGAAACATTATCGACTTAATCGCCAGTAATCCACTACTGTTGTCTCGTTGTCTGCGTTTATCCCGTGAATCGTGAATTGTAAATCGACATAGAGTTGCAATGTTGCAATATTGTATAAATTTGCGGTTGTTTACTATCAAAAACGTTCGCTATTAGGGGTGTGCGATGCATCGAAAAGCATTGAAATTTCGATTCGATTCGATGCATCGAATCGTCGATTCGATGCGGAAGTAATCGAAAGAGCGATGCATCGAAAGTGTTCGATGCTATCCTAATCGGCAAAGTTCGTACCGGCTGTCTCACAGTCGTAGAAATAAATAAAGTATATTCTAATGTTTGCGTTTTAATTTAATCCCTATTTTCCAGATGTATCCTTTAAAATATGTTTTAGATTGCAGCTAGCACATAACACAGTTTATAACGTGGTTTGATTTAAAGCAAATCGGCAGCAGACGATTAAATGACGACGATGACGCAACGACAGCTGCAAAGTAGTGATGGGAGAATCGAATGCAGAATCGAATAGTATTCGAATACAGCCCAAGTATTCATGTACAGTATTTGAATACTTCAATATTGTATTCGAATTCGAATTCACTTGAAAGTTGGCGCAAAGTATACACTTTACGAAAAAAATCATTAGGACTCATTTATGTTAAAATTGCTGTAAATTGCATTTAATTTAATTTAGTTCATTAAATCTGGATAAATAACTACTAAACTCTAATTATAAGAACAGTTTCTGTTGCCAGCAAATGAGGGTGGTTTCATTTCAAGTGCATCGTCATGTTGCTCGTGTTGCTATGGTATTTAAATTTTTTCTTGCAACTTTTACACATCACAAACTCTATCAACTTGATTAAAATGTTCCGACACAGGAGACGTTTTGGGAGGCATATTGCACAGTTAATCACAAACGGCTACCAATAGTTAATTAAAATAATAAAATTGAAATACAATAACTATATCACATAAACTTTCACTAATGAGTAGGCCTACACTAAAAACTAAACTGTTTTGCACAAAAAACTATGATGCAATACCGCGATCACCGCAGCCGTCCGCGGACTATTTTGACATTTGAAAACAAACAACAGGGTGCGGGGAAGGGTGGGGAAGACAAGTCTAGATATGAATTCCAAGAATCCGCCGCGCCGTTCCGCCACCGCCAGTTATCCAGCCGGCCGGCGCAGCGTTCAGTACTGGAAGTATTCGAGTTCAAGTATCCGAATACGTATTCGAATACAGGGGTGTATTCGATTCGGCAGTATTCGATTCTTTAAAGTATTCGATTCTCCCATCACTACACAAAGCAGTAATGGTAATCACATCTCTTCGGAAAAGTAGTTCCACTATTACGTTGTTAAAACATTAATTTGTTGGGGATTTTATAATTGAAGGAGAGTTATTTTTTTCAGAAACTAAGATTGATAACCGGTTGTAACACTTTCGATATAATTGAAGTTAATATTGAGTTTGATATTCCTACGCGTTAAACAATGGCGGACCACGGAGGAATATTTTTGATTTAGAAGTCTTTATTACGCACTGATGTTACCTGATACGATTTCCAGTGTTGCCATATGTACGATATTTGCACCATAAGTCCTCTTATGATATCGTTAATTGCACCAAATATAGGCCTACTATTGTTATTTACTATTAAATACTAGTTTAAATTAGTATTTTCGTAGTTTTTTAATACGTAAAATTGTAATAGTGAGTTATTTGAATAAAGTTTTAGGGTGGGTACAATAGTATTGTGTCAAAATACGGTGGTTTTACTGGCATGGTAGTAGTGTTTCCACTTGAGGGATTTTTATCCCATATATGGGATATTTTGGAAATCGGCATTACGTCTGCTAGTTTGCTTACGACCAGACCACCTTAGCAGAGCACTTCTAATCTAGTGGATTTTCTTGTCGCACTGGCAGTTGCGGGGTTTTCAAATTCCACGATGTTATTATTTTACCTACTTTATTGTAACTATTATTATTTTATAATCGTCTCAGAACGAACACTAAATCACGCCAATGAATATCGCTGGCCTGGCCATGTTGGAATTAACGAGGAAAATATTTGCTGTTATTATTACCTATGTCGTACTCTTTAGTACTATACAGTGCCATTATAAATACCTCTCACGGAACTAAATTATTTAACTATCACTTGCCAGCCTTCTGGCAAACCGCATCATTTATATATCGCATTAATCAAAATCCTTTGAGGTACTAAAATGTAAAATATAGGAGATTAGTAGATCTAAATAAGCTCTATCTATCATATAATATTTAACATCAACTGTGTTACTGTGTTGCACTGTTTGAAAAATTAGTGGGAAAGTGTGGGATATTTAGAAAATGTAAAAGGTGAAGTGTGGGATAAAGTGGGATTTTTTGTATCAGCTCGTGGGATATTTTTTACCGCTGAGTGGAAACACTGTCCATCGTCACTTTGGCGCTCCGCCCTTTGAAACTTGCTAAAGTAAATACAATTAAGTTTAGGTTAATGCGTTTTTAGTGCAAAAGTTATTGAAAGATGGATCAGGATAGGATGGAAGAAGAATTAATTGATGATCCTTCGTTAGCAAGTGGAAGCGACACAGTTACACCTCCGTCTACCAGTGTCACTTCTGGTGAACAGAAAGTGACCAAATTAATAAGAAAAATCCTATTTACGATTATTTTCTTTGTGAAGGGAAGGACTCGAGAGTTTGCAAAGCTTGCAAAACAAAAATAGCTGCAAAAACAGGTGAGTTCAAATTAATGATTGCCCCAGGTTAAATTGTACCTAAGCCAAAAGGAAATCTCCCCAGAGCTTTCTTTAAGGTTGCCGGTTATATTGACGCTGTTGCCAGGCAACAATTACACAAGATCTTCACATTGTTTTTGGTATCTCCCTAGTGATTTGTTTGTTTTTGTATTTGTAGGCCTAACTAACAGTGGACATGTTTATTATTGTTAAATTCACTATGGGAAAAATATACAAATATGTGGGCGTAATTAAAATAGGTAACCTATCTTATCCTCCAGAGCCAGAGGTTTTTAGCTTTTCCACAGTTAATTTTACTGTAAACTTCACATTTGCTTTTACCAATCGGTTCAGCTCTACAAAACAATCATTTTGGTGTTTAAATTGTAATTCTACGTCCATTCGTTGCAGAGATATTGAAAGTGCTTAACACAGTACGTTGTCCAATGTTATCCTTATGGAGAATAAATAAAATTTAATATTTTGATTATTTATGAATTTATTTTGATGAAACTTGGTATGTGGCTTCAGCTAGTACTGGAATATTGATATTTGCACAGCAAAATTATTTTTTTGTTGATTATCCCCATAGCAGCAAACCTGCATACTCAGCCCTAATGATATTCTCATAGACAATAAGTTTTATATCTCCCTTGATTATGCTCAATAATGGTTCAAACTTGGTACGTATCTTCACCTGGTTATATTGATAATTGCATAACAACACATTTCTTATATTTCTTGCTACAGCAAACCTGCATACTCAGCCCATTCTTTCTTACTTAAAATATTTATACAAAACATCCAAATAGCAAAAGCTGTTATACTTTAATATTGTTTGGTTATTATATGAATATTTCACCACTAGTCGTGCTTAATCAAATTTCCTCAATAAAGATAAAACCTAAGTATCAAGTATTTGAAATTATTTTTCTTGTCATGGTTTGATCTAATTTTTATTTAGTTAGTCAACAAACGTCATCAGTTCATGGTTATTTCAGGATATTAAGGTTATGAGGAAATAAAATCAGAAAATTATAACTAGACTTTGGCCAAGAAGGTAGATTACCCATGTTGGTAATAAACATTGGTGTATAGGCTGAGTTTTAATCACTGAAACATGTCGCATTGAATCGAATCGAATTGCATCGATTCGAATCGAAATTCATTGAATCGACATAAAATCGCTGCATCGCACACCCCTATTCGCTATCGCACATTCTCTTTATAAACCGTATTCATTCTGTTTGCTAAAATGATGTACGATCCGGCCGTGTATCGCAATACGATACCTGATTACACAAATATCGTATAGATGAATTGGTATGAGTTAGATACTGAAAACATTCAAATCGAAAGGAATTGCGTCATGTTACCGTAAATGACGTCAAGAGTCAAAACGTTTATTAATGGTCCAAACATATTTATTGTTTCGTTTCTACCTTTTTATCCCCAGATATAAAGACTATCCGAATAAATCGGTTTTGTACTAGACCTTATCGGATATCGATAAAGCCTTCAGATCGAATTGGTATGAGTTAGATACTGAAAACATTCAAATCGAAAGGAATTGCGTCATGTTACCGTAAATGACGTCAAGAGTCAAAACGTTTATTAATGGTCCAAACATATTTATTGTTTCGTTTCTACCTTTTTATCCCCAGATATAAAGACTATCCGAATAAATCGGTTTTGTACTAGACCTTATCGGATATCGATAAAGCCTTCAGATCGGATTCGGATATCCGATCCGATCCGAAACCAAACCGGCTTTTCGGATATCCGCACACCTCCAATAACTATTACATTTTATTCATATTTAAGAGGCTGCCAATTTCTTTAGACAAAGAAAAAAGAAACTACAATTATTCAGGTTGTTTACCTCTTGGATTAAAATATGACTTAAAAAATAAGATTCATACCCGAGTCAGCTCTTGTCCTTGGCCGGCCACACATATGGCATGAATGTGTACACATACTGTGAATTTTTAAATGTTTCTAATTGTCATTTACAATTTTATATGTATTGTTAAAAAACGTTTTAAACTTCAAAATTATGACAGTTTCTAACTTCTTTTGAGTAGCCAATCAAGATTAGTTAATAGCACCATCACTCAAATTTCATACCTTCAAGAAATATTTTGATATGAATATTTGATAATGGGACAGTACTAGTCCGGAAACCTGTATCTAGTAAAACTAGTAGCTTGACAACAACAATGTACATATCCTTATTTTCTAAAATAACATCTATTACAGTACATCAAAGAATGATCAAAACATGTAGTGATTCAGTCCCAATTAAAATATCTGACAATTTTAATCATGTTATTAATAATTAACTTGTTTGACATAGATCAAAACTACAAGAAGGACCCGTGAAGGCTCGAACTTCCAGGGTAGATGCCCCAGCCAAGACAGGACCTATAGCTCGGCCCAGCTCACTGCCCTACAGAGTCCAGCGAGCTCCATCCGTGGACAGCCACAGGCGAGCTGCAAGCTCCTCTACAGTCAGACATCACCAGACTGCCCAGCCTCACAGGTTAGTCAAACCCATTATTGGAAAACCTGGAGGTCAGGGGTTTTGTGTGAATTGGAGAGAATTCTGATAAATATTAAGAAAGTTAGATTTTGAAAATAACGTGAAGAAGTTCAAGTTTTTCAGGCACATTGTTTCAAAGTACGTTGCTGTATTTCAAGCCAAATTATATATTTATCAATGAATGGTTTCATTGTTTCAAAACCAATATCCATAAATCCTTGATCCTCGAGAGCTCGCGGTCAAAATGACTGGGTCAGTACTTTTTTGCAAAATACATATACTTTTTGGGTGTTGGGCAGTGACGGCGGTCACTGTACCTCACGCGTCTTTCTAGAAACGCCGTGATCCACTTTCCGCACATCCCCACCCCATCCCTTCAGTCTGGTGGCGGTTCTCATGAAGGACTGGTCGATTTGACCGTGTCCGTCTCGCGGCGTTACAGAAAAGCAGAAAAGTTAAATGTTAAGGTGTTGTGTTTGGTTCTTGTGTGTTACTTACAAGTGATAATTAGTGCTTTCTGTGCTAGACATGGATTTGACCTAGTGACAGAGAATAGATAGACTTTTGTTGAGTGTAGAGGGAGATGATCAGGGTCTAAGCTGCGGTCGCATTTGTCGCAAAATGCTATATGCACCATGAAAGTGCGATGATATTTGGGTGGGCTGTTGCTTTTTTACTAAAAAGAAAGGTATACAAATGTTTTAATTTGATTGCAAACAATCTAGTTTTAATAATAAAAATATTGTTAAAAGACCATTTGCTACCATGTAGTCTGCAACGAGACCCTTGATCAGATGCGACGTGATCACGATCCACAACTGAGAAGAACACTAGAAGAATCAGTTAGGATGTTGTGGAGGCTTGACAACATTGTTTTGTTTGCACCACATCATTTTACCGATCGCCTCTGGTTGAGTGTATGGTAGACCAGCCTCCATTACGTAAAGCCTGGTTTCCACGGTGCTAAGCCCTAAGTAGAGGTAGAATGTGACAGTTGCTGTTGGTTTTAACTGCGTACAGTGTTAACGGAATGAGCGAGTTAATGACAGTTGTACAGCGACAATAGCTGACGTCATGCGCTGTGACTTGGCTTTGTGCGCACTCTGTAATAGCAATTCTCAAATAGTGAAAACATCAGACATCTCAAAATTGGTGATGCACAAATTCGATCGCGTTATGCTTTGAGGTTATGTTATGTTCGATTTTTATCTGTTGTAGTGGCGTATTATTTTTGAATGTAATATATTTCCATTATAGACATTAGTAGTTTAAATGAATAAGATTATTACCAATAAAGGAAGACTAACTGAGATTGAAGATGTAGAAGCTTCCGGGCCCTCCAATAGTATAGTGCTAGTACAAGTATCGGTACAATCGGTGAAAAAAGTGAGGTTCCTTTGTTACAATTAGTCCAAAAATGGTTGGTTGAAACAAACAAATCAAAACTAATAGTAAACTTAAATGTAAGTGTTTTATTTAAATGCTTGAACCATAAAAACAAATACAAACAAAAAACTGACTTGCGACAAAATAATAATAATGACACGTGACGAAAATGCTAAAAGGCAAATATTCTCAAAGAGCTTGTAGCATTTTTGCTCATAGAAATGTTTTCCCAGCTGAAACCCTGGAGATGATGAACATGATCCTACAGTGAGGCCCCTAGACGACTTTCAGTGGCAACTTTTCCATGAACCCTCAACCCTTGGCGATGAAAATTTAAATGATGAATTTGAAACTGAAGACTCACAGGGAATTCATTAATTTCAGCGATTATTCATTATCTTACTTTTTTAGTTATAAAGTATATTTTTGTACATCAGGAACAGATTTTATACAATTTCAAACGTATTATTAGCTTTTTTTGTATCATCTTATTTTACATTAAATTATTTTTCTTGATTCTCATATAAACGACTCTTTATATTCTTTCACAAATGTGTTTATAGTACAGTAAAACCCCGCTTAACCGAAATAATGGGGGTGGAGCCATCCCGGTTAACCCATTTTTCCGGATAATCAACTGTTGATATTTTAAGGTTAACTTCTGATAAATACGCATATATCTTGGAGTTTTTCCAACGTAAGTTTAAATAAATGTGCAATATTTACAAATGTACATTAAAAAGGCTATTACTTGAAGTAATCAACAATCTTGTTCTGCAATTTTTCTTTAAAGCGGTTGCCTTGTTTCACCATCTTTTTATGATAGCAAATCAGCGAGTGTATCAATTTCATGTGTTGCTATACGTCTGATAGCTTCCAACTTATCACTAATGTTCATTACTACACATTTTCTCTTCATAGACATTGTGGAAATTGTTCTCCGAACATCTATTCGACAAACTTATAACTTAGGCAAATGACACAACATAACCACAATAGTAACTGCGTCGTCACCACATGCAGGTGTGAGAGTCACATTACACTGATCCTTTACTGCGACAATGGAATGCGGAAAATGCAGTATGGGTCAACCCCCCACTGTACGGGTGGATCAGGTATATGATAAAACTCTTCAAAACAACCCCTGAGTTCAGTGAATGCCACTGCAGGTGGTCTCGCGGCGTGCCGTGAATCATGCGGCAGACTTATTCTCTCTATTATTGATTATCCATTTCTTGTAGACCCTTCCGGTTAACCCGGGTTTCAGTTTTGCTAGGTTCGGTTAAGGGTGTTTGGTCAAAAAATAAATTTCAGATTTTTATGTATGAATGTGTTTGTTACAATGTACTAAACACGAAAATGAGGTTTAAAAATTTTTTTTTAAATTCAGGGGTATATTACAAGGGACTAAAGGGGCGATTTTTGGGTGTTTTGTTACCAATAAGCAAAGCAACCCGTTGATATTGTTTAAAATAAAAATACATTTTTTGCTTTCTGATTGCTTCCTTTATGCGTTAAAATAAAAATAATAAAAATCTGAAAAACAATTTAATTTTTTTTTGTTTTACACCTTATTTTAAAATTAAGATTTAAAAAATAAAAAACGAGTTTTGTTTTAATAGATGTGGGTTTTATCTGATATTGTATAGGCGTTTTTAAATCTTTTCTATGTAGAACAGTTCTGCTTCCTTATTGGTAAAAGTAGCACCATGTAGGGTCGGCACGCTGCACTGCAAGTGTAGTGGTAATCACCTACAGTGCCCGCACGCGTCGAGGGGCGAGGTGCGTCGCCGCTCAAGGTCATACCGTACTCCGCGCGCTTTCTGTGTTACTCTCTCTCTCTCTTTCTGTCTCTCTCCTCTGCACTCCCACCACTTCTTCAGTTTCGCGCGTAAAATTCCGGTAAAACGGATTCTGCGGCCCTGCGGCAAATTGACAGATTCACCTGTTTTAGCGAATTTCCCCTCTAGGGAAGAAGCTATTACCGTAGTCGGCATGGTAAGACCTAGGCCCGGGACCATGATAACTTTTCGTTTTGAGGTCCCCAGACCCCAAAAACACCATTCGTTCGAAACTGTATATATATATATATATGTGTGTGTGTGTGTCCGTGAGCATGATAACTCTCGTAAAAATAATCCGATTTTGATGAAATTTGGTATAAACGTGTAAAGTAACATTTATGACTTTAAGTTCGAAAACCAGCCATATCGCTCTATCTGAAGGGGTATTTTGGGGGGGTTTTGTACCCCAAAAATGGGTTTTTAGAATTTTTTACAAATAATTTCGAAAGAGTCAAATTTTAGATTTTCCCATTGGATTCAGCTTAAAAAACACACAATTTGGTATTTTGATCATTCCTCTACGTCAATCAGTTACCGAGATATTGAAAGTGCTGAACACAGTACGTTGTCTAATGTTATTCTTATGGAAAATTATAAAAAAATTATATCTCGCTTCTTTATGAACGTATACTGACGAAACTTAGTATACGGCTTTATCTGGTTGTGCTCTATTGATATTAGCTCAAAAAAACTTCTTGCTAAAGGTTCCCATAGCAGCAAACCTGCGGACTCAGCCCCCATGTTATTCTTATTGAGAAAGATTTAAATGCTATGTCTCCCTTAAATATGAACATAAATTAATTAAACCTTAGACATGACTTCACCTAGTTGAGTTATATTGATATTTGCCTAAACACCCATTTTTTCGTTCCTTGTTGCAGCAAACCTTCGTACTCATCCCCCATGTTATTCTTATGGAGATTAATCGAAATTGAATATATTGCTTATTTATGAATGTATATTGATGAAACTAGGTATGTGGCTTCACCTAGTTGAGATATATTGATGTTTGCTTAAAAACCAATTGTTTATGTTCCTAGTTTCAGCAAACCTACGTACTTATCCCCAATGTTATTCTAATGGAAAATAATTACAAATGTATATTTGTGAATATATTTTTATGAAATTTGGTATGCGGCTTTATGTGGTATTAAGACATATATTATGCATTGGAAATTTGCTGAGTACGCAGGTTTGCTGTGACGGGGCATTTGATATTAATTAAATGTAACCTCAGTAATATACCTCTGGGATTGAGTTTCTTATGCCTTCAGACGGTCTCGGTGGCGCGGTTTTCGCTCATTTAGAGCGCGGTCCATTTATAATTAAAGACAAATTATAGGTTCAAGAAAATATTACGTTTTTAAAATTTTAAATATTGGTTTAGTTTCAATTTTATTATTGAACGTTATTTTACATTTAAGTTAGCCGCTTTATAACCTCCTTATTTATCATAAAAGGGGGCTGTTACGTATAAAATCGGGACTAGAAAAAGTAATAAAGCGTAAACTTTTTTAATTTTTAGGGTAGAAAGAAACTTCCAGCGGCAAAGTTGTAGCAAATTAGTTGATCTACATGTTTTACTTCAAACATTTTTCAGTCAGACGTTCGGTTTGTTCAAATTGTCTTTCAAACAAACGCAACAGTAGGTGCTACGCTTGTACACAGTCGCACCGCGTAGCTCTGTATGTTCGTCATTCAAACTAAACAAGAACTGTGACAGCAATGTATTTATTTACACCTTCCACGAATCTCACCACTCGCACACTACGAGCACCGCGTGTCCGCGTTTTTCAGTTTTCATAGTATTATGGTATTACTGCAACCGTAGCAATAAATGCCTTGTAAGAAATATAGGCATACAAGAAATAGAAAATCAGTTGCCAGTAAAACATTGTTGTGTGAAACAAGTTATAGAATACCTGTCATGTAACTAAAGATCCAGCTTCTTCTGAAGATGTATATAACTGATATAACTAAGTGATAGGAAAGTGTAAATTTACGATTTACTTCATATTTCGAGAAGACATTCCTTTCTATAATCAGTTGGACAAGTTCATTTTGCAAAGCAATCAGAAAGACCCTAACTTCCTTTTTTTGGAGGATATAAAAATTACGAATGTTGTGTTTTTGGCTCCCAAAACGGGTAAAAAGAGATCGGGATGTAAAATTAATGCATATTACATTATATGACATAAAAAGCCAGAAAATGTAGGCCTAAACACTCTCCCATAACTTTGGCACTAATATTTATAGCCAGATAAGGTATTCAGCTGAAGTGTAAATTCTGATATTTAATTTAATACATAATTCTAATAATTTAATATTTTAATTTAAAATTTTCTAAATTTTAAATATTCTAATTTAAATTTTTTTTTAAATAAATAAAGAGAACCATAAAATCCAATTATTTTCTAAGCAGTGTATATTTTTTATTTGAGTGTATATGTTTTATAAATCAGTAAATAGTAAAAATAGGCGTTCATTGGTGATAGTACGGGGTCGAATCGCCGATTGTATTCGTAAAATATACGTTCCGGTAGTCGTTCGGGCCTATAAAACGGAATCCGGCTTCATTTTTCGCTGGGAAAATGTGGTCCGATTGCCGTTTTTGAGCGAATAAGTACATTTCCGGCATAAAATACGGTGTGTACTCAATTTTCGGCCGATAACAAAGTTTGCGGTCGTATTTATGACTCATGTATATAGTCAATGGTAATATGCTGTAAAATGAATTTAGCTACCTTCGTGCCCTGCTCCCTGCTCGATCCGATGTCTTGTTCGGGCAAAAGTCCGATAGTGAAAACTATTGCGACGGGGGTATTATATTTATAGTTAATGTTTATTATAATAAATAATGTTATTTGTTTTTAATACAGTAAAGCTAGGATAATTCGAAACTCTATAATTAAAATTAAATTTGTTGGATAGTTCGAATTTTATTACTGCGGTCCTTTGAGATTCGAACGATCCGAGTTCCACTGTATTTAAATGTGGTCACAACCTTGTCAAACATTTTTTATGATAAAATCTGTACAGGCTACAAGAAATGTACTCATCAAAACTATAAAGCGAACGTTCAAAATAAAAATATATTTAAGATTAGTTGTCGGCGACATTGAAAGGCACATCAGTGGAAAATAGTAAGCAACCCAACCCTACTACTGTTTACTACTGTACCAGTTGAGCCGCGGGCCGGGGCCGGGGCTGTGTACCGTGTGCCTCGGACCGACGAAGAAGCGCGAGTACAGTAGACGGAAAGACAGTGCTGCGTGGGGGGAGGGGGAGAAATGAGGAGAACGCGCTCCTCTCTCCCCCCTGCCAGATCACACACACTCACAGCACTGCCCGAGTTGTCTTCCTAGCGGCGCGCGGTGGCGACTTGTAGAACTACTGCTCCTCACCGCCAGACTAGCCTAGCGGCCAAACACCCTTAAGCGGGGTTTTACTGTAGTTTTTTTGTCTTTGGTTAGGTGCTAACATTTATTGTTTACATTTATGAAGTTTTTTTTTCTTTCGCTACTAATTATATTTGGGGAGAACTATAATAAGCCATTATGCAAGGATGAATGTTAAAATTGTTGAAGAAAATTATTAAAGTTCTATGATTTGTTTCAAGAAAAGCTTACATCAGGATGTTAGGGTGCCCATTTAAAAGAAGAAATGTAAAGATTCAGTACCAGATACATATAGATATACTATAGACTATATGATCACCCAAATGGGGCAATAGAACATGGTTCACACTTTCTGGAAAGTCAGGGAGAATCAGGAAATTTGAAAGGAAAAATTACTGATATTTCATACAAGTCAGGGAAAGTTTTTAATTTAGTAGTAAACTCAAAGCAATACTCTGAGAAAATCAAAACTTCGTAGATTTTTGTTATATATCGGTGTGAAAAATACAAGGCAAAATATGTATTGGACGGCAACAAACTGTTGTAAACATTAAAATAATCAGGAAAGCGTTAAGACTGATATGTGGAAGCTGAAGGGAGATATGGATTTTTTGTTACATAACCTATTGTAAATAGCGTGTGCATTCTGAGTCGAGAGTCAAGGAAAATGAACTTTTTTGGTAAACCACATAGGAAAGTGTTTTTTTCGTAACAGTTTTAGAACAGTAGCAGAAGATGCATTGTTATAATATTTCTAAGTTTTTAAGTTGGAAGCATAGTGTCGTGACGGATTTTCAAAGTATAAATAGAGCGGTTCTCCCTCATTTAAGGATATTTGAGAGCATTTTTCATGGTGAGATAATGTTATTTACTTGATGTCTTGTGGCAGCACTGATCCATATAGTTTGTTTTTTTAAGCCATCGTTGAAATCAATTTGACTTGTTATTGACCTGCAGTCCAAAAAAATATGACATTAAAATGTATCAACTATAAAACTGATGAAAACAAATTACAACGTCAATAACGATTAAAATTTACTTCAAAAATGGCCCCTATTTGTTGTTTCTAATGCCATTTAATACAAAACAGCAGATTGAGATTTCTCAGTTAACTATAAACAAAAATAAACAGTAAATAATAAATTCATTTTATTCCTTTTAGCGAATTTCCCCTATAGGGAAGAAGCTATTACCGTAGGTCTCATGGTAAGACTTAAGCCCGAGACCATGATAACTTTTCATTTTGGGGTCCCCAGATGCAAAAAACACCATTCGTTAAAATTGTTATTTATGTGTATATATATATATTGAATATTTCTCATTTCTTCAAGTGTATCTGTTTTTTTTAAATGTTAATATTATTATTATATGTGTGTTTAATATTTCATATTAAAATAGGCCAAAACTATGGACCTAAAAACAGTGCAGTTTTATTTGATTTTTTCTGTGTCAGAAGATGGATTAATTTTGTTTCGTCATAATTACATGGGCTTAAAATGTGTTTTAATTAGGCTTAAAAAGAAAATAATAATAAATCATAAGGTTTTATTTGATTTAAATTATCTACTAGGCCTAGCCTACGAAGAAGGCTATATAAGGAAGAAACGTTTTTATTTCATACAATGAACAGTTGAACATCTGTATAGAGACACAATTCATATCAATAGACTTTGACCGTCCGTCTGATTTGTCAAAAGACCTACGTCACAACCAAGAATACACAGGATTTCCGATTTCTGGAAGGAACCAGTCTTCTCCCAGCTGTAGAAGTGAACTCAACTAAGTTTTATCATGTCACAGTAGTTTTTTCTAATTCGACCACAACTTCCAAATTTGCAGTTAATATCAAAATTATTTAATAATGTAACGTTACACAGTGTTTAAAGTCAAACCTCAAGATTGTTATTACTTTGCATCCACTACCGGCTTTTTATAATAAATTGTTCACCGCACCGCATCATAAATCAGCAAGTTATACCAGGCCTGGTTCATCGTAGTCATCGTCATCGTCTCAACTCAACTCAACATTTAAAAAAGAACAATTTCTTGGACACGGCTTCATCTTGATATTCTTGAGCAGTTAAAAATAAAAGGTAACACATATTTTGCCTTCCGCATTTTCTAATTTTGGAACTATTTTTCTTTGAGTCAGCAATTTTTTAGTACAGTTCATTATTTTAAACCATGGTCCTCCGTTGAATTTAATAAACTCACAGACAATGTGTGTGTGTGTGTGTAAGCACGCTAACTCTCGTTAAAAAGGTCCGATCTTAATGAAATTTGGTACAAATGTGTAAGGTACCATTTATTTGAACGAGTTTGAAAACCAGACGAATCGCACCATCCAAAGGGGGGTTTTGTACCCCAAAAATGGTTTTTTTGGAGTTTCCACGTGTAAATTGTATTTAAATCAAATTTTAATTATTACCATTTAATTCAGCATAAAAAAACAAACAATTTGGTATTTTGAACATTGCTCTACGTCAATTTGTTACAGAGATATTGAACATGCTGAACACAGTACGTTGTCTAATGTTATTCTTATGGATAAAAATAAAAATTGTATATCTCGCTTATTTATGAACATAAACTGACAACATTTTGTGCATGGCTTCATCTAGTTGTGGTTTATTGTTGTTTGCACAAAAAAAACAATTTTTCATCTATGGTTCACATAGCAGCAAACCTAGGTACTTGGTCCCCATGTTATTCTTATGAAAAATAATTAAAATGTTATATATCGCATATTTATGAATGTATATGGATGAAACTTGGTATATGACTTCACTAAGATGAGTTCTATTGATATTTGCATAAAAACCCGTTATTTTCTGTTCCTTGTTGCAAAAAACCTGCTTACTCATCTCCAATGTTATTCTTATGGAGAATAATTAATATTTTAAATATCGCTTGTTTGTGAATATATTTCTTATGAATTCTTTTTAGTTGTTGAACATTAAAAGTTTTAACTTGCCACCATCTCGAAAGGGAAAATGTAGGATAATGGAATTTGTCTGGTATTTTTACCTCACATATATGACCATGTGTACCAAGTTTTATTATTGTATCTTAAACCGTCTCTGAGATATTGACGTTTTTGTAAAAAAAAAAAAAAACCGAATAGACCGACAGACAGAACACATTCGAGACCTGTCATATGTTATTGCTTTTAGCGAATTTCCTCTATAGGGAAGAAGCTATTACCGTAGTCAGCGTGGTAAGAAAGGGTTGCCACCGACCGGGAAAACCAGGAATTATGCGTGAACTTTGGTGACCGGGAAAAAATGTGTGGATTTTGCGGGAATTTTAAGCCGAATCGAGAATTTCAGGTTGCGATCGCCGGCGATTGCGTAACGCGTTCTGAATAGTAGGCGATGTTAGCGATGTGTTCTCGATGATTGGCGACGTTAGCGATTCATTCTCGATAGTCTGTGACGTTAGCGATGCGTTCCCGTTGGTCAGCAACGTTAGCGATACATTCTCGATTGCCAGTGTCATTAGTGATGCGTTCTCGATGATCGGTGACATTACCGATGCGTTCCCGATGGTCAGCGACGTTAGAGATACGTTCCCGATGGACGGTGACGTTAGCGATACGTTCCCGATGGTCGGTGACGTTTTAGCAATACGTTCACGATGGTCAGCGACGTTAGCGATGCTTTCCCGATGGTCGGCGACGTTAGCGATACATTCTCGATTGCCAGCGTCATTAGTGATGCGTTCTCGATGATCGGTGACATTACCGATGCGTTCCCGATGGTCAGCGACGTTAGAGATACGTTCCCGATGGTCGGTGACGTTAGCGATACGTTCCCGATGGTCGGTGACGTTTTAGAAATACGTTCACGATGGTCAGCGACGTTAGCGATGCATTCCCGATGGTCGGCGACATTAGCCATGCGAGTTTGGCAACATTTTTATTAAGATTAACAAATTAATTTGTATGTTATTACAAACAGTGGGTAATAGAAGTGGCTCATTTGTAATTAATTACGGTCTGGTCAAAATTGTTAATCGTTGATATGGAGCTCAGTTTCTAATAATTAGGCTTTGGAGGCTGGATAATTTGTTAAAGCATAATTAGCTGGGTAGTGGTATAAGTGGTCTGGGCGGTCGCTTCATAATCTGAGGGTGGTTGTCAGATTGATTCCCAGCAAAAATCTTGAAAATGTTTGGAAAGTTAAAAACTGGATCCAGCTACCATAATAATGCTTTCAAAGACAATTTTTAATTTAGATAGTAACAAGATCAGGGTTTGGGCCCACTCTCTATCAAGAACTTAGAAAAATATGCCTTTGTTGTCGATGGACAGACAAAAAAGTATTTGTATCAATTCTATTTTGTTATTGTTATAATAGATTGTATATTGCCAAAGTTAAATGGAGTTGTATATAATTAGGTGTATCTGTGCGGAAAGCAAAAAGGGACTTCTTGTCTACAATTTTAGATTTTGAGTTATTGATATATTAAAATTAAGCATTTAGTTACAAACAGTTTGTTAAAAAAAATTATGTCTTTACGATTTTTTTTCAAGTTACAGACGTTTGAGTTTTGTAAAAAAATGGTCTTTGTGAGAAAAACAATTTTAAAACTTTTAAACACTACAAAATCTTTATTTGTTACATTTAAGGAATGAGTTTGATATCAAAACAAAGCCTAACATCTATTCTTTAAAATGATATAAGAAAGTTTTCTTGAGTCTTTTTTTTTCATTTTTTCAAACTGATCGCTAGTGACGCTTTGTCGGAAAGCCAGGACCAGCTGGTGGCATCATTTATGGGTAGAGGTTCAAGTTCGATTGCAGGTCCGGGTTGTGGGCGAAGAATATCTTTAAACTCTTCTTTGCAATACTCTCAGATGTTTTGAATAGATATTTTTTTCTTTCTTATTGTGTGATAGAACGCTTGAGGACAGAGTGACTGTGATTCTCTGATAGTGACAACGTAAAGTTACAGACTTGGGGTTCTGTAAATAATTACAGGAACCTAGGTAAGAACCGTAAAACCAGCGTTATTATTGGACAGTATAATGGTATTGGATGGTAAAATGGCTGCAAACCTTTCTACTTACAAAATTAGATTTATAAACTTACCGTACCACAAATGCTGTAATATTAATTATTAGTGATTATTAATAGTTATTAACAGTATATTATTAAGAAAAATGAATAATATTACTTTAATTGTAATATCAATAACATTGATCAGCTTATAAACCTACAAAGAAAATGGTACCTGATGTTGGAGTGGGCATTATTATAACCAGGCAATGTTCTCCTGTTATGAGAAACCCGTTATAGTTTCCTCAGTTACCACTGGAGTTCAGGGAAGCCTGGTTTTAAAGTAATGTGGACTTGTGTGTTTGAGAAATGGGACCTCATGTCAGCCATGTTTACCTCCATAAGCGACGAGAGGTACCTAGGCAGAACACGGTCTCCTTTATCGATCATTATGAGTATTTTATCCGTTCGAAACTGTTTTGTAATCGATTGTGTCTGGTAAACAACTTATAAAGAGTAGTAATATGCAAAAAAACTAAAATCAACATTTTATACCCGGATGACTTACTACGACTGTACTGAAAAATCTACTTTGCTGACAAGAGGTCCCTTTTTGCTTTCCGCCTCACATTTCTGTTGACATAATTTCGCCTTCATATCAATTAAAATATTGTAATGTTTTTATATACAGAGAAAAATCAAGTTCCTTCATTAATACAAATAATTGGCCAGCCTGTATACTAATTTTTTGTAGAAAGCATAACAAAATGTGAGGTATAAATTTAATAATAAAATACTCTTGTCGCAGCAAACCTGCGTACTCAGCGAATTTCCAATGAATATATAACTTAACACATTAACCCACTTACCTGGATTCATAAGAAATATATTCACAAATAAGCGATATTTAAAAAATTAATTATTCTCCATAAGAATAACATTGGGGCTGAGTACGCAGGTTTGCTGCAATGAGGAAGATAAAAAATGTGTATTTTTGCAATTATCAATATAACTCAACCAGGTGAAGCTATATCCAAATTGTATTAATTTAGATTCATAACTAAGGGAGATATAAAACTTTACTTATTCTCCATATGAATAACATGGGGGCCGAGTATGCAGGTTGCTGCTATGGGGATTATCAACAATAAATAAGTTTTTTGTGCAAATATCAATATACCACTACTAGTTGAAGCCACATACCAAGTTTCTTCAATATACATTCATAAATAATCGAGATATAAAATTGTATTTATTCTCCATAAGGATAACATTGGACAACGTACTGTGTTTAGCACTTTGAATATCTCTGCAACGGTTGGATATAGAACAACAATTAAAACGCCAAAATGATTGTTTTGTAGAGCTAAACTGATTGGTAAAAAGAAATGTGGAGTTTTTAGTGAAATTATCTGAGGAAAATCTAAAAACCGTATTCCCATAAGATTAACATGGGAAATTTTATGGACACATTTTTTTACTTTTCTCCACAACCACTAAACCTAGCTTAATGATTCAAAATACCAAATTGTTTGTTTTTTAAGCTCTATAAAATGGCTATAACCAAAATCTAGTTTTTTATAGATATATTCAGGGTGTCTCTGAACTCTCTACCAACCTTTTCAGGTATTATTCCTGGACCATAGACAAGCCAAAATATCATATTTTCAAAATTTCGAAAACTCAAAAGTTACTCGTATAGCCGCCATTTTGTTTTTTCACATAAGAAATTTTAATTCGAGAACGGCTAGTTATAATTAAATTAAATTTGGTATTTAGCTTTATTCCCTAAAGACCTAATTACAGAAAAAAAAATTATTTTTTTACAATCATTAATTTCAAAATGGCGGCTGCCTAAAAATTTCAAACGTAAATATCTTAAAAACCGCTCATAGTAAAAAGATTACATTAATTAGGTTTTATTTAGAGAATTTAATTGCAAATCTAATGACACCAAATTTACGGGAATCGGTTCATAAATAACGGAGAAAATCCATTTTTAAGATATTGCATTCTTGTCAATATCAACTGTTATCATGTGACATCGCTGCTAGTGAGCCACGTCGATCAGCTGTTTCAAGTATAATTCCACTAAACAGCTGATTGATCAATGTATTGTTAACATTATTACAGTTTCCTGTTACAATGTGTCTTTTTCCTGTATGTTGCTTATTGTTAATCAGTGTGCTGCTTTTTAATAGTAATCTGTGTTAACGTATTCATTATTCATATTTATTGATAAATGGCTAATTATAGTGTTGCAGAGTATTGCGATATGCATTTTTATTATGGAGCTGCATTTGGAAATGCGAATGAAGCGAGAAGGTTGTATAGCGACTATTTCCCCAATAGACAATGTCCTGCTGCCAAAACGTTCACTGCTGTCCACAATCGTCTCCACGCAACTGGTACGTTTCATGTGAGTATGGCAGATACTGGTGCTGCGAAGTCGGTGCGTACAGTTGAATTTGAGGAGGAAGTCCTTCGTAAATTTGAAGAAAACCCTTGAACAAGTACTCGAGCTGTGGGTAATGAGATGGGGGCAGGCAAAGACACTGTGTGGAGGGTACTCAATGGAGAGAATTTGTACCCATATCATCTCCAAAAGGTTCATGCCCTTGAACCTCAAGACTATCCAGGTCGGGTAGATTGTTCCAGGTGGTTCCTGCACAAACTGGTGGACGATCCAGATTTCTTGAAATCCGTTCTTTTTACAGACGAATCCAGTTTTAACCAGGATGGTATTTTCAATACCAGGAACAGCCATGTTTGGGCTACTGAAAATCCCCACGAAACTGTTATTTCCAGCAAGCAACACCGTTTCTCAGTTAATGTTTGGGCTGGAGTTTTTGGGGATAATTTAATTGGCCCCTACATTCTCCCAAATAGGTTGAATTCCCCCACCTATCTTGTGTTCCTGAGGGACATACTCCGAGAACTTCTGGAGAACGTCCCCTTGGCAGACTTACAGAACATGTGGCTGCAATATGATGGTGCTCCTGCACACTTTGGGCAAATTGTAAGAGATTTCCTCAACCAAAATTACAATCAGCAGTGGATTGGTCGCGGGGGACCGGTGTCGTGGCTTTCGCGATCACCTGATCTTACTCCCCTAGATTTCTACGTTTGGGGGAGAATGAAGGAACTTGTTTATTCAACACCTGTGGAAAATGAACTGGACCTGATCGGTAGAATTGTAGAGGCGGCTGCGGTCATCCAAGAGAAAAATGAATTTGAAGCTGTCCGGCAATCCATGACATCTAGGTTTACGATGTGCAATCGACTTGGCGGTGGGCATATTGAACATCGTTTGTAAATACTGTAGAATTGTAGTCATATCTCATGTAAATAAATCCATTTTTTTTTTTTGTAATTTTAACACATTTTTGATATTTTATGTTTTATTTGAAGCATTAGTGAACCCTGGGAATCGTAAGGGTATCAATCAGGTGATTGGTGGAAGTGAACTTAATAACAGCTGGTTAATGTTTTAATCAGCTGTTTGGTGGAATTATACTTGAAACAGCTGATCGACGTGGCTCACTAGCAGCGATGTCACATGATAACAGTTTATATTGACAAGAATGCAATATCTTAAAAATGGATTTTCTCCGTTATTTATGAACCGATTTCCGTAAATTTGGTGTCATTAGATTTGCAATTAAATTCTCTAAATAAAGGTAATTAATGTAATTTTTTTACTATGAGCGGTTTTAAGATATTTACGTTTGAAATTTTTAGGCAGCCGCCATTTTGAAATTAATGATTGTAAAAAAATATTTTTTTTTTCTGTAATTATGTCTTTAGGGAATAAAGCTAAATACCAAATTTCATTTAATTATAACTAGCCGTTCTCGAATTAAAATTTCCTATGTGAAAAAACAAAATGGCGGCTATATGAGTAACTTTTGAGTTTTTGAAATTTTGAAATGATATTTTGGCTTGTCTATGGTCCAGGAATAATACCTGAAAAGGTTGGTAGAGAGTTCAGAGACACCCTGTATATATATATATAAATATATATAAATTTGAACGAATAGTGTTTTTGGCATCTGGGGACCTCAAAACAAAAAGTTATCATGGTCTCAGGCTTAAGTCTTACCATGAGACCTACGGTAATAGCTTCTTCCCTATAGGGGAAATTCGCTAAAATATAATATACTTTGTAAAAAGTTATACTGTAATTGTTTGTTAAAATAGCACTTTTATTTATATTCTAAATCGTTATAGGTGTCGCAAATACATAAAAAATATTGCATGAGTTTACCTGGAATTTTGAGATTTTAACCTGGAAAACCTGAAATTATGCACAAATTTTGAAATGCAACTTTGGTGGCAACCCTGTAAGACCTAGGCCCGGGACCATGATAACTTTTCGTTTTGAGGTACCCCGACCCCAAAAACACCATTCGTTCGAAACTGTATGTATATGTATATATATGTCCTTACGTGTTCGGATGACAGGACATCTGTTTTCTGTCAACCATAAAGACAAACACAAGCCTTACACGCTGTACAACATATTGCTGAGTTTGAAGATTGTTTCGATCTTAAAGCTATACACAAAATCCAAAGTGTTGAAAACAAAGAACTAAATGACATGAATTTGAGAACAGTCGAATTGGCTCACCAGTTAGTTTTAAGAACGAAACAACCTCATGGACTCAACATTCGTTAATTTTATAATTTTTTGCTTCTTATTCTTTCTACAGTATCAAATTAGTTTTATTCCACATCATCTGATCTTACCCAAATGTGTAAATAACATCTGATCCATTGTTTTTATATTTTATTTTTCATTCATTTTTGTGCTTGATAAAGATATTTTATCGAAATATTGCAATGAAATGGTTTTAATTTCTTAAATGAATATATATATATATATATATACATATGTGTGTGTGTGTGTGTCCGTGAGCACGATAACTCTCGTCAAAAAAGTCCGATTTTGATGAAATTTGGTACAAACGTGTAAAGCAACATTTATGACTTTAAGTTTGAAAACTAGACAGAACGACCCATCCAAAGTGGTATTTTGGGGGGGTTTTGTACCCCAAAAATGGGTTTTTTGAAGTTTTTACATGTAATATTTTAAAAAGTCAAATTTTAGTTTTCACCATTCAATTTGGTTTTAAAAAACACAAGATTTGGTGTTTTGATAATTTCTCTAAGTCAATTGGTTACAGAGATATTAAAAGTTGTAAACACAGTACGTTGTTCAATGTTATTCTTATGGAGAATAAAATAATTTTATATCTCGCTTATTTATGAACGTATCCCGACAAAACTGTGTAAATGGCTTCATCTGGTTGTGGTCTATTATTATTTGCACAAAAACACCATTTTTACCGATGGTTCCCATAGCAGCAAACCTGCGTACTCTGCCCCCATGTTATTCTTATGGTGAAAAAGTAAACTATTATATCTCCCTTAATTATGAACATAAATAATAAAACTTGGTATGTGCCTTCCCCTAGTTGAGTTCCATTGATATTTGCATAACAACCATTTTTTGTGTTCCTTATTACAGCAAACCTGCTTAACTCCCATGTTATTCTTATGGAGAATAATTAAAATGGCATATATTGCTTGTTTATGAATGTATATTGATAAAAATTGGTATGTGGCTTGACCTAATTGAGTTTTATTTATATTTGCATAAAAATCCTTATTTTGTGTTCGTTGTTGCAGTAAACCTGCGTACTCAGCCCCATGTTATTCTTATGGAGAATAATTAAAATGTTATATATTGCTTATTTATGAATGTATAATAAAGGAACTTGGAAATTTGTTGAGTATGCAGGTTTGCTGCGACGGGGGTATTTCTGTTTGTTTTGACCTCCCGAATAACCCAGTAAAGTTTTGTCGTACTGGAAGCTGGTCACTTTGTATTAAGTGTGTCGCCATAATTTGGGGTGTGAAGTATTATTGTATTTTTAATCATCACAAATAATTCCATTAAGTACCTTTTTGACTTTTTGGCAAGTTTAAATCAATTCACTGTTGCACTTACCGTAAACCCTGTACCCTTTTTTTTTAGTCTTCTTTTGGTCAGTAAAGGTTATTTTTATGACCATTTCGATTGTAAAATTTACAATTAGTAGTCTGTAAAAAATGTGAAAAAACCATGATTTTGATGTTTTGTTTGAGTTAGAAGTTGTCTTGATATTTTTAATAACCACATCAAAGCTAGAGAGTTTTGTAGGTATGTTGAGCTTAGTCATAGTTTTCCACTGTATGTAGAAATGAGTAAAATTATTTTTATTTGATTTCCAGGTTCGTGGTGACCTTGAGTCATCGGTTGCCCTCGGACAGTGGTCACCTGGCCTACAACGAGGGGGAGAGGCTTCGTCTGGTGTTGGAAGTGGACGACACCTGGCTGCTGTGTTGCCGTGGGGATGCCAAGGGACTGGTCCCTAGGACCGGGGTCATCCCCGTCTCCCAGAGGATATAGGCCTAGGGTGCCCAAGCTTCCTATCAGTATTACCCTTTGTTTTTTTTTTATTTAATGTAAATTTTACTAAGTACAAATTAATTTTATATTAGCATCGGGTTGTAAGGCTTAACTGTTTTATGAAGAGGTATATTAGACAAAGGTGATAGTGGTTCTTTTGCCGTAATGTTTGTAGGGTTACAACAAATTATAAATATGACCTCTTCACTTATTATTATGCTTTGAAAAAGTTTTGCAGGGTGTGAGAATAATTTCATAGTTATATGAAAGCACAAAGTGAAGCTTGGGCCCCTATTTTCAAAACCTGTACTTAAACTAACCAAAGAGTGTGTTTAATAAGTTGTACACTAGTTTGTACTTTTCATCCTTTCTAACTAGTCATTTTTGGCTTTTGGCTTTTTGTTACCGCCATTCTAGTGATAACTCGGCTAATGATTTTGGTCTGTAAATATGTATTCTTCTCTAGCGCTAGATCATACACAAGATGCTGTGGGTTTATTTCTGTAGTGTGGCACTTTCGGTTTTGGGTAGGTGTCGGATTTTCCAAGCTTTTTCCAAGCATGTAGCTTCCACCAAGTTTTTTTTACATATTACCAGAACTAAAATTCTTATAGAAATGTGTATTTTTATAATGACTTTTATAGCTTAGCTAGATGCTAATGGAATAAACTTAGTTCTAAATGTGGAATGTTGCTTCAATACTAATTGAAATCCAACCTGTCTGCCGGGCCGAGGAGAGCAGACATTTATCATTGATTGTCATGACTCAGTTTAAGTCATTGCAAATAAAACAATAAAAATAAAGTTATCGACAATAGTTGTATACAGATTCAAAAACTGAACCCGCACATTGGTATGATAAGGAAATAAAAATAACAAAAACTTATCCCTCCACCCTCCTACTAACTCTACATAGCAATTTCTTCTTCAGAAAAACATGTATTTATATTTCTGAAAGGAGCTGTGTGCATCACTTTGAAAAATACAGAAAATCAACGCTATCAAATCACTTGAACCAGTAAGAGTAGATTAATAAGAAACTGGCCTTATGGCCAGGAGTTTTTCATAGCAAAACTACATGTACACATGTCCAAATGTGAAATGTTCAATGAGTTCTACAAGTTTGGACAAATTCGGCAAATCATATTAGGATAAACAGCGAAACAAAAACATTCACATTTGTACTATATGAGAGCCAAGAAGAGGCCATAAAGGCTGTGAAAGTTGGCAATGATATGGAATTTAAATATCTGTGAACCTCGTGGAAGATACAAGTAAAGTTATCTTTAGATAAAATGATATTCATGAAAATTATTCAACTGCCTTGGTCCAGTGTTGAGATGGAACAACTGGTCTCCTCGTTTTGCCCTGGGTTCAAGAAAATTGTTTTGTTCAAGAATCAATTTTGTTAACGAGAGTTTAAATCCCATTTTTATTCTGCCTTTGCGAAAAGCCTACTAAAATGTGTCTTAAGAGAGAAGGCTGGGGACTAATCGATCACAGTGAACTGGGCATATCCTGAACCCATTGTGGACCCCTAAATTATTGCAGAAGGTGAAGATCCTGTTCATCAAAGGACTCTGTGGGACCAACCAGGCAGCTGTGACCCACAACAAGAGGTTGGTTGTCTTTTCATATCAATTGAGAAGAATTATGCGTTTGTTGTATTGTCCGCGTAGGACCTAGCGGAGAGAGCCATAAGGTTAGTTGTTGGTGATTAATTATTGTAGATTTGTGGATTAATTCTTGGTGAGAAAATATCTGTTGCAGGGCCAGCTGCTTAGAAAAATCCCGGAAACTAAGAGGAAACTAAACTTACATTATCGCAGAGGAATTCAACCCGATGAGAGCTCAGCAGAATCAACATTGTTGTGTCAGAAGCAGAACTGAACACTCAATCAACACATCACACCATCAGACCATCTGAACCAGGTATTAGGCTGTGTATCTTACATTTAGAGGAGACTCAATCCTATGTTGTTCAGTTTGATCATTCCAGAAAGGACTCACATTACAGGTTGAGCGCCTGATGGCAACTAGCGATTTCTTCTGGGAGTGATGTGCCTTCTATCTTAAACAATGGGTTCAGGATATGCCCAGTTCACTGTGATCGAGTAGTCCCCAGCCTTCTCTTTTAAGCCACATTTTAGTAGGCTTTTCGCAAAGGCAGCATAAAAATTGAATTTAAACTCAAGTAAGCAAAATTGATTCTTGAACCAATCAATTTTCTTGAACCCAGGGCAAAACGAGGAGACCAGTTGTTCCATCTCAACACTGGACAAAGGCAGTTTAATGTTTTTCCTGAATATCCTTTTATCTAAAGATAAATTTACTTGAATCTTCCACGAGGCTCATAGATATTTGAATACCATATCATTGCCAACTTTCACAGCCTTCATGGCTTCTCGGCTCTCATATAGTACAAATGAGAATGTTTTGATTCACCGTTTTTCCTAATAAGAAATGATTTTCAAAACTGGCAGAAACACGTGAACATTTCATATTCGAACATGTGTGTGGGTAGATTTGTTATCAAATACCTCCTTGTCATGAGGCCAGTTTCTTGTTGGTCCAGTATTACTGGTTTATCAAAACAAGTCACTCGCAGAAGAGGTCGCTAGTTGCTTCAGGCGCTGCAACCTGTAATGCGAGTCCTTTCTGGAATTATCAAACTAAACAATATAAGGTTGAGTCTCCTGTAGTTGTAAAGCCTAATACAACTGGTTCAGATGGTAGGATGGTGTTGATTGAGTGTCCAGTTCTGCTTCTGACAGAAGAATGTCGAGTCTGCTGAGCTCTCAGGAGGTCCACGGGTTTAAACTCTTCTGACTCTTCAGTTAGATTGCTGCCACGTCCGCATAGTTGGTCTTCCATATAAGTCCTCTGATAAATAGGGCCTTCACCTTCTGCATAATTTTGGGGTCTGCAATAGGTACAGGTTAGACCCATTGGCAAAGGCCAGCAATGATTTGGGCTGAGCGCCTCGCTAGCCTAATGGTTAACGTCTTGGATTTCTGTGCAAAAGGTCACAGGTTTGGTTCTTGGGATGCCCACACGATTTTCAGAGGTTTTGACTATTGCTCTCTTAACACTGTTAAATAAAAAATGCCTCTGGTGTGAACAAGAACAAAAACATTATAAAAATGCAGCAAGAATTAACCCTAATAAATATCACGAGATATTGCTGGTATCCCTTTTGACGGGATCCTCCTTAGCCTGGCAGACCTCCCAAGTGCAGTCACAGGACGCTATATCATTATGTAGTGTCCCCGTGTGTTAGGCCTGAGCATGCATGGGCCAGGTATTCCCGACGATACTCGTGTTTAATGCTTGCTCCCTCCTCTCCCATCCCCTTCCCTTCCCTTCCCTTCCCTTACTCCCATCCTCTGATTTCCTTTATTCGATCAGTATCGCTTGTTTGATCCTTTCCTACTAAAATGTCTGCTTTCATTTTCCCTTCCTGCACGAGTGGTTATCTTTCATGCATTCAAAGTCGAATATCTAAATTAGATCGTTAGGTTACATTTATTAGCTTTACGATATTATTGTGATATATTTATTTTTATGATAAGTGGCTTTTCTATGTCGTCATGTAAGAAACTGATGTCGCTTATGTTAGTGGGTAGGCGAGTCGAAAGCGACTATTCCATCGATGTTTAAATCCGAATCCGTAATTGTGATGTTGCCTCTTTGAAGTTAAGATTATTAAGTTTTTTTTTGTAAAAGTGAATTGTGTTTTTTACTTGAATATTCAAAGTTAACTATCAAACTGGCAACATCATAAAACTGAGACCTTCGAGGGCCTCCTTATGTCTATAACATTTTTAACATAATAATAAGTACGATTTAATTGAGATCGTATCCAGTATAGTTAAAACATGATGTAGAAAATAGTTTTAGGTAGGATAAATAACTATCATTCCCCCTTTCCTTGAAGGTCTAAAGTTGGGCATATTTAGTGTAAGAAATGAAACTGACTTTACAAATATTTAGTTATTATTTAAAACTTACTGGATTTGTAAGCTAAATATTATTTGCCATAGACTCAGAATTTTCATTTCAAATTTGATTTTGTAAATCACAAAAGTTGTGCATTGTGTGACCAACTCAAACTGAATTGATTCCACTTAAAATGAGTTTGATACTAATGCATTTTGCTACTGATAACTAATTAAAAAAATAACCTCTTACATATTTTGTATCTTTAATGCAATTAAAACACATTATTAATACAAGTTCATAATTAATGAAACAAGAACCAGACAGGGAGAAGCCTCAAGACTGCCTTGAATGAATGGCTACTTAGACAACCATTCTTCTATCTAGAGGAATTCCTACAGCAGGAAGAGTTTTAAATAATCTGAACTTTAGTTTTGTCATTTTGCCTTTGCCACTATGACATTATTGGATGTTATATTAATGATGATGATTCTGATTAAACTAGCTTATTCTGTTTAAATCTTGTCATAATGTTATATTTCTTACACTACAGTATTATTCTTCATAACTCCCTTAGAGTAGTTATAGTAATTTTACACGATACAGTTTTGTTTTGATTTACTAATTCACTTTAAGATAAAAGTAATGCCAGCAATGCAAGTAAAACTTATCCTGAATCAGTGTTTAGGGTCTGAACGAACGAGCGAATTTTTGACTAGGTTCGAGCGAATGTGCTTTGGTGTTTTAGGCAGCCCAGTTTATGATTTTCTTTTCACCTTAGTGGGGAAATTTGAATGTTAAAGTAAATATTGGTTTTATTATGTTTTGTTGTTCTCACATTGTGTAAATAACTAGGCTGTGAAGGTTCTGGCAGTTCAGATTATTATTGCTACATCTGTTCTTTCTGGGCACTCATTTTTGTACAAATTGATGACATTTTGTTACATAAATTTTCTGGCATTGGAATATCTAGAAATTGCTTCGATCCCTAATGTTATAATTTGTTTGTTCAATAATAATGAAATACTAAGCTGCCATATTCAGACACATTTTACTAAGATGGTTTCACAATTCTTTAGTTATAGTGAATTTTGTTTATATCATTTACTGTTTCGTGTTAGTTTTTTTACGGTTTTGAGTCGGTCTTAAAATATTTGTTCATTTAAATGTAGTTTAAGCAATCAAAATTAAATTGTCTTCAATATGGTTTTGCAAATTTAATATCAAATTGCTGGTGCAGCTCGGTTTAAGATGTTCATGTAGCTGACACTATTTTTAGAACATTCTATTTCTATTCACAGTACAACATGCAAAATACTTCAATTTATGTGTTTGAAAAGAAAGCTACAATTAGAAAGAAATTTTTTGAGCGTGAAGGGCAGTGTGAATCAGTATTAGGATGTATTATTGTATATAACGTAAGTACTGATGAAATGTATATACTTTTGAAATCGAGACCAATTATTTTTGATCTAATTAATTTCAATATGTAACCGATGATATTTTCTACATAACCAGCCAGCCATTATGTATATGGGATGTATATATTGTAATGTAATACAACTATTTGTTGCTTTTCACCATAATATTGTCCATAATTGTCCAATGCACTCTGTCTAGTGCCATACGCTATTATGTGTCAATACAATAAACCAGTCTGCTAACTGAACCTTTGATTATTTTCTTACCACCCTTGCTGGCTCTTGTTTCTCACTCCAGGGGAGAAGTTTTATGTGCATTTTTGCAACATGGAAAATTACATTATACATTATATCATTTTTTAACATTTTTAAAGCGGTGAAATTGTTATCTCTGCTTTCTACACATTTAAATGTGCTATAAATATTCTGTATTTCAGTAGTACCAATGCAATTGTAATCAAAGAAAAATTAATGCAGAACAATTTTCTTATGTGTAAAAGTGTCAGTAGCCAAATTTTACTCTAGATTTTCCATTCTGTCCCACATATTTTTTTGTCTACCTCGCGTGACAATATTTTGAGAGCTAAATATTATGAAATCTCTTAAATTACAATTACAGTTTACAATTTGTGTGCCAGTTATTAAAATTTAGAATAACGATAATGGATAGTTGAGTTATACGAGGGAGACTTTCGTTTTAGATCTCATATCTCTTGTAATTTTAATAACTTTTTGTAAATGGTATTTATAGGAGCTACTTTATTTACATACAATGCTAGCAATAATTAATTAACATTTTTATTGATGGTTTAAATTTCACACACTATACCAACTCACTCAAATTTCAACCGCCTGGTCTCTAATGCATAATCACCCAACTAGTTTGGTATTGGCCACTTCTATTCTTAAAAATAGGCTATTTACCTATATAAATAAAGTGCACATTCTGAGTCGAGAGTTAGGGAAAATTAACTTTGTTGTGCTACCATTAACTTGTTTTTTGCTTTTTTATTATCATTTTTATCTTTATAATAAAAATTAAATATTATTTAATAATAAACAAAAAGTAAATAAATATTTAATAAATATAGTCTCAGGGTTTAAATATTATTTTCTTCAGTTCAGCCGGCAGAATATGAGAACTATCTTAATGTCAGGGAAGACCCATGTTGAATTTTATTTATCAACATGTGAAGTCTTATGGGTTTGTGTGAGGCTTGTTGGAGTTAGGCCTTGACAATAAAAAGATCTCATAATTATGACAAATACATCTATTTATTTGTTAAAAACATCTTAAACTAACAGTTATGAAATCTTTAAATCCATAGAATTTATACTACTAATAACCCCTAATCACCTCAGACAATTTAATAACTATCTTGTACCTGTAAGTTTATATGTAAAATGATATAATGTCACTGGGAATAAATTAACTTTGTTGGGTTGTACTAAATTGATAAAAGTTCTGGTAGAATATTATTTATTTGTACTGCAGTTTAGATCCATTAATAATTTTACTGTTGTCGAGATGAAATTAATTTTTAGTTAGGTTTACTAACTAAATTTGTATGATAGTTTTGTTTCTAGTAGAGATAGGGTATGCCTCTTCACAACCTAGGATAGGTTAAGCCTATTCCTAGTTTCTGATCATTTCAGTGAATGTTCAAAAGATATTAAAGGTAGGTAGTTTAGATTAAGCTAGGTACTCATCGTTTTGACAATTTTTCAATTAGGCCTAATCACTACCTGCACTGTCTTTAAGTTGTCCACTTTACATCACTTAATTAAACTTCACCTATACTCTTTAACATAACTTTCACATGACTGCCCTATCACCACTTAAAATGCTGAGCGTCACTCCTAGCATTATGTTAGAGCATAGCTCACAATGCGTCAACTCCCCAACAACTTCAACAAGAAAAATGAATTATTCCGCGGTCTGCGCTATTTATGCGCCCGCGAAAACCGACTCGCGCCAAGCGCTCTCATTGTTCCGTGAGATCACGCGACCAGATTTTGAGCAACGCTCATCGCTGTGACGCAGCTAAAAATGCCCGGATTCTCTACAAAATAATTTGGTAATATTTGTTCATTACAAATCGACTGTTCTATTTCCTGATTGAATTCGATAGTTTTTTCAGACAAGCTAGGGAATTTTATATGGTTTACTCCTGTATAATTTTAATTTCAATCGGACTTATAGTTATTAAGATATTCCACTTTTTCTAACCCAATAGTTTGTGGCATTATAATTTATTATTTAAGGTGTGTTTTATTTAGGAATTAATTAGGATACCCGTTATAATACCCCCCTGAGTCATGCTACTCGACTGCATCGTGTCGTAAGACTCACCACCTAGTAACAGTTCAGTGAATGTTATCGGATTCTGTTTACGTTTATGACTTTTTGAAATAAAACCTTTATTACATTTCCTAAATGTGTTCAAATTATTACAAAACCTTATGTCTTAAGTGTTCAAAATTATTACAAAACCTTAGGTCTAACAGTGCTTATACATATAATACCTGAAATAAAAATTTAGGAACTATACATTGACATAGTACAAAACAGTTTTAAACTATACTAAACCTGAAAGAAAGAAAACATTTTAAATTGACATCTTAAAATTTAAAAAATTTACATCATGGTAAAAGTTCATGTACAAAATGTTCTTTGTAGTTCACGTATCACTGATAAGTCCTCATAATATGTTTTATTAAGTCCACATACCTTTTAAGTTGGTTGTTGTTACCTCTGAATATTACTGGATTCCATTGTTTATTCCTCTTCTTTTGCATCTTTAGAGTACTTTATTTGGATAGAGTACTTTTTAATATTTGTTGGATTCCAGTTTATTTGTTACTACTGTGTTGTTTTGCGTTTTGTTCTTTCGTCCATGCAAACACACATATATTTCACTAACACCACTTAAAACCACAGGTACAAGATATAAATTGTTCAAATGAGGACCAATGTTTTTCATGATGTGATATTGTATATAAATTAAAAGACATTTTCAGTTATTCTTACAAAATATTATAGCAATTAATTAGTATTTAAACACCAATAAAATGTTTTTTTAACACAATCAATACTCCTATCATCATCTTATTAACAATACAATGCACTAATTATTCAATACTAACAAAACCATAAATCTTAAAAACACTAGATATTTATTCTTCAACCAAGACCTATGCATGGCTTAACTGATGAGATGAGGGCCAATTTCCAATTCATGAGAGCAATAACCAGTCACACACGCATTGGTCCAGGAGATACAATTAATCGTTAATGACAACGAACCGGAGGCTCAGTGGGGAGGAGCGGGTAAAAAAAGAATTTAAGGACTGGAATATGAGGTTGGCAGATAAGTTGGTTGAAATCCCTGGGAGAATCTTGCAACCAGAGCAGATTGTCCTGGGAAACAACATAATAGTTCCAATAAGTGGTGAGTGCGACTGGACCAGCTATCTCAGATTAAACCTCATATTCATAATACATTTTACTAGTAACTTTTTATTTGTATTTATTATTTTCTTTTTTATATTTCAAATAAGCATATATTTCTTCTTTTATCAAACATACTTCAAGTACACTGTGTCAAATATGGTACCTAGTTCCTTATTTACACCTACCTTAAAATGTGTGGTATGACCGCTTTGATGCCTTTATACTCTAATATGAACAACTTACTTATTTCAAACACACTTAAAAGATAAATAGATGTGAGTGGCTAGAACCTTAACATGCACCGCCACACAAGCACAGAGGTAGCTGAAAGAATCAAAAGTTTCCCAAGCCTGAAAATTGTTAACATGTGCACCATGGACACAGAGGTTATATTGTGAATTTAATTGTTAAGTCAGTTTTTAAACTGACTACTGTGCTCCATTTTTAGAAAAAGTTTGGGACGGGTTATAGAGAATATTTTATTTTTGGGGACTTCCTGGAACACCCCACGCCGCCAAGCAATAGGTTACCTCTTCGAGGCTCTAATGCCATCGTTGCTTGCCAGCATATATGCTCAACAATTCAAAATGGTCATAAACATGTTCTTTGTATATATCGTATGCATGCTATTATGCATACAGATATATCGACGATTCCTTATTCTAAAATATAAAAATACATTCATTCTCGCCCATTCATTGAGTGATCAGTGCATTCTTCATCTCATTCATCAACTTCCAGGTTTACATACTTTTATCGATAAATCCAGGTAATTTATTATAAATTATGTTTTTCCAATTTTCATTTTTGAATAATAAATTCCTCTATTGAGTTTGACAATTACTTATATTTTATGAGATATAATTTAATAACATTATTATTCTATTACAAGACAGAATTTAAATTAACTTACAATAAAAAAGCGTCCGGTTTTAGATGGTTTTACGGTATGACTCCTTGAACAAATATTTTTTATATAATTTTTATTGGAATAAAATACTTTACGCTTTGTCCTATTATTTCGATCATATTTGACCAAAATAATACTTGTATATTTTCTTGATTTTTGTATTATTAGGGCCCAAAAACATAAATCGTATTATAAACACAAATGGCCCATCTATTTTATCATTCCATTTTTGTTTACTTTGAACCAGAAAAAAGCATGACAGATGTATCACTAACCCATTATATTTTCAAAAACTATTCAAAATATTTCTTAAGTTGTGTAACATTGTAAGTTCCTACAATTTCATTTGTTTTAGTGTCTTTTACCACATAGGCATTATCCATTTTTATTTCTACTATTTCAAACGGACCCACAAACAATAGAAATAAATTTTTAATCTTCTTTTTTAGCTTACTGACAAGGGATGCGTTTTTACTAACACCTTATCCCCCACTTCAAACATTACTGGCTTTATTTTACTGTCAAATTTAAATTTTCTTTTTCTGCTTTACTTTTAATGATTTCTTTCACTAATCTGATACACTCAGGATAATCTAACTGTCTGTTATAAGGAAACTCAATCACACTTTCTAAAAAATTTGTACTTACTCTTCCTAGCATGGCCTCTGACGGTAACTGTTCTGTTACTCCATGAACTGAATTATTCAATCATTCCTCCACAAACTCCAATGTTGCTGGCCAATTTGTGTGTTTTTTATGACAATATATTCTAATCATTTTATTTACTTCCTTATTGACTCTTTCTGTTGGATTTGACTGTGGGTGATACACTGACGTGTGTACTACTCTTATGTGTGCGTCTTCTAATTTACTATACCACATGTCACTGGTAAATTGCGTACCATGATCACTTAAAATAGCTTCTATTGGGCCTACCTCTGGAATATATCTAGCAAATATTTTATTTAGTAATGTTTTAGTATAAGCCCTCTTTATTGCATAGTTTTACATATTTTGAAAAAAAAACATCAACTAGTACAAAGATATATTTTACCCCTCCTACTCCTGTGGGTAATTCGCCTATGAGATCAACTGACACTAGTTGCCTTACTCTTTCTGGAACTATAGGCCTTAATTTTCCTATCTGTTTAACAGTGACCTGTTTTGCTTTTTGACATAATATGCATTTTTTCAGCTGATCCTTCATAGTTTTTTCCATGGCAGGAAATACACAAAATTCTTTCAAGCATAAGTAGATCTTACCATCCCCCATATGACCATATTTTAAATGTGACAACTCAATTAATTTACTTTTTATCCCTTCTGTTATGCAAATTCTAAACTGTTTATCATTCCCTATTTTTTTTTTAAATAATATACCATTATGTATCATGAAATTATTTTTTACATTGTGACCTTCCTCTCCTTCTAATCTAAATAAAACCTGTCCTAATCTCTCATCTTGTCTTTGCTGTTCTCCTACTTTTTTTAGTAATTTATCAAACTCTCTATTTTCTACCACCCATTTTACATTAGTCTTTAGTACATGAATTGTATTCATATCCCTGCTAGTCTGGTATTCATTATCTGTTACTCGCGACAATACATCTGCTGGTACATTGTCTTTACTTTTCACATACTCAATATCTAAATTGTATTCTTGTAATAAGAGGTTCCAACGAAGAAGCTGGCCATTAGAAAGCCTACAAGCTTTAAGGAAGGTCAAACTTCTGTGATCTGATCTAACTACTACTTTGAAATGTCCTATAATATATGACCTAAATTTTTTAGAAGCAAAAATGACAGCCAATAGGTCTTGTTCAGTAGTTGAATATCCCTTTTCTGCATTTATTAGAGTCCTACTAGCAAGGCAAACTACTTTGTCCTCGCCTATTTCATTATACTGATATAAAATAGCCGCAACACTAATATCTGATGCATCCGTATTGATAAAAAAGGGTTTATCCCAGTCAGGGTGACTTAAAAGTACTGATTTCAAAAATGTATCCTTTATTTCCCTAAAAATATTCTGTTCTCTTTCTCCCCAAGTCCATCTATTTTTACTACTTAATAGATTATTAAACTGTGCTGTTAAGTATGAATAGTTAATTTGGAAAACTCTGAAGTAGTTACACAAACCTAGGAAGCCCTGTAATTTTTTCAAATTATCTGGTTCTGGAAAATTTTGAATTTTACTAACTTTCTCTGGGTCCATTGATATTCCCTTGTCACTCAAAATATATCCTAGAAATTTTACTTCCCTTTTCAGAAACTCAGTTTTTGCTATTTTCACAGTAGCTCCACATTCCTGTAGCCTACTCAATACTTTATGTAAATGTTCTAAATGTTCATCATAGGACTTTGAGGTTATTAGAATATCATCAACATAGCATGTTACAAACTCTGAAAACTCTGGACCAAAAATTGTATCCATCGCTTTGGTAAAATGAGTGGTACTTAAATTTAGGTCAAACGGTAACCTCTTATATTGATAATTTTTACCCCCAAATGTAAAAGCCACATATTTTCTAGAATCGTTATCTAATAGTACCTGATGAAAACCTATTGTTAAGTCAAGAGCAGTAAAATATTTTACATTCATGAACTTTTGTAAAATCTCCTCTGTTGTTTCAGTTGATTGTCTATCTGGTGTTAAAAATGTGTTTAACTTTCTTGAGTCAAGACAGGTTCTAATTGATAAATCTTTTTCAACTACACACACTAAAGGATTTAAAAAAACTACTATCAGAAACTTCAATCACATCCATCTCTTTTAATTTATTTAATTCATCCTCAACTGCTTTCCGTTTATGATAGGGTACAGGGATCCTATATTTACCTATATACGGTTTGTCAACTTTCAAGTTTAACTTTGCCACATAATTTTTTATACAACCTGGTCTTCCTGAGAATACCTCCTTATTTTTATTCAATACATACTTTAATTTTTCAAGTTATTATTTGAAATGATGTTACTACTATTTTCCATATCCTAAATTTTCTTATCTATAATCTCATCAATATTAACCCTTAACTTATGGTTAGGTTCAATCTCATAACTTGTCATTAAAGTTTTCATTTCATTTAGTTTACTGTTTATTTCATCATCTTTCTCATAAATCAAATTACTTATGTAGTTTACATGATCTATATTAATACTACCAACTGTATTTTCATTGTCACTGTGATCTATAGGTATACTATAATACTTATTTAAATGTACTAAGTTAAGTTTATTTTCTCTGAAATCTATTATTGCACTATGTTTTGTTAAGAAATCACACCCTAGCAACAAGTCAATATGAATTCCCTTCACTACTAAACATTCAATATTAATTGTCAATGGACCGACGACTATTTTAATTTGTACTTGCTTTTCAACCCTCTTACTTCGAGCTCCTGTTACACCTACTATATAATACTGAGTGCATACTTGCATACTCAGTGCATATTTGATACTGGTAATTCAGGTATCCTCTAGTCAACACTATTTTGAATTTTACTATAGAACTCCTCTGACAATATGGTAGCTTTTGACCCAGAATCCACAGTACATTTGTTCTTTACTCTCCCTATAGAAACTTCTACCACGGACAAGAAATTATTTACTGTCTCTACCGGTCTTTCATGATAATTATTTTCATCTAATAATTCATTACTCAGGTCATCATAACAAAAAATGTCATTAACTTTCTTTAAACCTATTAAGCTGTTCATTAATGTTTCACCCCCCACCACTTTGGCTACTTCATTTTTAGGCCTATCTGATTGTGTTTGTTTACCTACCTGTCCTACTAACTTGGATGTGACCATCTATAACTTTCTTTATCTCAAAAAATCCCTTCCTATTCAAATGTACCATGTCTAATACCTGTTTATTTCCTATAAAAATCACTTCCTCATATAGGCTTCTCTTACACTTAGATTTATCTCTACTATCAATCAGTTGGTTTGTTAAATCTATCACTTTGATTTTATTTATATAGGCTAGGCTATAAATAAAAACATTCACCTGTTCTAATTTTCTAAAATGGTCCACATCACTCAAGTCCAACTTAGGTATAGGTGGAATGGTTAACACTGCTATATTTTTACTTGCCTTCACTAATGTTTCAATAAGTAACTTCTAATCACTTATTATTTCATTTGTTGACCTACGTTTCAAAAAATCATTTGTCCCTATCAATACCATTACATGTTCATTTACTTTCTTAATATTTTGATTTACTAGTTCATTCAGTTCTTTAATGGTTTGTCCCCCCCTACATAAGCCTGCTGTCCATTTTCCACATATTAACTGAGATTGGTAATTCATACACTGTTTTGCGAATCTTAACTAATTGAGAATCCCCCAATATCTCATACCCATTATAGACTGGTTTTGTTGTTACTTCAGGCTTATCCAAAGTAATACAGTTAACATGTAGTTCAACTAGTCAATTATCTTTACTCATTCCACCTCTATGATTACCTCTGCTGTTACCTCTGAAACCACCTCTAAAATTGTCTCTATTACTCTCAAAATACCTAGCATCCTTTTATCATTACAATCATTATTGCCTTCTCGCCTAGCTTCACCCCCCATACTATCCACATTTGAACTGTCCCAGCTTGTTGGCCTATTATTACTTCTCACGTCTGTGTGCTGACTATTTTGGCCTATATTTGCCCTAGGACCACTTTGTCTGAACCCCAAATTGTCCCTATTCCGGTTGTTGTTGTTACCGTAGCCTATTGGTAAATTTTCCCTATCATGTATCGCTTCCAAATTTCTACACATATTTTCTAGCTCACCTTCTGTCTTAATATCTCTTACTGTCATGATCATCTGTACAGCAGCTGCTGAACTTTCTGTTAAGTGCCTACAAATATGTTTTAAGAACATTTCCATACTAATGGGGTTTTCTAATACTTTATTGATCTCATAGTAATTCATTACATAGGTCTGCAGATCCATCTTACCAATTTTAAAATTACCACTACTCATCAGGACACATTCAAATTCCCTTTGTTTTGTATTTCCCCAGTACTTCCTCTTAAACTCATTTTCAAAGTATTGAAAATTATCAAACTTATCTACCTGTTGTCTAGCCCAAGTCTCTGGTTCACCCTTCAAATACTTAATCAAATGTAATAACTGTACCTGCCAGTTTTCGCCTGATACTTGTACAAATTTTCTTGCAAACTTTAAATAAATCATAGGATGCACCGAGTTAGGCTCGTTACTAAACTTTGTTTAAAACAATTCTGCGTTAGCACTTACGGTACTAGGCTTAGGTGATTTGACTTCCTGGCTTACTATATATGTAGGCTGAGTTTTTTGTCTAAGGTCATTTACCTCACATTCAATGTTACTCAACTTAACCTCAACTGACTCATGCTTTAATTCTAAACTTTATATTCTATTGGTTACTACAACAGCTTCGTTATCATACCTTTCTTCAAATCTGTCTTGCTTTTTTACGCATTCATCAACCATATTTTTACTTTTTAACTCACCTGTTTTACATTGTTGTTCTACTTTCCTTATTTCTCCCTCATTAGTCTTAACTCTATGTTCCAACGCAAAAGTACTTTCACTTACCTATTTTAATGTGCCATCAGATTCCTTTTAGTTTGCATTTTATCAAACCTATCATGTACCTCACCTAACTCTTTACTCATTTTAACATTGATATTTTCACATTCAGCATCTAATTTTGTGTCCATCTCGTCCAGTCTGTTACTGTGTTTGTTTAGTCTAAGTTAACACTCTCAAACTTAAGGTTCATACTGTCAAACCTAGCATCAAACTTAAGGTTCATCCTGTCAAACCTATCATTTATATTAGCCTCAACGTTTTCGAATCTAGCATTTATATCATCACTCATTGTCTGTAATTTAGTATTCATACTATCACTCATTGACTGTAACATTTTAATTAACTGGTTTTTAAACTCCTTATTTTGGTCTGGGATAGGGTCTACCTTACTTTGGTTTGATATAGGTCCTACTTCATTCTGGTCTGTTACTGGGCCTACACCTAGTCTTTCACCTGATTCCCAACCAGGCCAATCTTCCCCAGACAGTGAAGACACATTAGATGGGCTTTCATTCTTACTTTCTAGTACATTTTTATCTGCTACTTCCTCCATATTATTCAAATTTTCTAATGACATTTTGTAACCAAGTTAGAAGCTAATACTCAACTAATATGAAATTCACAATAATAAGCTTACACTCTCTTAATCATCATGAACCATTTTCCACAACAAGCCCCACCGTATGGTGCCAATTTGTTACCGTTAACTTGTTTTTTGCTTTTTTATTATAATTTTTATCTTTATAATAAAAATTAAATATTATTTAATAAATATAATCTCAGGGTTTAAATATTGTTTTCTTCAGTTCAGCCGGCAGAATATGAGAACTATCTTAATGTCAGGGAAGACCCATGTTGAATTTTATCAAAATGTGAAGTCTTATAGGTTCGTGTGAGGCTTGTTGGAGTTAGGCCTTGACAATAAAAAGATCTCATAATTATGACAAATACATCTATTTATTTGTTAAAAACATCTTAAACTAACAGTTATGAAAATGTTCCATCTGTCTTTAAATCCATAGAATTTATACTACTAATAACCCCTAATCACCTCAGACAATTTAATAACTATCTTGTACCTGTAATTTTATATGTAAAATGATATAATGTCACTGGGAATAAATTAACTTTGTTGGGTTGTACTAAATTGATAAAAGTTCTGGTAGAATATTATTTATTTGTACTGCAGTTTAGATCCATTAATAATTTTGCTGTTGTCGAGATGAAATTAATTTTTAGTTAGGTTTACTAACTAAATTTGTATGATAGTTTTGTTTCTAGTAGAGATAGGCTATACCTCTTCACAACCTATGATAGGTTAAGCCTATTCCTAGTTTCTGATAATTTCAATAAATGTGTAGATAGGCTATGCCTCTTCACAACCTAGGATAGGTTAAGCCTATTCCTAGTTTCTGATCATTTCAGTGAATGTTCAAAAGATATTAAAGGTAGGTAGTTTAGATTAAGCTAGGTACTCATCGTTTTGACGATTTTTCAATAAGGCCCAATCACTACCTGCACTGTCTTTAAGTTGTCCACTTTATATCACTTAATTAAACTTCACCTATACTCTTTAACATAACATTCACATGACTGCCCTATCACCACTTAAAATGACCGTCGCTCCTAGCATTATGTTAGAGCATAGCTCACAATGCGTCTGAACTCCCCAACAACTTCGACAAGAAAAATGAATTATTCCGCGGTCTGCGCTATTTATGCGCCCGCAAAAACCGACTCGCGCCCTATCACCACTTAAAATGACCGTCGCTCCTAGCATTATGTTAGAGCATAGCTCACAATGCGTCCTAACTCCCCAACAACTTCGATAAGAAAAATGAATTATTCCGCGGTCTGCGCTATTTATGCGCCCGCGAAAACCGACTCGCGCCAACCGCTCTCATTGGGTGAGATTTTGAGCAACGCTCATCGCTGTGACGCAGCTAAAAATGGCCGGATTCTCTACAAAATAATTTCGTAATATTTGTTCATTAAAAATCAACTGTTCTATTTCCTGATTGAATTCGATAGTTTTTTTCAGACAAGCTAAGGAATTTTATATGGTTTACTCCTGTATAATTTTAATTTCAATCGGACTTATAGTTATTAAGATATTCCACTTTTTCTAACCCAATAGTTTGTGACATTATAATTTATTATTTAAGGTGTGTTTTATTTAGGAATTAATTAGGATACCCGTTATAGTACCCCCCTGAGTCATGCTACTCGACTGCATCGTGTCGTAAGACTCACCACCTAGTAACAGTGCAGTGAATGTTATCGGATTCTGTTTACGTTTATGACTTTTTGAAATAAAACTTTTAGTACATTTCCTAAATGTGTTCAAATTATTACAAAACCTTATGTCTTAAGTGTTCAAAATTATTACAAAACCTTAGTTCTAACAGTGCTTATACATATAATACCTGAAACAAAAATTTAGGAACTATACATTTTCGGACTTATAGTTTTTAAGACATTCTACTCTTTCTTCTACAAATAATTATTGCACAACACTTGTCCATTACAAATCGACTTTTCTATTTCCTAATTGAATTTTATAATTTTTTCAGACAAGCTAAGGAATTTTATATGGTTTACTCCTGTACAATTTTAATTTCAATCAGACTTATAGTTTTTAAGATATTCCACTTTTTCTAACCCAAAAGTTTGTGACATTATAATTTATTATTTAAGGTGTGTTTTATTTAGGAATTAATTAGGATACCCGTTACAGTTGGTCAGAGAAATCATGAATAAAATAAAAGTGAGAACCATGAAAACAGTGTATCTTAAAAACTGCAGGCGCTAAACAAATAGTCTGATATATTTAATAGTTTGTGTACTTTCTATTACTGTTTTTCCTAAAACAATAATACAAAATTTGAATGTAAAATTGTCATTAATTTTGTTGTCATAACTTTTTATATTTATGAATTGTGAACCCCATGTACTCATGAGCCACCTATAATATATTTTCTATTGATTCTTGACCAACTAAATCCCTTCAGAGGTAGAGGTTTATGGTGCTTGCCACATCCAATTCCTATGACTTAATAATATAAAAATTCATTTTGTTGATGAGGCACCCATACTGACCACCTTGAATATATAATGTAGTTCTACAGTCCACTCTTTTCACCAAATTTGAAAACCCATATTTATTTGTGCTTTTAATGTAACGGCTTCAAAGTAACATAAATAAAATAAACAACAATGCAAACCAGCAGAATAATTAAGTGAAGAAAGTAGGGATGACACCTTACGGACCTGTACTGATCTTCCAGTAACTTATGGTACTGTACTTGCAAGTTGGGTTGTGTTAAAAAAACTCATATTATATATTAAAACTCATTGGAAGCTGACTTGTTTAAGTTCTTAAGTCTTGAGAAATAAAGAACACATTTTGAACTTGAGACATTTTCCCACCTCCACTACAGTTATTGATTACATTAATCATAAGATGAAGCCACTCGTTTTTTTTTACTACTATGGGCCGTATGCTTGAACAGAAGTAAAGCCTATTACCTGAGTAAAAGATTCACAGCATATGCATTGTAACTAAAGCAAAACCTTTACTTTTAACAAACATTAATTGGACATAATTCGCTCAGAATTTAAGTAAATTTGTTTATAATTAGTTTACCTTTCGTTTCAGTCGTAATGGGGAGTATAACCTAATACGAGGCATCTAGCCAAAGGAAGACTCGACTGCAAATTAAAAGGTTGTTTCAGACCAAAATGTGAATTGAAATCTTCTTTTAGTGAATTTCCCCTATAGGGAAGAATCTATTACCGTTGTCGGCATGGTAAGACCTAGGTTCGGAACCATGATATATATATATATACCCATATAGCACAGGATGTCAATTTGACGTAAAAAAGTGATCAAAGACGTCAAATTGATGTAAAATAAAATATTTGATGAAATATTGACGTCAAAATGATGTAAAATTTTTGATGTCAAAATGGTGTAAAATGTTTGATGTCAAAATGATGTAAAATTTTTGATGTCAAAATGATGTAACATTTTTTACATATATATCTTTTGATATAAAAATATTATAATACCAAAACTGTATTATTTTTGTTTCAATCAGTTTTATTTAACAATAATTATTTTTTTAACCGCCCCCATCAAAAGTTTTACATCATTTGAAGTAAAATTTACATGCAATTTTGGATCAGCACAGTATTAACGCATGTTCACAAAAAAATACAAAGTTAAATGTTTAGTTATTAATAATATGGCTTGAATGTAAATTTAATTAATTATAGTTAAATTTATTATCACACTCACTCACGAATAAGTACGGTTTTTTTATAAATAATTTAAACATCCATTGACACAATCCAATTTGGCACAGAAAGTCAAATCAAGCATTTTGTATGTTCCGAAAAGCAGTTTACAATTTAACGGATATCTATTTATTTACAATTATGATTTTAAAACTTAATTAGAGTTCTCAAAATAGGTATTACAAATTAACCTTACAATTACAATTAAATATATGTTTGCATTTGGTTAAGAGGTTATTCCTTCTCCTTGGCTGGCGCGGCGCGCCGCGCATTGTTTTTCTGTCATATCGGTCTTAGAGGGGTTATCAAAATCATGTTTATATTAGACTTTAGTTTGGTAAAGTAGAAGAGACGAAAGTTAATAAGTTCATCTAGTCTTAGCATCACACTGCTTAGTACAGGAAGTGCAACAGGGTAAGTAAAATCAAAACATATTAGCATTATTTTGACAATGTTTTTCAGTTAGACCTAACCTATAATACTTGAAGTCACCTCGCTTCCTTCAACTAAAATAATTTCAATTAAGCTTATTGCTGGGTAGCAAATGATGAAAAATGTTGTAATCAAAACCCGACAAACTATGTTGGTATAATGCCTAAACAGGTGAATTGATATACCAATAGATTATTGAAATTTGGTGTGTTCAGGCCTAGGACTAGTTCAATATTAGCTTCAACACAATTAAGCCTACATGGATGTAAAATTAGGTATTTGGCTAAGTCTCACTGTCTCATACAATCCAACATTTCAATGGTGTGGATAATTGTTTCGATATCGATTTGGCTTAGGATTACCATTGGATGTGGAAGTGTCATTAACCTAAATGTGTAATACAAATTAGGGCAAATTGAGAAATAAATGTGGCACACCTGCCCAATTATGACCCAGTTCTAGCATCTGCAGGCAGCCTTAACCCTATAACTGTTGCAGCGTACCGTAACTTAGTTCAAACTAAGTTACGTTCCGGTGTGATGTGTCTGTTGTGGTAGCGTAGTCTTTTCTACGTCTAGCAAAAATTTAGTATAATCACTTAAGTTAAATTGATAACTTACCAGAATGAACTAGAGATTTTAGAGCTTTAATTTGATAGCCTACCATATTCATGGAACTTGTGATTGTTGATATGTATTTACATAAGTTAAACCAATTTTTAAATTTAGGACTAAGTTATTTTAGTCAGCAGATTTGCAAAACTAAATTAAACATCCTGTAGAGTTATTATAGTAAGACATAAGTCAATAACTATATACGACATTTTCTATTACCGGTACTAACTTAGGTAGGTAACTTAGGCCCTAATACAAATTGCAACAAAAAATGGCTGTAAATGGCTTTAATACAAGATTTTTTATATTGCAACTTTCAGTCAAAGAATTAACTTTTAACTCCAAAGGCAACTTCATTGGAATTAATTTGATATACAAAGTAAAAAACATATGGGTAGTTTGGCATGTTTATGTATATTTTTCATAATATAAAGTAAAACTCTTCAAAAGTAGAAAAGAAAAGCCGCCACCATGGGGAATAACATGCGCCAGTTCTAGGGTTAAAATAATAGTTACTTTAAACTGGTAACTTCCTGGTCCACCAAAGAACAAGTTATTTAGGGCCTACTTAACATATTCGACCTAAGATTTTTTTGAAATCCGCCATTAACAAGAATATGTTAGTTTATGTATGTTACCGTAGTTTAGTGGCAATTTCCTAGCTTCATGACTGGGCTTTTCACACTGTGTGCTCCGTGGTTAATAAAATATCGTTACTGGTTTATTTTTTAGGCCCTGTAACCAATAAGACCGTTTTTTATAAAGTTAGCTTAAGTTATGTAAATAAATTATAAAAATCGCATGACTTTTAGTGGAATGATATCTCAGTTGCAGTGATTGTCCTCGCCCTCATTTCAGAGACCTATCCATTTTTGTTTTCTAGAAAGTTGGACCAGCTTAAAACACGGGTTCTGGATTGTATTACCACTGGGGTATTTTCAGTTAAATAAATGCCATTGTTGATCAGTGGGATTCGACTCATGGACCAAAGTCACTTGCTCCAATAAATATACCAAGCTGTATCCCAACAGTACGCAAATCATGTCCTTGATGAAATTTAAAGTAAAATTAGCCTAATTAAGACTTGAGACCAATGTTAATATAAGAACATCAGGGTTTGTCACTGCTGGATTTGTTTAGTTATACTTTCAAATCACTATTTTGGACCGGCTTTTGTGTGTGGTTTGTAACTTATTTTTTATTTAACATTGTGAGTGAATAACATTTTAAGCTATACATGGAACATGCCGAGGCCGCAAGCAGAATTATAACTGAAGTTTGGGGCTAAATTTTAAATGGCAAAGCAATTTTGAACATAGGCTGGGTTTAAAATCCTGCAACGAGCAATAATTCACTTGCTAGTGGTTTTTGGATTTTCTAGTTTGTTTTACCCAACAATACTGAAGGAACAATAAATCAAAAGTGAAAAACTGCTGTAATCGTTTTATTTTTGAAAATTGACTGCAAGTAGCCTATATAATTTGGTAAACCTTAAACTATATTAAATTTATTTGGTGGGATGGGTTAATATAAGATAATGGTCACAAATCTAAGCTCGCTTTATATACCGTAGTTAATCTGAATAATATTACCGGTATCTTATCAACTTATTGTGTGGCTGACTTTTAACCTTTAGATACCGGTAACAAGTAATTTTGAGACGATAGAAATGGAACAGTCAGGACCTCCCGCAGCGCCGTCCTCGCAAAGTAATAATGTGTGGCTGGGAACTGGCGCTGTCCCCCCACCTCCCAGCCGCGAGTACTACAACAGGGAGCCATGCCCTCGTTCCCACTCCATACATAAAATCAGCAGTTCTGTCAACTTCCAGCATCCAGCGTAAAATTATGGGACCCTCAGAAACAACTGTGTTATGTATGGAGATTATAGTAACCTAACCTAACCGCCGCAGCGCGCTGTTTAAGTTTTTAGCCAAAACGTTTCCTCCTCCACACGAAAATTTTTTATTTCATTCAGTCTTTTTTTGTGAAACGCAGAACAAATATGGCTTATAAACAGATAGACAGAAAAACAAATGTTAAAACATATTTAAATATCTCCGCTGCATACAACATTTTACTGCTCAAAGAGATGTGAGATCAAACCTATTTTATTTATATAGATAGACATTCCTTACCTGGAACATCTGGTATTGCTAATAACCTGTCCATAATGTGTTAACAGCTACAATTCAAATAAATGTATTCCCCATATTAATCTTATGAGCAAAAAACCAACTTTGAGGGCAGCCCGTACCCTTGAGAATAAAGATATTGAAAATTAAAAACCTAATTGCAAAACTACGAACTGAGTCGAATTCTTTGACACTTCAAACATTAAAATTGGTCAAGAAACAACGGAGAAGTTTTCCTAACCATAAAAGCGCCTTTTTTGGCGTATTAATATATAAGATTCAGGAAATTACAGGATTCGTGGTTTGAAATTTTTGTATTTTAGGAGTATACAACAATTCTAATGTTTATGTCAGTTGGCAGAACTGCTGTTTTTATGTATGGACTGGGGACAAGGGCATGGCTTCCTGGTGTAGTACTCGCGGCTGCGGGGTGGGGGCAGTGCCAGTTCCTCGCCAAACATTTTTACTGCGCTATGTCCTGACTGTTCCAATCCTGCGCTCCCATAATTTTAAATAATCCTCTACCGGTACATATTAGGCAATAGCTTTTTTAAAAAGAATATAAAATTAGCCTACTTATAAACGAGTTATTCCAGATCAAAAGCTAAGTCTGGGCTAAAGGCCTTAAATATGTTTGCGCCCAAAATACTAAAGTGGGCATTATTACCTATAAGTTATTCTTGTTTATTGTGTGTTGCAGATTGCAAGCAGCACAAGGAGGAAAACAAGAAGATTCAAATTAAGTTTAAAAAAGTGTAATTAAGTACTAATATAAAAATTGCTGAAAAAACAATTTTGTAGGCCTATTTATTTTCCTACTTATGCTTTAGGCCTAATTTAAAAAAAAACTATTACAAAACTAAGGAGCAAAAAATATGCAACCTATTGTAAAGTATTTATCTCATGAATGGCAAACATTTGTTTAAATATTATATGAAATTTAAATAGGTATGATTTATTGTTTTGGTAATTAGTTAAAATTGGAGTCACTAAATTATATAAATCAAAATGCTTTGTATACATTCACAGATATTGGCACCTTGATACACTGCCATTTTTAATACTGAAGTTTTTATAAAAATAAATTTAGTCTCTTTGAGGTCGGCTTCACATGTCTGATAATTTTAATTTTGATCTTAAACGCAAAACATATTGATATTTAAGACAGAACGAAATTCTCAAAACAACCTATTTTGAGAAACAAAACAATTCTGTGCATATCCTGGTAGAAAACAACATTTTATTTAAATAACTTACAGCACAATATTAAGAAATTTTTTACATCCTATTGATATACATTTGACATCATATTGACGTACATTTGACATCATATTGACGTACATTTTACATCAATTTTTTCTTTTCTATACTGCTTGTTTGATATCAATTTGATGGCAATATGATGTCATGTTTGATCTGTTTTTTACGTCATTTTTACGTAAAATTGAGTGCCCTTTTTACTTCCAATTGACGTCAAATTGACGTCATTTTGACGACATTTGATGTCAATATGACATCAACAATATCAATGACATTGACACTTTTTACATCAATTTTACGTCAAATTGATGTACTTGTGCTATATGGGTATATATTTGTGTTTGTGTGTGTGTGTGTGTGTGTGTGTGTGTGTGTGTGTGTGTGTGTCAGTGGGTGTGATAAATTTTTATTACATTTGGTACAGACATGGAAAGCAACATTTATGACTTTAAGTTTGAAAACAAGCAAGATCGCTCTATCCAAAGGGGTATTTTGGGGGGTTTTGTACCCCAAAAATGGGTTTTTTGAGTTTCTTACATATAATATTTTAGTAAATCAAATTTTAGTTTTCACCATTGAATTCAGGTTAAAAAACAAACAGTTTGGGTTTTTATCATTTCTACATGATCACACAGACAGATATTGAAATTGTTAAACACAGTTCTTTGTCAAATGTTTTTCTTATGGAGGATAAGACAAATTGTATATCTCGTTTATTTATGAACGTAACCTATCGAAACTTGGTATATTGCTTTATCTCGTTGTGGTCTATTGATATTTGCACAAAAACTAATTTTTTTTCTGATAGTTCCCGTAGCAGCAAACCTCAGCTCCCATTTTGTTCTTATGGAGAATAAGTAAAATGTTACCTCCTTTAATTATGAACTTAAATTAATAAATCTTGGTTGCGGCTTTACCTAGTTGAGTTAGTTATATTGATATATGTATAAAAACCCATTTATTATGTTCCTTGTTTCAGCAAACCTGTGTACTCAGACACCATGATATTCTTATGGAGAATAATAAAAATGTTATAAATCACTATTATGAATGCAAATTGATGAAACTTGGTATGTGTCTTTATGTTGTATTAAGACACATACAGTCGAACCTTGATAACTCGAACCTCAATAACTCAAATTTTTGTCATTCTTCTTGAACTTGCCTACCTAATGTTATGTTATTTTACCTCTATTAAGTCGAAGGATTAGCAGGAAACACCTCGATAACTCAAACTTTTGCAGTATTATTAGCCTGTCGCCGCACCTCTATAACTCGAATCTACAATTGCCATACCTCTATAATTTGAAGTACTGTCTGGAACCTCTATAATTCGTAGTTATTCATTCACCAAAATTCCAACCCTCCCTCCCCACTACATTTACTCTTTCCCGGGTGCTACTGGTATTGGTAAAAGAACCGACAAATTTATTTTGATGAGCAACACGTATATCAAACCCACTCATCCTCACGCACGGGTTTCACCTATGTGAGGATTTCATTCCATAAATAAGGAACAGTCTCATATTGCTGTAAACTATGTATTTTCTTAAACAAAATTGTTTTGATTTGATTAGATTTGTGTCCGGTGTCGTTAGTTAATGCGAGTATAGAGGTCCTGGATGTATTGCGTGAAACATACTTTTTAGGTTGTGTTTTACCAAGGGTTTGCAGTTTGGCAAAAAGTGTTGGCAAAACTCTACCCTTTAAGGAGAAGTTAAAGATTATTTGAGGCTTTTGATACAAGAAATAAAAAAAGTGACATCGGGAAGCAGTTTGGAACCCCAGTGAACACTCTGTTGAACATTTTTTTAACAAAAATAAGTGTTGCACTTTCACCTTAATTCCAAAAATGCTCTGCAATTTTAATTGTTATCAGGTTTTGTTCCGTTTTAGTTTTGCAAATTATTTTAATAGCCTACAGTACATTGATGTTCAGCTAAATTGAAATTGATGCTAGTTGGCCAGAACTGACTTCCGTAAGGGAGAGGAATTTGTTTGGAGCAGATAATAAGAAGTGAGAAAAAACGTCTAGAAAATAGACAGGAAATGATCGAACGGGCATCATATCACCAAAATATACTGAACTGTGCTTGAGTCATTACATTGTTTGTTTACTTTCCTACTCCACAACATTTTCACTGAAGGAAGTATTTCATCCCCTTCTACGTTAACCAAAGAAGCATTAACAAATATTTATGGGCTTATTTAGACTTTTAAAATTGTTCAAATCCTTTTTAATTTTAATAATTATTATTATACGGTATGATTATATGATACAAAGCACGAAATGATGTAAGGATTCTACACTTCCATGATCCATTTATTGCATTACCGTGACCCTCAATAAGTCAAAGCCTGTGGAAAATCACCTTGATAAGTTGAACCTCAATATTTCAAAATATTCGATAACGCAAATTTTTTCCGTTCCCCCTGAGGTTCGAGTTATCGAGATTCTACAGTATATATATATATATATATATATATATATATATATATATATATATATATATATATATATATATATATATGCATTGGAGATTCACTGAGTACGCAGTTTTGCTGCGGCGGGGGTATTTTTGACCTTTACCTGAGCATATTTAATATAAAATATGCAATGTCAATTTCCTGCAGTGACATAACTAAACAAAATTGAACTCCTAGTTCTATAAATGATTCAACTCAATGCGGTACACAGTTTCCATTAAATCACACACCTGTAACACATGGGCCAATTGAGTTAGATATCGCATGCATGTACTATAAGTAGTAAATTAGATACAAGCCAAAGGATCGATTTATTCCACGAGTGAACATATGTCTTTAACTCTATCACACGTTTTGAACCAGTGACACAAATAAGTTGGGGAATGGCGAATACCTAAGGCAAATGTTTTTTATCTCTTAATGGCTCATCCAAACTCAAATTAAACTAGTCTTATTAAAGTACAGGTCTGTTCATAGTGCCTGGCATTGTTGTTATTGCTGGAAACCCCAGCATTAGCTGCTATAGGCACGTCTTCCACAAGTGGGAATTTTGCGCAGGTTACTGAAAGCACAGATAAGGGAATCTATACAGACCGCTAGACCGCGTGCGCTTTGCCGTAGTTACCACGTAAAGCACCAGGAACGCTAGCGTCGTGTGGCAGCGACATGGCCGACACGAAGTTGCCACGTCGAACGCTCAGCGCGCCACCATCGACCGCTGTAGACGACGAGTAAAAGCGACCTTGAGCATCCACTCCTCCCATCCCCGCTCCCCGCTGGCCACTACGCGACACTACAGACAGTGCAAAACAGCTGGCAGGTAGCCGTCCCATACTGCCGCGCCGCACTGGGTTTGGGGTAAGGGCTTGTCCTTCCAACATACTCCTCGATTGCTAACTGACAAGTTACGTCTCACGAAGGGAAATTATGAAGTCAAGAATACAATTCTCAATTGGAATCGGATTGTCCACAAAAACAGGAATTAATAATCAGTTTTAATAGAATAGTTAAAGCTGATATTTTTTTAGTAATTAATTAAAATACCGAATTACCGAATTAAATTAAGGGGGAATGACTAGCTAGTCATAACTACATATTTATTTAAATTCAGTTATAGATATCACCTTAACATCCACATTAAAACTGAAGATGAGTTTCAATGCAAAATATATTGGTTATGAACAATAGTTTTATTTTTTATTTGAAGTTGAGTGTGAACAAAGAATAACTAGCTTATTTTAACAACAAGTAGGAGATATTTTCCCCTACTTGTTGCTACTACATTTACACACTACCTTTCGGTTACACCAAAATGTTCATTCAACTTTTCAACATTTTACACTTATTATTTCAGAACAACTAGGTGTCTTGAACAATCTTAAAATCAAGTAAAATCAACTTAATTAAAGATTCCAATCTAACTTTATTATTTAAGCTTTTAACTCCTCACATTATCGCAATCCGTAAGAAACTCTTTACTCTTTGTATATTTTCGGCTATTTATGTCTGTGAGTGTTGTTTCGTAACTGTAAAACATTGTAAACTGCAACAGTGTAACTTTAACATATGAACAGTGTTTTTGATATTATGCCTGAAAAAACATTATTTCGCATATTGTGGCTGCAATTTTTCCCATGTTAAGAGCAATTTATTTACTAATTACATATTTGGAATTATTCAAATTGATTTGGCACTTTTACCTTGTGCTTCTGCCTCTCTTAACGTAATGTAGAACGACATTTATATTATAGAGTAACGATTTACCGGCTCCTTTTACTATATGGAGACAAAAATACTACATACTGCAAATTATAGAGAAAATTTATGTTCTGGTTGTACTCGATTAATACCCAAAGACTCTGGAGAAAAAGGCACACTCGCGAGGGGAAGCCCGGAATTACCTTTCCACACCCAGTACAGATACTTGTATCAACATTGGGGAAAACAAAATTCAATTTTAAGAATAAAGTTAAATTTAATTGCAATGTAATTTAATATCAAATTACATGTAATCCTATTTAGAAAAGAACACCGTTATATTCCCTTGTATGTATTGAAACATACCACAAATTATATTCTATAATTAGATTTCACGTATAAAAACATTAAGATTGTGTGATCAATTAGTAGACCTATATTGATTTCTAATAGAATTTTACAATGCAAATAATTTTTTAGTAGCATGATCAAATTTTCAACAATTAAACAGGATAAAACACTTGAACACATACTCAGGCTAAAACAGTTTGTTATATTAAATGTAAATTAAACTGGAATAAGGTAAATATTATATAATACACACACACACACACACACACACACACACACACACACCGTAAAATATCCTATATAATAATAGCGTGTACAAGGCAACGTGTAACTACCTATTCCAAGTTAACTAATAAATGTAGAGGGGTTAAAACACCTTAATGTTTGTTTTGTTGAGCTAAACACATTAATAAACAGAAATGTGAAGTTTTTAGTAAAACTATCTGACAAAAATCTAAAAACCTTTTTCCCATAAAATTAACATGGGACACGTTTTTTTGGATTTTCTCCGCAACCACTTAACCTAGGTTAATGATTCAAAATACTAAATTGTTTGTTTTTGTAAGCTCTATAAAATAGGTATAACCAAAATTGAGTGTTTTTAACATTTTGGGGTCATTTACAAAAAACCGATTTTTGGAAAATTGTAAACCCCCATAAAACCCCCTTCCCATAGTTCTATCGATCTGGTTTTCGAACTTAAAGTCATAAATGCTACTCTCCACATTTGTGCCAAATTTCATCAAAATCGGGTGTTTCTTTCAAAAGTTATCGCGGTAACGGACACATATATATAAATTTGAACGAATAGTGTTTTTGGCATCTGGGGACCTCAAAACGAAAAGTTATCATGGTCTCGGGCTTAAGTCTTACCATGTCACCTACGGTAATAGCTTCTTCCCTATAGTGGAAATTCGCTAAAAAATAATAAAATACCCCGCCACAGCAAACCTGCATACTAAATGAATTCCCAATGAACACATTAAGCCACTTAACAGGATTCATAAGAAATATATTCACAAACAAGCGATACCGGTACTAAAAATATCAATTATTATTCATAAGAATAACATTGGGGATGAGTACGCAGGTTTGCTGCAACAAGGAACACAAAACATGGGTTTTTATGCTAATATCAATATAACTGAAGTAGGTGAAGTCATATACCACTTTTTATTAATTTATGTTCATAATTAAGGGAGACATAGCATTTAATTATCATCCATAAGAACAACATGGGGATGAGTACGCAGGTTTGCTGCTACGGGATCATTTGGCAAAAAATTATTTTTTTGAGTAAATATCAATAGACCACAACCAGATGAAGCCATATACCAAGTTTCGTCAGTATACGTTCATAAATAAGCGAGATATAAAATTTTTCTTTTCCTCCATAAGAATAACATTAGACAACGTACTGTGTTTAGCACTTTCAATAACTCGGTAAATAGACTAGCGAAATAAATTAACTCGACTTACTAATTACGGCAATTGGACTTAAGTAATTATAGTGAACGATTAGCTGCGCTACCATTAATAAACTATTCTATATCTATATCCATCTAATGGATTTAAAAATTCGTTGTCTGTGCCATATGGCAGACATTTTGTTAGGCGTACTGAACAGTGTGACTTTCTCAGAGCAAAGCCTTAGGTATTTTCCAATAATATTTAAATGACGCGACTTTTTAAGTGTTGTTAGATTGATAACAAAACAGGCTCAATTTTAGTATGTAACTCGTGTTAGTTATGCGACTGGCTTGAAAGGTGGAGAAATAACCTTTTTGGGTTAAAATGTGTAAGGGTTTAACTTCAAAAATTATCAAATAAATACATAATAAAGAGTTGCAAAATGTTGACATTTTGATGCTGAGTTTGAATCATACATTCAATGATAATAAGTTAAATTTAAAATGAAACGTTCATAATATATTACATAAATAAACCATTTTTACACTGTAGGGGTCAATCCATATAAAATGGTCCAGAAAATAAATAGTTGGTTGCTTGGCCATTTAAAAAAAAATGATAATATTCCTGTTGTTTCTATAGTATTTGAGGAGTTAAAAACCATTTTTAACATTTTTTATCTTAACTCGTTTAAGTGTGGCAGCCATTTTTGCATTCATAAACACACAGATGTTTGTGTTTGCAGTCTTTTACGTTAACAAAAATATCTCATAAACTATTTATCCTAAAAAGATCAAACAAAAACCATTTTAAAGTTAAAGTTATTCTCTTTAATGTATGGCATTGACAAATTTTGCCTATTTCTCTTTCTTCCACCAGAAAAGTTGACTTAAAGTTGGATATCAAAATTGTGCGAAATTCACTTTTTAGACATTTTATTCACATGGAAAGAGGCCTATATAGCTTGGTATTTTTTATGGAGAAGGTTACACATCAGAACCGTTACCCCAAAAAATATAATTTGTAAACCTCTTTTCCTTTATTTTTATACATTTTTAAAAATTTAATTTTTCTAAAATTTGTTTTCCCGACCTCTGTATCTCTTATGGGCCTGATGAAAAAATTCTGAAATTTGTACAGGTTGTATTCTTCTTGTTGCCAATACATAAAAATAAAAATTCATCTTGTATATTGGGGTAGTATTAAAGTTGCGCATTCCTAAAAATCAAGAAAAAGTTCCGTGGGAGACAGTAGTTTATCTAAGCTTCCATGACTTATTGTAGAGGTATTGGTGGTTTTGTTTGGACCTTTGAAGCTCGTAAAGAGCTTAAAGTTGTTTAACTCAACTGTAGAGTATCAATTTGTTAAATAAAATAAGCATTAACATGATTTATGAACCATTTTTAATATCATTTTAGACTACGATCAATTAATTAGTCAATATCAATTTGTATAGGTACTATAAAGGTTCTGATATAGCCTACTTTAAACAACTTCAGAAGCTGATTTCTAAGACAATAAAAAGAAAAAAGTTCATTTAAAGGTATGTCCTAAAATGCTAAGTTTTTCTGTCCACCTGTCCATCTGGAAGAATGAGAAATAGACAAAATTTGTTAATGACTTAAATTAAAGAGAGAAACTTTAACTTTAAAATTTTTTTTATCTTTTTAGGATAAATTGTTTGAGATACTTTTGTTGACGTAAAAGACTGCGAACACAAAAATCGGCGTATTTGGGAAAACGAAAATGGCCGCCACACTTAAACGAGATAAGATACAAAATTTAAAAAATGGTTTTAAACTCCTCAAATACAATAGAAACAACATGTAAAATATCAATTTTGTCAAAAATGGTCAGGCAACCAACCCTGGACCGCTTGATGTGGTTTGACCGCTAGAGACAACGCTACCTTGTACGTGCTTGTACGTTAATGCTTGCTCCATTTTCATACGTTACGCGTTTCTTATTATTTAATTGTATCGAACATTCCAATTAAAAGCAATATAAATATAATTATCCATAAATAAACGTGAATTTATTTGTTTTGTTATTTTCTGTTCTATTCTTATAACAATGGCTTCCGATAAATTAAAATACACATGGATAGTTATTGTTAATCGTATTTAAATTTTTAGAAACAGTTACCTACAAACGAATTAGATTTACTCAGTACTTCTTTATAGCATGAGTAGAGAGAAACTAGGAAAGAGACCCCGTAATCGGCGCTTTTTTCCCATGTTATTCTTATGGGGATCAGTTTTTGCACCGACGCCCGATCCTACCCTACACAAATTTTCTTGTTAGCCTGTACTAATGTCCAACCCTTGCCTATATTAAATATATTTTCCCAATCCCCATCCCTCCTCTATATTTTTTAAAATTAATTTTCAAATTCAGGCTAAAAAACTATCTTTAGTGTTTATGGTCCGATTTGTCTGGAATTTGGATATGTTACTGTCCTAGGCAAGTGTTTTAATAAATTCCACTTACATATCCCAAATTCACCATTACGGTCAAATTAAAAAATATTTTTGAAAAATACTGCCAATGCCAACTTCTTTATTAACTGTCCGATTTGTCTGCAATTTGGATATGTTATTGTCCTAGGCAAGTGTTTTAATAAATTTCACTTACATTTCCCAAATTCACTATTACGGTCAAATTAAAAAAATATTTTTGAAAAATACTGCCAATTGCCAACTTCTTTATTAACTGTCCGATTTATCTGCAATTTGGATATGTTATTGTCCTAGGCAAGTGTTTTAATAAATTTCACTTACATTTCCCAAATTCACTATTACGGTCAAATTAAAAAAATATTTTTGAAAAATACTGCCAATTGCCAACTTCTTTATTTACTGTCCGATTTGTCTGCAATTTGGATATGTTATTGTCCTAGGCAAGTGTTTTAATAAATTTCACTTACATTTCCCAAATTCACTATAACGGTCAAATTAAAAATATTTTTGAAAAATACTGCCAATTGCCAACTTCTTTATTTACTGTCCGATTTATTTAAAATTTGGATATGTTATTTTCCTAGGCAAGTGTTTTAATAAATTCCACTTACATTTCCCAAATTCACTATTACGGTCAAATTAAAAAATATTTTTGAAAAATACTGCCAATTGTCAACTTCTTTATTTACTGTCCGATTTGTTTAAAACTTGGATATGTTATTGTCGTAGGCAAGTGTTTTAATAAATTACACTTATATTTCCAAAATTCACTATTACAGTCAAATTAAAAATTATTTTGGAAAAATACTGCCAATTGCCAACTTCTTTATTTACTGTCCGATTTGTTTAAAATTTGGATATGTTATTGTTGTAGGCTAGTGTATATGCACCATCCACATTTTACAAATATTGCGGTTAAATTTTAAAAAAATTTGGAAAAATACTGCCAATTGGCAACTTCTTTATTTATGGTCTGATTTGTTTAAAATTTATATATGTCATTATTCTAGGCTAGTGTATATGTACACACCATCCACATTTGACAAATTAACTATAATGGTCAAATTAAAAAAAATATTTTGAAAAATATACTAACAATTTCAAACTTCTTTATTTACTGTCTGATTTATTTTCGGATATGTTATAGCTCTTATATAGGTAACAAGCCCACACTACCACACGTTCCACTACCTCCTATAATACAGTATTTTGTCTTTTTTTTGTTTGTTTATTTTGCTGTAATCCCAAAACTGACTTTGCTGTTTATTGTCCGATTTGCCTACACTTTGGATATTGTCCTAAGCTAATGCATTTATTGTCTGATTTATTTTTGGATATGTTATAGCCCCCAACTATTATATCTAAAATTACAATATTATTTCCACCTATAATACAGTTGATGTGTGGTTTGTTTTGCCGCAACCTAAAAACTAACATTGGTATTTGTGTTTTTACAAAACTATATTTTGTAAATTACTACCAATAACTCCTTTATTTACTTTTCGACTTGTTATATCCCCTTATATCTAAATTTACCGTATATTATTTACCTTTTAGTGCTGTTTTGTCATAACCAAACTTTGAATATGACTGCAATATGTTACTGGCCATTGCATAAGTAAATACCCCATTTCCAAATTCAATATTACGGTTGGATTAAAAAAAAATAAATGCAAGCTTATTTACCATCCAGCTGTTATATTTGCCAATTTCCAATACTGTTGTGGCCCTCTTAACTACCTCTCATTGTAATAAAAAGTAATATATATCCACAAAATATTTATGGTCAGAACTGCCTAAATTTTGGATAGCCAATGCGATAACAAAAAATAAATTTTTAAAACCCAAAACAACTACACACAAAACACTAACCTTTCTTTGTGCTTGTTTGGAGTAGTCTTTATTTTATCCAACTTAATTTTGATTTTGTAGTTAAAATCAAACTTCCCACATTCTAGCTCCCTTTCCAGCCAGTGGTTGGAGACATAAAGGTTACGAATATTTTCAAACTGTACAATATATCTTTTTCTACCCCTATGTTGGACTTGTTTAATAGCGCTTATTAATAATTCTGCACCATCTTCCAAATCCTCCAGTCTACTACATTCTTTAAATTTAATATTACCTTTAATATCTTGCATCTCTATGTCTTCTTGTCCATCATCATCCCACAAATTGTTATGGAAACTTAGGTTTTCTATTTTTGGAAAGGAATTACCATAAAACGTTGCGGTACCGTTAGTGTTAAAGCTTGCAAGTGGCTCGTTGGTAGGTAGGTAAATAATGTCCAAATCACCACTGTATGGTAACACGCTATAACCTTCCCTAATCTTATTTATCTCTATAAACACAGTTTTACAGACACCTTTAACATAGTATACACCCCTCCGTCCATCCTTTTCTGCCAACACTCCCACAAACTTGTTGTTTACTACAAACGCATACACTATGTAATGTCCATAATGCTCTAGATCCTCCCAACGTCGCAGGAAGTAATCTTTTAATTTATCCTCTCTTTCCCTTATTTCTTGTTATTTAGCCAACTGTGCTTTGTATTCCTCTGCAACAGTATTTTCCACATATTCCAATTCACGCTTATTACTGTCGATGTCTTCTGATTCCAATTTCCTCTTTTTGGAACACCTCTCTAAGAAAGGCTTGGAAAGTGGCTCTATTTCTTTAATAGTGTATGGGTACAGTTTATTCGTCCGGCTTCTTAAAACGTAGGGAGTAAGGTTAGGACTTTCCACTAAGCCTAATTCTTCTAAATTGATGTGTTTAGGTATAGTGGAGAAAGGTGTATTTGATTTTGTAAAACATGTGCCCCCAGATTTGATGTAACACTTATGCTTTACACTTATGGCATCAGGAAATTCCTCTATTACCTCCACATAGTTAGTTGGTAAACAGTTAAAGCTAAATGCAGATAGAGCATACTTTATTAACCCTTTGTGTACTATCTTTTGGCAGTTTTAGTTGTACTCCAGTTATCTTCTTCGTATTACTATTACCCCAATATGCATATTGTAATAAATCGTTAAACACTAAACAACAACTGTTTTGTAATTGATTGGCAACTTTCACCCACATCTTATGCAGAGGTACAGCATAGAATGGAGCATTTTGGAAGTACCTTTTGTTGTCTTCTATTAGACTTAAACAATCTCTTAAAGGTTCAAACCCTTTACCAAAACCTCTACAATAGTTATAGATTGTTGCCTCTAACCTTGTTATTCCATTCTCTCTAGCTAGTTTAGACGAGAACGTTTCTTTTAGTCTCGCATCTGGACAGTTTACAAAGTTTATTATATGGTTTCCTATACTTTTAACTACTCCAGGGCTTGTAATCTGGCATATAAATTTATTATATATTTTTACCCTGCTATTTACATTAAACCATGTTAAACAGTCTTTACTAACATGGAAATTATCTACAATAACATTATATCCATTCTTGTACTCCCCTTGGTAGCAAAAGTCAAAGTTTTCTGTAAGATATTGGCACATTTCCTCTTTATTAAATATTCCAGCCAAATCTAGTGTTATATCGAAATCCATAAGATAGTACATTTATTTTTCCAGATCTTGCAGTATCTTTGGAAGGTCTTCCAACAAATCCTTAATTTTAACATTTGCAAGCTCTATTTTATAGGGAATTGCTATAGGATCATCGTACTTTTGTTTAATTTGGTCAATATCTTTCTTTATTATTTGTAACACACCCTCGCTTTGGACCCCAGAGGACCTCTCCAAGGAGAATGGTAGTTTGGCCACAACACCATGTCGAGCTAAAGAGAACTTTTTAAATATTCCTCGTAAGTAGCTATTAAACGAGCCACATATTTCCTTCTTAACTTTAAATTTATTCCGAACGTCCCCATCACAATCCGAAACATTGGTTATCTTAACTAACATTATGTTATCACAAAACGCATCCGTTATAGATGTTAAGTTATTTAATTTTGTTTCGCCCTCGCAATAGTTTATATTACCTATGTCTGTAAGAAGGTTATTGTTATGGAGATTTTCTAATAAAAACCATATACCGAATCTTTCGTTAGTAGGTTTAATACAATTTCCCAATAAATGGCTAACAGAGTACATTTCTTTTATACAAAAAAGGTAGCGGAAACATGTAAACAGGACAGATATAATTACACTATAGGCATATAGGTGTTGTAAATATATGGATATTGTATATAAACATAGACGAGCGGTAAGTATAACATGTACGTGGACACCTAGACCCATGTGCAAATATGGAATACCCACTATTAATATAATTCCAAATTCGACTAAATAAGTTTATAGTCTCAATATAATTAACATATTAACTAACGGTGCCATCCCGCATTAGTACCCAAATTGTCGAAATTCTATAAGTCTATTCTTAGTCCTTGTATAGTATTAGGTTTTGTACTATTAAACCCTACATTCTTATCCTGTGCAGTAGAGTAATATATGCATGTTATTTAATACAGATACGCACATTCTACAAGACCTGTACATAGATCTGTTGTATAAGCAGCAGAATAGACGTCTCACCCATTGTGTTGTTGTAAAGTAAAACATAAATGTAAATTGTGCTAAGACTGGATACAACCGGCCAGATATTAGACAGGAAATGTGTTGGAAGTGTATTGCCAAATAGTAAGACAAACACCACATAGTGCAGCATGTAAGCAATCCATTACTATTTAGACAAATGTATAAGGTCAGTATTTAAAAGTATAGGAAACCATATAATAAACTTTGTAAACTGTCCAGATGCGAGACTAAAAGAAACGTTCTCGTCTAAACTAGCTAGAGAGAATGGAATAACAAGGTTAGAGGCAACAATCTATAACTATTGTAGAGGTTTTGGTAAAGGGTTTGAACCTTTAAGAGATTGTTTAAGTCTAATAGAAGACAACAAACGGTACTTTCAAAATGCTCCATTCTATGCTGTACCTCTGCATAAGATGTGGGTGAAAGTTGCCAATCAATTACAAAACAGTTGTTGTTTAGTGTTTAACGATTTATTACAATACGCATATTGGGGTAATAGTAATACGAAGAAGATAACTGGAGTACAACTAAAACTGCCAAAAGATAGTACACAAAGGGAAAAGTTAATAAAGTATGCTCTATCTGCATTTAGCTTTAACTGTTTACCAACTAACTATGTGGAGGTAATAGAGGAATTTCCTGATGCCATAAGTGTAAAGCATAAGTGTTACATCAAATCTGGGGGCACATGTTTTACAAAATCAAATACACCTTTCTCCACTATACCTAAACACATCAATTTAGAAGAATTAGGCTTAGTGGAAAGTCCTAACCTTACTCCCTACGTTTTAAGAAGCCGGACGAATAAACTGTACCCATACACTATTAAAGAAATAGAGCCACTTTCCAAGCCTTTCTTAGAGAGGTGTTCCAAAAAGAGGAAATTGGAATCAGAAGACATCGACAGTAATAAGCGTGAATTGGAATATGTGGAAAATACTGTTGCAGAGGAATACAAAGCACAGTTGGCTAAATAACAAGAAATAAGGGAAAGAGAGGATAAATTAAAAGATTACTTCCTGCGACGTTGGGAGGATCTAGAGCATTATGGACATTACATAGTGTATGCGTTTGTAGTAAACAACAAGTTTGTGGGAGTGTTGGCAGAAAAGGATGGACGGAGAGGTGTATACTATGTTAAAGGTGTCTGTAAAACTGTGTTTATAGAGATAAATAAGAATAGGGAAGGTTATAGCGTGTTGCCATACAGTGGTGATTTGGACATCATTTACCTACCTACCAACGAGCCACTTGCAAGCTTTAACACTAACGGTACCGCAACGTTTTATGGTAATTCCTTTCCAAAAATAGAAAACCTAAGTTTCCATAACAATTTGTGGGATGATGTTGGACAAGAAGACATAGAGATGCAAGATATTAAAGGTAATACTAAATTTAAAGAATGTAGTAGACTGGAGGATTTGGAAGATGGTGCAGAATTATTAATAAGCGCTATTAAACAAGTCCAACATAGGGGTAGAAAAATATATATTGTACAGTTTGAAAATATTCGTAACCTTTATATCTCCAACCACTGGTTGGAAAGGGAGCTAGAATGTGGGAAGTTTGATTTTAACTACAAAATTAAAATTAAGTTGGATAAAATAAAGACTACTCCAAACAAGCACAAAGAAAGGCTAGTGTTTTGTGTATAGTTGTTTTGGGTTTTAAAAATTTATTTTTTGTTATCGCATTGGCTATCCAAAATTTAGGCAGTTCTGACCATAAATATTTTGTGGATTACTTATTATATTACAATGAGAGGTAGTTGAGAGGGTCACAACAATATTGAAAATGTGGCAAATATAACAGCTGGATGTATATAATAAGCTTGTGGCAAATATAATAAGTTTGCATTTATTTTTTTAATCGAACCGTAATATTGAATTTGGAAATGGGGTATTTACTTATGCAATGGCCAGTAATATATTGCAGTCATATTCAAAGTTTGGTTACGACAAAACAGCACTAAAAGGGAAAAAAATATATGGTAAATTTAGATATAGGGGGATATAACAAGTCGAAATGTAAATAAAGGAGTTATTGATAGTAATTTACAAAATATAGTTTTGTAAAAAACACAAATACCAATGTTAGTTTTTAGGTTGCGGCAAAACAAACCACACATCAACTGTATTATAGGTGGAAATAATATTGTAATTTTAGATATAATAGTTGGGGGGGGGCTATAACATATCCAAAAATAAATCAGACAATAAATGCATTAGCTTAGGACAATATCCAAAGTGTAGGCAAATCGGACAATAAACAGCAAAGTCAGTTTTGGGATTACAGCAAAATAAACAAACAAAAAAAGACAAAATACTGTATTATAGGGGGTAGTGGAACGTGTGGTAGTGTGGTTTTGTTACCTATATAAGAGCTATAACATATACGAAAATAAATCAGACAGTAAATAAAGAAGTTTGAAATTGTTAGTATATTTTTCAAAAATATTTTTTAATTTGACCGTAATAGTGAATTTGGGATATGTAAGTGGAATTTATTAAAACACTTGCCTAGGACAATAACATATCCAAATTTTAAATAAATCGGACAGTAAATAAAGAAGTTGGTAATTGGCAGTATTTTTCAAAAATATTTTTTAATTTGACCGTAATAGTGAATTTGGGATATGTAAGTGAAATTTATTAAAACACTTGCCTAGGACAATAACATATCCAAATTTTAAACAAATCGGACAGTAAATAAAGAAGTTGACAATTGGCAGTATTTTTCAAAAATATTTTTTTAATTTGACCGTAATAGTGAATTTGGGAAATGTAAGTGAAATTTATTAAAACACTTGCCTAGGACAATAACATATCCAAATTGCAGACAAATCGGACAGTTAATAAAGAAGTTGGCAATTGGCAGTATTTTTCAAAAATATTTTTTTAATTTGACCGTAATAGTGAATTTGGGAAATGTAAGTGAAATTTATTAAAACACTTGCCTAGGACAATAACATATCCAAATTGCAGACAAATCGGACAGTTAATAAAGAAGTTGGCATTGGCAGTATTTTTCAAAAATATTTTTTAATTTGACCGTAATGGTGAATTTGGGATATGTAAGTGGAATTTATTAAAACACTTGCCTAGGACAGTAACATATCCAAATTCCAGACAAATCGGACCATAAACACTAAAGATAGTTTTTTAGCCTGAATTTGAAAATTAATTTTAAAAATATAGAGGAGGGATGGGGATTGGGAAAATATATTTAATATAGGCAAGGGTTGGACATTAGTACAGGCTAACAAGAAAATTTGTGTAGGGTAGGATCGGGCGTCGGTGCAAAAACTGATCCCCATAAGAATAACATGGGAAAAAAGCGCCGATTACGGGGTCTCTTTCCTAGTTTCTCTCTACTAGCATGCAATGCAAATTATACTTAAAAGCGAGCGCGCAATGCGTAGCGCCGCGCCGCTGTTGCGGGCACGGGTATCAGAGGAGAGATACAAGATACAAGATGCTAAGGGCAAGGAGCTGGTGTAGTAAGGTGCACAGTATAGTAGGGGAGGGGCTTCCGCCGCGCCGGCGACGTCGAATTGGCAACAGCGGGACCGGAAGGTATCGTGGCGGGAACGAAAAATGCCTGAAACATGCTCCCAGCGCCTGTGCGGCGTTTACTGGAACTAACGCTCTAACTCTCTGTATAGATTCGTTTCTCTGTGCTGAAAGGAAAGGATATAGCAGGAAAGGAAAGGGTGGGATGGGACAGGCAGCCAAATTTACCTTTAAGAGCAGGGGTGGACTGACCCGCCGGGACACCGGAAAAGTTCCCGGTGCACCCTCCCTGTAATGGCGCCGTGGTGCCCTCCTCGAAGGGGGGAAATAAACAAATATTTACACAGTTAATCTAAAACCAGTTTCTTTAAACTATCATGATGGTTTAAATAAATGTCTTATTAAAATAAATCATATTTTATATGAACATTAACTTTTGTTGTAACATATAGACTAACTACAGTAGTTAGTCTGTGGTTGTACTAGGTTTGAGGTTGATAAACCACAGCGGGCGTTCACCTGTCAAGTGCCATTACGCTCTCTTCCATCAGCTGACCATCGTTTGCATATTAACGTTGGTTGGGCTGCTACTGTGAACAACGAGGTTAAATATATCTAGAGGTCTCGTCTCGTGTAAATAATTGCAGCCTACATGGTCAACCGACATTTCCTTCTCTGTCAACTCTGCTTTCATGGCAACCAACATGGTAACTAATCAAATCCTCTCTTCACACGTTATATGACAGTCAGCTGACAAACATTTAACTTGTGAAGATAGGATTTGATTGGTTACTTACTTGTTATTTTACTTGTTACTTTTAATCTTCATGTCCGCACAGGCTATTTCTAGCGTTAGACGGACATTTTGCTCCAGTGAGTCACAGGTCAGGTTGGGTTAGTTGAACCATATTACAGGAAGCAGAGTAGAAGGGTAGAAACATTCACCATGGCCAATATAACTACTATAGGTATATCATAAAAACGTGTTGAAGTAGAAAACTCTTTGGAGAAATTTGGAATTTGAAAAATATTTGGTGGGAGGGCTCTGAATCCGCACTGTGCTTTTCTCTCGTACAAAGTAAGGCTATGGTATTCATGAAAAACAATTTTCCCTTCTTGTGTTACAACTATGTTTTTTACTATTAATAATTAGGTTTTGAGGTTAAACATAAAGAACAGACTCAAAAATATATAAATACCCCCGTCGCAGCAAACCTGCATACTCAGCGAATTTCCAATGAATATATAACATAACACATTAAAACACTTAACAGGATTCATAAGAAATATATTCACAAACAAGCGATATTTAAAATATTAATTAATCTCTATAAGAATAACATTGGGGATGAGTACGCAGGTTTGCTGCAACAAGGCAAACAAAATAATGGGTTTTTATGAAAATATCAATAGAACTCATCTTAGTGAAGTCATATACCAAGTTTCATCCATATACATTCATAAATAAGCGATATATAACATTTTAAGTATTTTCCATAAGAAAAACATGGGGACCAAGTACCTAGGTTTGCTGCTACAGGAACCATAGGCAAACAATTTTTTTTGTGCAAACAACAATAAACCACAACCAGATGAAGCCATATACCAAATTTCGTCAGTTTATGTCCATAAATAAGCGAGATACACAATTGTTCTTTTTCTCCATAAGAATAACATTAGACAACGTACTGTGTTTAGCAATTTCAATATCTCGGTAACCAATTGACGTAGAACAATGATCAAAATACCAAATTGTTTGTTTTTTTAAGCTGAACTCAATGGTAAAAATTAAAATTTGATAAATGGTAAAATAGTAAAATTAAAATGATAAAAATTACATGTGAAAACCCCAAAAAACACATTTTTGGGGTACAAAACCCCCCCCAAAACCCCCCTTCGGATGGTGTGATTCATCTGGTTTTCGAACTTGTTCAAATAAATGGTACTTCACACATTTGTACCAAATTTCATTAAGATCGGACCTTCTTTACGAGAGTTATCGTGCTTACGGACATACACATATATATATATATATATATATATATATATATATAAATACATATATACAAATTTGAACGAATGGTGTTTTTGGCATCTGGGGACTTCAAAATGAAAAGTTATCATGGTCTCGGGCTTAAGTCTTACCATGAGACCTACGGTAATTGCTTCTTCCCTATAGGGGAAATTCGCTAAAAAGGAAGGATGAGACACCAAACGACCTAAAATAATCTATCCGGTGCTCCCATGAGCATTGATCTAATTGTTTTATGTCACCCTTCCCTCCCTATTATCTGATGAAAGGCGATCGACCAGAGGTAGGCTTCACTTTTATACCCCAAATGAAACCTCTGTAGATATATTTAACCTAGTTGATTATGAAATAATGTAGCCTTTTACAAGATCATAGGCGTAATTCAGAAGGGGGGCACAGGGGGAAGTTTCCCCCCAATAATTTAGAGGAAGTTGTGCGTAAAAATGTATGAAAATACGATTACAATTAAGTTTTTGTAATAAATAAGACATAATATTTAGCTATTTTTAGAAATAGTAGTTTTAGTTTTTATAATTTTGTAATGGGAACATTACTTATTGCAACTCAGTTATTGTAGTAGTTAAATATCAAGTGATAATTTTATACAACTCAACGGAAATCATTAACTGTAGTCTGACCTTTTCCCGTGGCAATCAACAGATTTCTTGGTAACCGGTCGCCGAGTAACAGATTGTGCGTATAACACAACAATAACCTTCCGGCCTCCTCGTGTCCATTGTTATAAGATGGAGATATTAATCCAAATTTAACTCATATTGCTACTTCTCAACTTAACAGATAAAAATAAATACTTCTTCTTTAATTTTGATTTCAATCATTCTCGTCCTCGAATTCAAATCAGTGGTTTCTTTACGAATGTAGAGAACACTTCTAGTTATCGTTTACATATTTGAATTGTGAATTCATGTAATAAGATTCCAAAGGTACGGCAACTTAATAAACATTAATCTTGATTATAATTAAACTACTTTAGATTTTAATATTGATATTTCAAAGGAAACTAGATGACCTTAAAACCTTTTTCAGTCCTTTTATATGTCGATGATTATAGTTATTTTTCCGGAATTGCTTTTTGTATGCAAATATCAAGCCTAAAAAATAATTATTTTGCAAAATAAAATTTTAATGAACGGGTTTCAAGATTACGGTAGTTTGCCATTCAAAACAATTCTTTAGTTTCGCTTCTGCATAGGAGGGGGTAAGTGCTATAAAAATGTACTTGAAATATGTGCTAGGCAATTTAAATCAATATTGTATAGTTTTTGTTTTGAGTCTAACTGTACTTTTCGATCGATATTTATTTTATCTTTGCTTATAGTTTTTAATGTTAACACTACACCAGTGGATTTTTCAACACCGATATAGGAAAAGTCCCAGAATTATCGATATAAATAACAATGGCATCCTCTCACCAAATTTAAGAAATTCACGCTATTTGCCTCCTGGATTTCTATTAAACTAAAACTAGGGGATTGATGACAAGGTATGTAACCTTATTTTTTAAGTCAAGTTTAAGAAATCCAATTCTATTGCTACCTAGACAAAATTTAACCGATTTATTCTACTGAGATTGAATATTCTTGATTTTTAATATTTTTTAAGAAAAGCTCTCAGAAATCTATACTTTAATCATTTATTGATAATTTTTTATAACATTAACTTTTACCGAGAATTTGGAGTGATGCCCGGCCTGCGCGAGATATTGTTTATTAGAAAAAGATGATGTTAAACAAACAAACAAAAATTGTTGTATACTAAACATACAAGTATACTGTAAATACACTATGTATTTTTATTGAGTAATATTAGGATGTAATTGTTACAGTAGCCAGTAACTTGTTCGTAAACGAAACGCACGTTATTATGATACATCAAAGAACACTAAAAATAGCCTGTTATCTATAAACTAATACGCTATCTTTTTTTTCACAGTCATAACTCAATAACGGTTGGACGGATTTTAACGTTTGAGGTGCCAAATTAAAGGTCAATTTACATCAATTTGCCAATACTTCTCAAAATTTTAAGAAAGGGCATCACTTAAACACAGTAAAGGGCTGAATTTTCGGAACAGTGGCACTTTCCAACGGCAGAAGTCTAAACTATCTGTTAATTGAAAGTACGATGTTATCATCCGTTTTAATTTCAGATGTTTTGTTATGTTTGTTTACAACTGGAGAAACCTTTCGTTGGGTACAAACTTGCTCAGATTCGAGCAACAGGACAATTAGTTATTTTTACTGTAACAAAGTGTACGGTATTGATTAACAATTTGACTCATGAAATGAAAAGCTGTCAGCTTGATTGACTGACGTGCACTAGTTCTAGTAAGGGACTGAAAGAGTGGAAGAGCGGCCAGTATAATCCTATGCTCTCGTAT